>CAJNRD030001122.1:2945022-3034545 GCA_905319865.3 Cotesia congregata
TATATATATATATATATATATATATATATATATATATATATATGTATATATATGTATAAATATGCATGTGGGTACTCAAATGAAAGCTCTCGAAGAGCGTTACATCAGGATGAGTTTATATCTTTAAAAACGTCAATATTTAAGAGAGTAAAGTGCAATTTAACCAAATTCATTATTTAATAAAGCAAAATTTCATTTATTTATAGTTGAAAAGTCAGGGCAGTCACATAGTGACTGCAAGGTTGCTAGTTAAATATTAAATATTGAAAAGTTGTCACGTTACACTCAATAGAGTATGAACATATTAAATATTTACTTTTTTCCTCTCGAATACTCGAGGACCGACGGTGGAGGCGGTAATGAAGTTTCACTCGGATTACCCAACCAAACAGTCTTACTAAATCGTCCTTTAATCACAGGTGTCTGCCATTTATTTGCCGAGGGGACATTAATCATTGATTTTTCACCGCTCGCTTCAGCAATCGCTATTGTTCTGTAACTGAAACAAACATAGAGGATGTACTACTGAAAAACCACACTATAAACTAATACAATGCAACAAAACACACCAGTAACAATAGTTGACGAGTAATAGGTCAATGGAAGTGGAAAAAAAAATAAAAAAAAAAACTTAAGATTAAACAACAAAAAAAAAGTATTTATTGTTATTACACCCTTATTTTAAATATCATTATGATTAATTTACAGTTTCAACACAGTAAAGTGTACACAGTAAAAAGTTCCAGTAAAACATCAGTATTGATTTAATAAGCCTTGAATTCTAATTCCAGGGAATGAATTCCAGAAACCAAAGTAAAAATTATATAAAAAATAATAATAAACTGCTACGAAAAATCAGTGCCATGGAACCTGATTTGGATGGCTTATAGATCCCAATTTATAGTACCTTGTTGATAGCGGTAACTGTGTATTATTTGATTGTCCAGGCGGTGTTGCACTTTGGGCTAGCTCGTTACCTAGCGAGGAAGTACCGTCGCCTTTTAATACAGCAACACATTTCCAGTTATTAATATAATTATCTTTCCACAGACGAACGCATCCGTCATCCCCAGAGCTTGCCAGAATAGTTCCCATTGTGTTCCAGCACACACGCCAAACAGTGCAGTAATGATCGTCAAATTGTGCGGCTGTCGTTATTTCGAACCGTGATAGACCATTTTGAGCGCTGTCGCTATCAATCAAAATAAGATTTATTATTTAACGCTGGTAATTAATTATTACTAGTCAGCGATCAATATTATTGTACATTTATTAGTCAACACTCGCCTACTTTTAGCTTTTAAGTGTCTTGTTAAAAATTCAGACTAATGCATCAATTTATTTTTTTAAATAATTTATTATTTTTAAAATTTTTAGGACTTTTTTTGATATAAAAGCCTTTTAAATAAAAATTTTTATAATTATATAATTAAGGAGAGAAATTCTGATTTTAATTAATTTTTTAAGGTATAAAAAATTAATATTTATTGAAACTATCAGGATATTTTATAAATATATTCATGAGTATTTTTTCGTATTAAGCAACAATATAACTTAACAAATAACGGAGCCACAATTTTTATCTGAAATCACTCGGCACAGAAAAATTACTTTTTATGTGTATCTTCTATATGAACATCAATTCAAAAAAAAAAAGTAAAAATTTGTATTTTTTAGAGGGCTGTGAAATTAAGTCGTGATTTTTTACCATTTTTTCATACATTGTTTATTAAAAAAAAAAACTGTTTAAATAAAAATATCGCTTATGATGGAGGTTCATATTCAGCGTAATTGTATATATGTATAAAATAACCTGATAGTTTCAATAAATAACATTAATTTTCATACCTTAAAAAAATTAATAAAAAATCAGCATGAAAAAGTCTTTCTACACGTTTTTCCCTCCTTAATTACACTGAAATTGAGAAACATCTGATGATTTTTAGAAATTTTTTAACTGATAAACTATAGCAAGAAAAATGTATTTAAAAAAATTCCATTTTTGGAAGATATAAAAAATTACAAGTGCAATTTTTTATAAACAATTTTTTAAACCTTGATTATTATTCTAGAAAAATTAAAAAATTGTCAAGTGTCTTCCAATTTCAATGTCATATTATTCAACATTTAGAAATGAAAATTAAGATAGCCGACATCTAAATATTTTTAGAATTTTTTTAATTGAAAAATTAATACAAAAAATTAAAGAAAACAAACTATAGCAAATTATAGCAAACAAAAATTATTTAAAAAATTCCATTTTTGGAAAGTATAAAAAATTACAAGTGCAATTTTTTATAAACCATTTTTTAAATCTCGATTATTATTTAAGAAACATCAAAAAATTGTCAAGCGTTTACCAATTTCATGATACTAAAATTAGCCGACGTTAAAAAATTTTTTATTTTTTTTATTAATTAAATTGGAACTAAAAAAATTTGTTTGAAAAATTGCACGTATAGTTTTTTAAATTTTCTACATTTGAAACTTAAATAAAATATTAACTTACTGCATAGGTTTTAATGTCACGATCCGGACGTCTTTGGTAGCGATAGCCAGAGTATGATAACTCCTGCCGAGATTTGAAGAAAATGCAATGTCGTGGACTGGCTCTACAACATTTGAAATAGTCTCTGTTCTCGTCCATCGTCGGCTATTGTCAGAGTACTCGTAAATAAATACTTTGCCACCGGCAGCTGCATTGGTGTCATCGCTACCGACAGCGATCATTGGCGGATGGAGTCTGAAATAGTTTAATGCTCGTTAATATTCCAAGACACAGATTATTGGCTATCTTTCAATTATCATTTAATATTTATCGGGTGTGAAAATACCTGGACATTGATGGGTTCCATGAGATACAGCTGCAAGCGAGCTTGCAATTTATGTCGTGCTGCAGAGTCCACTGGCTGAGGTTCATCACATCCGGCGCTTCATAAATCCTGATCACACCGTCTGCGCTGCATGTTGCTAATATTAATCCCAGGGTTTTAGGACCGAATTTAACGTCTGTTACTGAAGTTCGAGAGTCCACTAGATTAGTACGGCGGATCCAGTGACGCATTCCGCGTTCATTTGGTCCAGAGCTTCTGCCAACTATTTTTAAACAAATATTTATTAATAAATAACGCCAAGATTTTTTACCGGAAATTCAATACAACAATTTACAATGAATGATTAGAATTTTTGATATTGCGGCAAAAATTTTCGTCATCAATAAATTAAATTTAGATTTTTTTTTTTTTTTTTTTTTTTTTTTTTTTTTATATTTAATCAGATCAATAAATTTTTGCTAGGAGATAAATTAAATGTGACATTTAAATTGTTAAATAATTGTGCCAATTAGGATTTAACTATTGATAAGTAAATAAAAAAAAATAAATAAAAAACTCTTGACTTTAAAAGAGCACGATTTATTTATGGCTACCCGTCCGATATCTTGTCATGTTATATTAATGTTTAATGAATTTCTTGAAATATTAATGTAAATTCGCAGATGCTGCTCGCTTTTATAAATATATAATCAGCGTTTGACATCCATCAGGAAATTAAAATATTCTGATAGTTCTAATAATGTAATAAAGCAATTATAAAGTAAAGTAGTTATTTATAAATAATATTGAATAACTGAATTATTTAATTTAAGATAAGTTATAAATACATTGAAAATTATATTTATTCAACAACTATGAGCTTTGTTGAAATTCAATTATGTAGAAGAAATATTTATTTTATATTTTATATATTATATTTTATTATTCTTAGAATTGATTGAATAATATAAAAATTAATTTAGCATAAATTCAATAATTTTTAGAATTTTTGTAACAAATAAATTATAGCAAAAAAAAAATTGACAGAAATTTAAAAAAATAAAAAATGCAATTTTTTGGAACAACTTTGTTTGTTAAATAAAATTAAAAAAATGATCAAGACTGTTAATAAAATTAAAGTTAGCAGTTACTTAACAACTTTTTAATTTTATTTAACAAACAAATTTGTTCCAAAAAAAAATGCATTTTTTATTTTTTAAAATTTCTACCTGTTAATTTTTTTTATTCCATAATTTTTTTGTTAAAAAATTAAAAAAAATATTAAATATACTCTAAATTAATTTTCATTTACTTATTAGCCGACATCTAAAAATTTTTATAATTTTTTTATTAAAAAAAATTTTCTCATTTGTTAAAAACTTCAAACTTCATTTGTTAAGCAAAATAAAAAAAAAATTAAAAATGTCAGCTAACTTTATTATTATTTATTTAAAATAAATATTAATTTAGCAGATGTTTAATAATTTTTAGAACTTTTGTTAACAAATAAACTATGGCAAAAAAAATTGACATTTAGAAATTAAAAAAAATTAAAAATGCAATTTTTTAAAAATCATTTTTTCGAGTTCATTTAATTGTTAAATAAAATTTAAAAAAATTGGTCAAGTGACAGCTAACTTAAATATAATTCATTTAAAATATAAAAATAAATAAATACCAATTTCTTCCCAAACAGAAGCAGTACGATCAAAAGAACATGTAGCTAAAACTTGTCCGAATTCCGGATGAGCCCAGGTAACTTTCCAAACAGAACCGCTGTGAGCTTTCCAGGATGCGCTCAAGTGCCAGCCACCTTGATCATCCTCGTCCCAGACCTGAATTGTTAAAAAAAAATAAATTAACAACAATAGAGTGAACAATTGTTTTAAAATTTACAATAATTACTAACCTTGACGAATTGATCACTAGAACACGTTGCCATCCGCTGTCCATAATAATCGTAGGCGATATCATGAATTAAATCCTTGTGCTCTGCGTACAAATTGTGAGCTTCGAACATTTTTACAGCTGATTAATAATCAATTGTCATTCATAGAACATTAATTTTGAATCAAAGTTATTGTTATTGGTTTTGTGTTGCTCAAGTGTAAACAGACGGTAAATAAACTGGAGGTTATGTTGTCAGCGTCTGGCGCGGTAAATATTTGTGTTGATTTATCTTCAGCTTCTTCAGTTACTCACAAGAGGGTTCAAGCACTTGTCTGAAATATCAAATATACGAAATATGTTATGGAGCGGGAAGCGTAAAATAAATATAGTAAATACTTATCGAATAGCTAATATAGGAAGTAAATCACCGAACTCTCCATGACCTGCAATTATCACTTACTCACATAGATAGGGCTCAAATAGTATTTCTTGTCTGCCATCTCAGTCTCCATTTTTCAGAGCTCTGACTTGTAAGCACAAACATGTGGATTTTTGGTTAATTTTTTTTTTAAATAACAACAATCAAAATATGGATCTCAATGATAATAATTATTCTTTTACTGCTGTGAGTATTTTTTTGTTTTTATGATTATGATTATTATTATGAATTTAAAATTAGCCGACGTTCAAAAATTTTTGTTTTTTTTTTATTCAATAAATTACAAGTAAAAATATATTTTTAAAAAAATTCCACAGATAATTTTTCAAAACTTCTACATGTAAAATTTTTTCTTTTAATTTTTTTATAATTTTTTATAAAAATTAAGTTAGCCGACATCTAAAAATTTTTAGAATTTTTTTTTTATTAAAAAAACTATTACAAAATAATTAAAAAAAAATTTCATTTGTAAAAAACTCAAAAAACTCGAAAAACTGAAAGTGCAATTTTTAAAAATATTTTTTTTTATTAATTTTATTATTATTAATTTTTTTATTAAAAAAAATTATAAAAATTTTCAGATGTTGGCTAATTTAATTTTAATTTATTATTTTTATTATTAGGTAATACAAAAAAATGTTACATTATAATATTATGATACAAAAATCAGAAAACATCTGATAATTTTTATAACAAATAAAATATGATAAAAAAATATTTTTTAAAACTCGCATTTATATATTTTTTTTTTTTTATTTCTACATGTTGAATTTCTTTATAATAATTTTATTGTTGTAAAAATCTATAAAATTGTATGATGTCTGCTTTTTTCATTGTAATAATTAAGAAACATAATACTAAAGTTAGCCGACGTTTTTACTTTTTTTTCATTAATTAAATTAGAACAAAAAACTATTTTTTTTAAATTGCACTTACAGTTTTTCAAAGTTTTTATAAATGAAATTTTTTTTTTTCTTTTGTAACAATTTTTCCAATAAAAAAAAATTATAAAAACTTATCAGATGGCTCACTTAATTTTCATTAAGAAAACATATATTTGATTATTATTATTTTTTTTTTTTATATTTTAATTGTCAAAAAAAATGTCAGATTTATTATTTCAACCCTACAAATTTTTTGATTTTTCTTTTATAAAAAAAAAAATTTTGATATTCACTTACAAATTTATAATAATTTAATACAAACAAAAAAAGTAATTTTATAGTATTTGTATAATAAATTTAATTAAATTATATTTATTGAAATAATTACGCTAATTAAAAGCTAATAAATTACATTCTGAATAAATTCAATATTACATAATATTACTAGAGAAGAATAATTAATTTGATCAAACGTTTACATGTATGTATATATTTTAATTATATTAAAATTAATTAGTCTAATTTACAATAATTCAACACAGGAATATTTTTCATTAATTTATTGGAATTGATCAAACGAAATGATTCTTAATTAAAACGTAGTTTTAAATTGTAAAATAAAATCCATTGTCAGAAGAAACAAAAATGTACAGAAATTGTTTTATTATTCTTTATTAAAAATTGTATACATTCCATCAAAATAGTTATATTCATTTCAATCCAATTTAATTAAGCAAAATATTTTTAAAATTCATCTCTCAGTAGTGAAATGAAACAAAGCATATTAAATTTATTAACCATAAAATTTTATATTTTAATTAATCAATTATTTTCCAGCGCATGATCCGCCGGGCTCAGAATCAAAAATCTCGCAACACAACAATAAGCGATAACACAAACGAGTATATAAAGAGCAAACACAGCTCCTATTGTCCAATTGAGGACAAATCAGGCCAACGAGGAGCGAAAAATAATGGGAGTTGTGTAGTACCCCGTGGGTGGGAAACAGGAGGATCGACAGCTACAACTACCCTACATTTGGAATCCAATGTCAGGATAAAGACCCAAACGGAAGGAAACAACTCGACAATAACTTCGCTCTCGGCTAAAATCAATGACCTGGATGCTCAGATCGCAGATTTGGGAATTCAGGAAACTTTGCCAATTAGTATACAGGCTGATCGTTCCGCTAAAATTTACCCCACGCTGATCGACATTAAATATCACAGCCCCAGTTCTCATTCAAATTCCAATTCCACCGACAAAAAATCACCAATTAACATCGACAACAACGCTAACATCGTCGAGGATAATTTCAAGACACCAATAAAGCCTCCCAGGCGTAAACCTAACTTAGAATCGACTCGCAAAGTGTCTCCCAAGTCAGGTCCGTCCAGCAAAACCGACTCACCGGTTGGCACTGAGTGTACAATTTCGACAATCCAGCTAGTAGACAGTCCATTGTCCTGTCCGCCTCCCAGAGATGAAGTCGAAGAAAACAAAGCTTACATAGAAGTAGGAAGCCCTATTCTTCCCGAAGAAGTCGAACATTTTCTAGAGAACGCTCTGGGAGACGAACTTTATAACAGTTCAGTAACTTACGGCTTAGGAGTTGACAATTCTAACGTCAACGCCTCGGATTTGATGTCCCAAACTCCTTCAAAATCTTTCATCAGAAGAGTAAAGAGCTTCTTCACTCGGCAGCGCTCGACTGCCAAGAGCAATACTCAGTCGATGATATCTCCAAAGGACTTCAAACCATTGCATAATCCTGGAAGGAGCGCTAAGCTGTACAGATCCTTGTCTTCTAGGGTTAAGAAGAAATTAAGAGGCAGTTTAATGAAAGAAGAACCGGAGACCTCTGTTGCGCTATTGCCGGATTATTTGCAGCTCCCGAGGGACAGTATTAACAGCCAGAAAATTGAGAAACTTTTGCAGGAAGTGAGGATTCAAACAACGATTCTTAATCAAGCTAGCAAAGCGCTGGAAATGTGTCAGCTGAAGAAAGAGTTTAATGCAAGTCGGGAAGAAATAGAGTCCCAGCGCTTGTTGCTCCTGGCTGATATTCGCAAGAGGTTGCTGCTCCAGGAGCTCAAGGGTCTCAGTGGAATTTCAGAGGACTTGCAGCTGCTTAACAAAACAGAGGATTCGTCAGTCCGGTGCGGGACTGTTAGTATTAAAGACATTAAATTGACCCTTCGTGAGTGTCTTTACCGTGAATCAGAACCCGGAGAGATTCAAGAGTGGTTTGTTATTGTAATTACCGAGGGAACTAACGTCTACGCGAGTTCTGCTATTTGTTGTCCGGTGGAGAGCTTTGTGTTAAGCTTTCCCGAGTTCAGCTGTGTGATGAACGACCTGTCGCCGAGTTTGAAAATTTTACTGGAAGTCTATGTCCTGAAATTGACCACTGGGGTCAGTTATCAGCACGAGTTGAAGTACCACATTGAGTATGATGAGAAAAACACTTCCTGTCCGTCGCCTACGAAGTTATTGAAGAGAGTCGAGCGACCTTTGTCGCCTAAAACACGCCGTCCGGTGTTTCTGACCTCCTCTTTCGCAGTTTGTGGCAATGTGGAGCTTACTTTGAGAGACTTGACGATCAGTACACCTTGGCCGCTTGCAGGAGTTCCGAGGGATTCAATTTTACTGGGGACTATTGATCTCAATATCAATTGCATTCTTAATTTTTCTTTAGACCACAAGGGCTTTGTTAACTATTTGGATGAATATGATGGCTTGACTTACTGGACCCGCAGATGGTGTGTCATTCAAGGCAGCCATATACTATTTTGGAATTATCCAGAGGACCAGGAGGACAAACCGCCTGTGGTTACTATCGACCTGCATTGTTGCGCTTCTGATAAAATAAATCATGTCACTAGGTCAATGTGCGCGAGACCAAGAACTCTGTTGATTGAAACTCTCAGGCAAATTGACGCTAATGATAAACCAAGTCTGTTGATTGAATGTCATTCAGGATTTACTCTTGTCAAGTAATTTATTTTATATTTTCTTTAAATTATCTTTAAATAATTTTATAAAATTTGTATACAGTAAAAGACCCAGTTATTGACACTTGCAATATCATTTTAATTTAATTAAATTAAATTAAAAAAACGAATCTCGGAAAAAATAGATTGGAAATAATTTTAAAGTTATGAAAAATTCATATTGTTTCATTAAAATTATTATGAAATAAAAAAAAATAATAATAATAACAATAATAGTGACATTTTTTTTTTTTTTTGTAACAAAAAATGAATTGATCATTCTGGGGGTGCTTGTTTTTCAGGAAAATTGTGGGTGTGATACAATTATTATTATTATTATTTTTATTTTTATTTTATAATAATTTTAATGAATTTTTCATAACTTTAAAATTTTTTCCAGGTCTTTTTTTCCGAATACCAAATAAAAAAAATCGAGTTTAATAAATTAATAAATATAATTTTTGAATTATAAATTTTAAAACAATTGGTTTATTGAGAATATTTTATTTTTTTTAATTAGAATAAAATTATTAGTGTCAAACAACAAAGCCAGTGTCAATAATTGGGTCTTTTACATTATTCAGAATTTAATTAATTAATTTTTTTTTTTTTTTATTGCAGACATTTATTATCTTATGAAACAACACGTGAACTTGTTGATGTTATGGATAAGATGAATTACGTATTAGGAATTCTTCGTAAATGGAAAGTTACGACGACAATCCCCCCTCCAAAGCCACCAGGTTTACCAGAAATGGTTTCTGAATTGTAAAATTTGTAACTTATAAATCTCTAATTATTTAATGATACTGAAATTAACAGACACTTAATTATTTTTTAGATTTTTATAACTATTAAATTATAATGAAAAAAATTAACCAAAAAAACTCCACATGTAGAAAAATTGTACAAAATTATAAGTGCGAATTTTTATTTCTTTTTTTTTTTTTCATAATAATTGATGTGTTATAAAAATTTAAAGAATTATCAGATGACTGCTAATATCAGTATCATAATTATTTATTACATTTTCATACGTTAGTTAATTGATAAAAATAATAATAATAATGTATATTATTATTATTATTATTTATGTATTGATGTAAAAGGATTAATATATATTTGACAAGAAATAAAAATAAATATTTAAATAATGGCGCGCTGGCCCCCTAGCGGGTAAATTCTGAATTATTTCCCTAACCCCAAAGGGATGTCCATGTGGGAAATTATAAAAACTATATAGAATCAAGTAAACACGTGCAGTTGATGTTGGTTGTTAATTTATATTTTTATTTGTATTAAATGTTTTAATAAAATAATTATAATTGTAATTATAATTTAAAATGCCGCCTACTGCAAAGAAAACTGTGAAGAGGAAATTAAAACCTATTGTGGAAAATGTTGATGTACGGAGTGAAGAATCTGAAGAGGTTGGTTTTTTAATTATATTGTTTATTAATGAAAATTAATTCAGCATGCATTTAATAATTTTAAGAATTTTGTAACAAATAAATTATGGCAAAAAAATTGACATGTAGAAATTTAAAAATGAAATTTATTAAAAATAAAGAGAAAAATTTTGTTAAATAAAATATTAAAAAATTCTTAAGTAACAGCTAACTTTAATGTCATTGTTTATTAACATGTGGTTTGCAAATGTGTAATTAGTTAATTAATTTTTTTTTAGGATTCTGAAGCTGAAGATTTATTAAATGCTGAATTTAATGATACGGTTGATAGTTCTGATGAAGAAGTTGAAGAATCGGAGCCTGGGGATTCTGATGGTGAGGTAGATCAACTTGTTTTTGATTCTGATGAAAGCGATGAGCTTGAATTTGAAAGTGATGAGGATGATGATGAAGAGGAAGAGGATGATGATGAGGAAGAAGAAGAAGAAGAAGAAATAAAAAATAAAAATATTCTTACAAAAAATAAAAGTAATAATTTAAAAAAACAAGATGAAGTAAAAATTAAAAATATTTTAACAAAATCTAGCATTGAAGAAAATAAATTAAAAAAACAAGAAGTAAAAATTAAAAATATTTCACCAAATTCAAGCAACGAAAAAAATAACGAAGAAATTTTAAAAAATAAAAATAAACAAGAAGAGACATTAAAAAATAAAAATAATAAAAATAGTCAAGAAGAAAAATTTAAAAATAAATCAGAAAAAGTAATTAAAAATAAATTTCCAGAAACTGAAGAATTAAAATCACCCGATCTAATTAACATAACATCAGAACCTGAATTGAAAGACGAGTATGAAGAATACGACAGCTCTGACGAAGAAGACATCAGAAATACAGTCGGGAACATACCAATGCAGTGGTACAAGGAGCACGACCACATGGGCTACGACACAGAAGGAAAGAAACTGATAAAACCTGACACAGGAGATGAACTGGACAATTTCTTGAAGAGAGCCGACGATCCAGATTTCTGGAAGACTGTAAAAGACCCACAGACTGGCCAGGAGGTTGTCTTGACCGACGAAGACGTTGAGATTATCAGAAAGATAGCTCAAGGTCAATACCCTGATCCAAATTACAACGACTGGACTCCGTGGGTCGACTGGTTTACTTCCAAAGTGGAGAAAATGCCACTGAGAGGCTTCCCCGAGCACAAGCGGTCATTCTTGCCGTCCAAGCTCGAGGCCAAGAAAGTTTCCAAGATAGTCCACGCATTGAAGATGGGCTGGATGAAGTCTTCGGCTGAGCTGGAGAAAGAGCGCAAGGAGAAGAGTAAAATGCCGGCGTTTTACATGCTCTGGGAGACTGATGACCAGGCTGAAGAAATGCGGAGGATCCACAAGCACATCCAGGCTCCTAAAAGACACCTTCCAGGCCATGCTGAGAGTTACAATCCTCCACCTGAGTACTTGTTCGATAAAAAGGAGCTCAAAGAGTGGAACAAGTTCAAAGACACTCCCTGGAAGAGGAAGCTGCACTTCATACCTCAGAAATACAATTCTCTTAGAACAGTTCCAGCTTACCCTGATTTTATCAAAGAAAGGTTCCAACGTTGTCTGGACCTTTACATGTGTCCGAGAGGCTACAAGATGAAGTTGAACATCGACCCGGAGCAACTGGTTCCTCAGCTACCAAGCCCGCAAGACCTCCAGCCATTCCCCACAACCCTGTCGATGGTATTCAAGGGTCACACTGACATTGTAAGGTCAATGACCGCGCAGAACAGGGGTCAGTACATCGCCTCTGGTGGAGATGACGGGAATCTCAAAATCTGGGAAGTCGCCACTGGACGCTGTGTTAAAACTGTTCCTTGTGGTGATACGATTCGCAGCGTGGCTTGGTGTCCCAATGAAGCAATCTCGCTGATAGCCGTGGCTGCTGGTCAGAAGGTCTTGCTGATCAACCCTGGAGTTGGAGATCATTTGGTTACCAGCAAGACTGACAAGCTGATGGAAATTATTCCTCAGAGCGACGTTGTTGTTAATGAAAGAGTCCAGTCTGCTGTTCAGTGGGAACAAGCTGCTGGTGATAACTGGGACCAGGGAGTTAGGGTGATTTTGAATCACTTTAAAATTGTTAAGCAGATTGTTTGGCATGCTAAAGGTGACTATTTCGCCACTGTGATGCCTGATGGTCAAAACAGATCGGTTTTGATTCATCAAATGTCCAAAAGAAGATCTCAAATTCCTTTCAAGAGGTCCAAGGGACTTATTCAATGTGTCTTGTTCCATCCTATCAGGCCTTTCTTGTTTGTTGCTGTAAGTTTCTTTATTTTAATTTAAATTATTCATTTTTTTTTTTTACTCAATAATTAAACATTAATTTATTACAGACGCAAAGAAACATTAGGATTTACGACTTGGTTAAACAAGAAATCTTCAAGAAATTATTCTCAAATTCCCAATGGATATCCAGCATGTCAATACATCCAGGTATTTATTTTTTAATACTTTGATCTATATTATTAAGAGAATAAGCAAAATTTTGTGGTGTATTTATATGATAAAATGGATTTTATAGTTAAATTTAGTATCATTGGAAAGGTTTTAACTTGAATTTGTACCTTTTCAAGGTTTCTTATCATTCTTACCAATAATCAATTTATGATGATAAGTAATTAGGCTGTATTCGAAAATGTTCTTCCTTTAGAAGCATAATTAAGAAATGACCTTATATCTCGTGAACTATTGACATTTTTAAAGATATAAGCTCATCCCGATGTTACTCTCATCGAGGCCTTTCATTCGAGTACCCACATCAATTTTTCATATATTTTATATATTTATATATATATATATATATATATGTATATATGAAAAATATATCAAAAATGCATGTGGGTACTCAAATGAAAGGTCTTGATGAGTGTAACATCAGGATGAGCTTATATCTTTAAAAACGTCAATAATTAAAAAAGTACAGTGCAATTTAACAAAATTCATTATTTAATAAAGTACAAATTTTATTTATTTATAGTTCACAACTCACGGCAGTCACATAGTGACTGCAAGATTGCTAGTATTATATAAATAAAGTATCCAAATAGAATATTAATAAAAAAAAATTTATTCAACAGGCGGTGATAACATTATCGTGGGAACTTACGACCGTAAAGTCCTCTGGTTCGACTTGGACTTCAGCACGAAGCCCTATCAAACATTGCGACTCCACGGAACAGGAGTCCGAAGTGTCTCCTTCCACAAACGGTACCCACTATTCGCATCTGGATCTGACGACTGCAAGCTAGTTGTCTGTCACGGAATGGTTTACAACGACCTTCTTCAAAATCCTTTGATAGTACCCTTGAAAAACCTATCAAATCACGAGAAACACGAAGATTTCGGAATAATAGACGTAATGTTCCATCCAATTCAACCTTGGGTCTTCTCTGCCGGTGCAGATAGTACAATAAAAATGTATTCATAATTTTTAGTTATTATTACTATTATTATTTTTTACTTAATAATTGCACATACAATTGAAATAAATAGTTTGTAATGAACATATAAACTTTAAAAAAATTAATTTAAAGAAGCGTAAAAAATGAAGTTTATAAAATGCCACAGGTGTTTTAAGTATAAAAAATATTAATAATTATATGATACTAAAGTTAGCCGACGTTTTAAATGTTTTGATTATTTTTTTTGAATAACTAAATTAGAATAAAAAAAATATTAAAAAAAAATTACACTTAAAATTTTTTACAAGTGAAAAATTTTTTTTTATTTTTTCGTAATCATTTTTTTCAATAAAAAAAAAAAATTCTAAAAATTTTTTTTATTGAAAAAATCATTACAAAAAAATAAAAAAAAAATTTCACTTGTGAAAAACTTGAAAAACTATATAAGTGCAATTTTTTAAAAATATTTTTTAGTTCTAATTTCATAAAAGAAAAATAATCAAAAAATTAAAAACGTCGGCTAACTTAATTATCATAAATTTCATAATAATTATTTAAGATATAGGCGAGTGGCCAAGACATTGCCATTCAGGCTCACCGCATTCGCATGTACGTCCAGCGTGTCGTACCTGAAAGACAGTAACGATACGTCTAGTATCGTCGAATCTACAACTAATATGTAACTCATTAATTAAAAATGTATAAAATTGATTAGCCCAACGCTGGCGTAAGTAAACAGATCGAGGATCTTCACGAAGTACATTTACAATAGCGCGTTTTTGCTCCTCAGCTTTGTCCTTGGCTATCTCTACCAACTGTCTCACAGCGCGTTCATTAAAAACTACCGACAGCGAGGGTGATAGTGGTTGAGAGATCCAATCAGGAACTCTGACTTGAAATTGATTGTCTGATTGAGTTTGAGTGTCTGCGCTGGACCTCGTGGGAAAGCTTTGGAAAGTACCAGCCGCAGGAATGCTCTGAATATTTCCTACAGTTAAAGACGATCTCAGAGGCTGCGATTCAAATCCTTCTTCTCCATCAGGTGCCTCTCTGACTCCCATCCTGACTGGAGAATTGTCCAGACGCGGGTTCAACGCCCGTCGGTTTATCAAATCCATGTCAGTCACACAAACGATGCTGGGTCCATCAGCGCCGTCCAGTAGCCGGGAATTCCTCGCGTCTTCAGACTCTTCTTGGGTCTGATTTTCCAACCCTAGTCCAGAAGGTCCTGGCATGGGATTTTCGGAAGATTCTCTGCTATTTGCCTCCACGTTGCTTGCATTGTCAGTCAACGGGTTTGGACAGAAGGATCTAGAGTATCTTTGTGGTAAGTTTAAATCATTACTTATACCCTGGAACTCCTCGGCTTGCAGTCTCATTGCTAATTCCTCGTCTCTAGACACGTCTTGGCCCTCTTCGTCGGCTAAGCATCCTTCGATGTCACCATTAAATGCTGGGTCGTAGAGACCCAGCCGGTCGTCAAGATTTTCTCGCCTAATTTCTTGCTCGACGTGCAGAGGGTCGTCGTACTGGGGAATGTAAGGCTTTATGTCCAACACTGGAGTGCCGTCGACGGTGTCTACACCTTCGAATAAAATAGTATTCCCTTCGATACTTAAGATCTTCACCAGACTTAGGCCGATTGGACACGGACGGTGTGGTGAACGCGTTGAAAATACTCCTGTTCGAGCACCGTTCAGGCGCGGTGGTGATACTTTTGCTCGCACGTGGGTTGAATCGTTTCTATGAAAGTGAAACAAAATCCTGGGAAAAATAAGTTTTAATTATTTAATCATACTGAAATTGAAATAATAATAATAAAGTTAGCCGACATTTTTGATTTTGCTTAATTTATTAAATTAGAATCAAAGAATATTTTTGCACTTAGTTTTTGAAATTTTTTAGAAATTATATTTTTAAAAAAATTTTTTGTTATCATTTTTTTAATAAAAAAAAAATTATAAAAATTTTTAGATGTTCGCTAACTTTATTTTCATTAAATTGAAAGATCTAATGATTTTTAGAAATTTTTTAACTAATAAATTATAGCAAAAAAAATTTATTTGAAAAATTCCATTTTTGGAAGGTATAAAAAATTACAAGTGTAATTTTTTATAAACAATTTTTTAAAAACTGAGATTATTATTCAAGAAAAATCAAAAAATTGTCAAGTGTCTTCCAATTTCAGTGTCATATTATTCAACATTTAATAATGAAAATTAAATTAACCGACATCTAAAATTTTTTAGAATTTTTTTTAATTCAAAAACTATTTTAGTTTTAGTTTAATAAAAAAAAAAAATTAAAAACGTCGGATTATCATTTAAAATTATAATATATAATTAATAAAATTACCACATGTGGGAAAAATCTTCAAGTCCATTGAGTGCATGTTCAGGATTAGTAAATACAGTATTAAACAAAGTTATTTTGCCCCTCGACTCTTTGCCAATTCCAGGTTGCCTTGGAGTCCCGCGCTTGCTGGGAAATCCAGTGTTAATAATACCAATAGGCTCTAAATTTAAGCTGGTGGACTGCGACGTTGAAGCTTCCACAGCCGGCTCAGCGACTTCAACAATTCCTGCAGATGCTTGCAGTCCAATAAGTCTCTTAATATTATCAACATCTTTTTCAAAAACGTACTTTAGACTTTTTATCTGCTGCCTATCAAACACAACCAAAATAATAATTAAATAAAATAAATGACACACTGAATAAATTTTAAAATAATTACCTTAAATTATATATTTCCCGTCTCGCAGTATTGAGCTGGCCCATCAAATACTCGGGATCTACTTGGCTGATCTCACCGTCCATATTTACATAATTTTTCATTAATAAATATTATTTTACAACTTAAATTACCAGGAAACAGTGTGTTGTTTATCATTTGATCTAGAGGTTATATGTCATTAGCCCGACGGGGTCAGAGTTTCAGTTGTAGCTGTCATTCCAATTTAACGTCTGTCTCCATTTTTTTTTTTTTTTTTTTTTCCAGTTCTCCAATCTCCAGCATCTTTTTACCCCCAGCCCCAAATTTTCGCGACACCTCAAACTTTGTTATCAATGTTGCCAATCAGAAATTAAGAATTCTAGAAATGACACTGAAGTTAACTGATACAAAAACTTTTTTTTATATAATTTAATAACAATAAAATTATTTTTGTAACAAATAAATTATGACAAAAAATAATTATAAAAAAAATTGACTTTTAAAAATTTTTAAAAATTAAAAATGCAATTTTTTTTTAAGAAATTTGATTGTTAAAAAAAATTGTCAAGTGACAGCTAAATTTAATGTCATAATAATAAATTAAACTTTATTAATATAATTTTTAGAATTTTTTTTATTTAAAAAATTATAACAAAAACAATTTATTAGTAAAAAATTTGAAAAACTACACGTGCAATTTTAAATAAATATTTTTTAGTTTCAATTTAATGAAAAAAAAAAATTATAAACGTCAGCTAACTTCAGTATCGTCTAAGAATAACTATTTAGCGACACCTAGCGTAAGATTTAAAAATCAGCTGGACAAAGAGCGTGAGGCAACTGTTTATTTTATTATTTCCATTGTTATAAAACATGATTGATGGTAAAACACTACACGTGAAAGTCTGGATCTAGATAATGATATATAGTAATAGTTTTATATTATTAATAATATTAATAAAAAATAAACAACATAATTTTATACATTTATAATAATATAAATATTTTAATTATGTTTCGCTCACGTGTAATTGTGACAGCCAATATTCAGAGCCGCAGGCCGCGTAATGTGGTTAAAGATCCAGACACAAGCGTTGGGAATACGTTGGAAAAAGAAGTAAACAAACAATCGGACAGTGTAAGTGATAAATTAATTAAATCGGAGGAAGTTATTCCGAATAATGACAGTGATAAAAAAATATCAGGTGAAACTGATAAAGAGTCAGCCGAAAAAAGTGATACTGTCAATAATTTAGATAAAAAAATTGATTTTGATATTCCTGTACCTGTTAATGAAGCTGTGTCTGATGCTCCTGTTGCTGAATCAGCTGTTGAGCCTACCAACGGTGCTGTTACTGATGGCCATGTCACTACTGACGTTTCTGATGCAGAAACCAGCTCCAGTGAGCAAAAAAAAAACATTTCTTCAACAGCGAAGAAATTATTACCACGGTCATGTTTCATGAGACCCGTTCCGAGGCTAGACGCTCGTCCTAGAGTGAGAAGAAACAGCGTTCAAGGAAGCGGCGCCAGTGCCAGTGAATCTGAAGATGACAGCCGCAGAGTTATTTCTGTGCCGATCAGCAATCCTAGCAGGACTGCTCCAGAAAACTCGGACAATAATCAGTGTAGTCTCAGTATTAGTTTTAGTGCTAATAATAATAGTAGTAATAATGTTAATTATAATAATAATAATAATAATAATAATAATAACAGTAATACTGATAATGAATCGTCGACTGCTGGGACCAAGAGTAATGTCAAGCCGAAAAAAAAGTTTGTTATTTCAGAGTCCACGAGAAAGCTGGCTGAGAAGAAGAGAAGTTTTCGGTTGGAGCACAAAGATGGCAAACCAGATCGCTCTAAATTGACGATGTATGATTTGATTCATTATAATCCTTCGACTAATCCGATGACGCAAATTGAAACTTCTAAGAAGCCTGTTTTTCGGTAATTTATTTACTTTTTTTAATGAACTTTTTGTTTTATAATTATACTGGAATTAAAATTAACTTGGCAGTTATTTAATAATTTTAAGAATTTTTGTAACAAATAAATTATGGCAAAAAAATTGACTTTTAGAAATTAAAAATGCAATTTTTTAAAAATAATTTTTTTGTTAAATAAAATAATAAAATAAGTCATTTAAGTTGTTGTGGACCAAAGATTTTGATTACATAAATTATAAACAACAATTTTACAGAAATTTTTTCAAAAAAATTTTTTAAAAAATTTCTTAAAATTCTTAAAAAACTTTAAAAGATATTTATATAAATAACAATTTCTTAAAAGAATTAAAATTTTAACAACAAATTAGTTAAATAAAATTTAAAAAAAGTCAAGTGACTGCCTAACTTCTTTGTCATTTAAAATTAAATAATGCTAAAATTAACTGACAACTGTAAATTTTTTAAAAAATTAATTACAATAAAAAAAATGCTTCTAAAAATTTTACTAATAATTTTTTTTAATTTTTACATGTGGAATTTTTTTATTAAATTTTTTTCAGAGTAATTTTATTTCTATAAAATTCTAATAAAATTTCTAATATCTCTCAACCAGTGTCTTGAAATTAACAAACTTTTTAGATTTTTTAATAATTAAATTATTGTGAAAAAATTTTAATAAAAAAATTACACATTTAGAAATTGAAAATAATTAAAAGTACAAATTATAAAATAATTTGTTACTATTGACAAATAATTTATTACTATATTTTAGATCTGTACCAAGTGATGAAGAAATAATAAACGAAGATGCAGATGACCCTGAGGAGCCTGACGAAGGTGGTATGCCAGCCCCACAAGTTAAAATCGGGCCTGACGGAGAGCTGATTCTAGACGAGCAGAGTCTTGTTATAGAAAGAACATCAGTAATTAAACAGCGTGAAGCCTTAGCTCGAACCGATGCAGTTATTGACGACAATATCTACGGCAGCGGGTTCTACAAGCAGCGTGCGAGGATGAAAGAATGGCCAAAGTGGGAGACAATAAAATTTTACAAAGCATTGAATGCCATTGGGACAGATTTTTCGCTGATGAAATCTCTGTTTCCCAAGCGTACACGCAGTGACCTAAAACGCAAGTACAAAAAAGAGGAGAAGGCAAACGGAAAATTGGTATCGAAAGCTCTAAAGTCTGGCGTAAACTTTGATTTTGATCTGCTTAAAGAGGAGCTGGAGACTTTTGAACAGATGGAATCTAACAAAAAGCGCGTGGAGAAAAATGCACCAGCCAAAGAGAAGAAAGCAAAGCGTAGAATTGCTGTTACCAGTTTAGGTCTCGCCGCGTTGAACCACGAAGATGAAAAACATAAGCAGGACCCTAATCAGATTAAAAAGAAAAAACGATCCGCTAAACCTCCGAAGCCAGAGAAAGAGCAGCTACCAACCCAGAAAAAGAAGAAATTAAAACGCTTGAAATCGGTATCTGTTCACTCGGACGAAGATTCTGCAGACGCTGGCAGCGAAAGTGACACTGAAATCTACAGACCACGTCCAACTCGCTCTGGACGAGTTCCCAGACCTAAAAAATTCAGGATCAATTCTAAGCACATTCTGGATAATATTCTGGGTGACAAAACTCCTACAGAAGACGCAGACACGCCTGGCGCTGATTCAGCGCCTGGACCTAAAATTCTTTCGCTGGAACGCGATGAAAATTCTACCACCGACATCACCAACATGGAACCCGGGTCTCTTGTTATTGTTTCTAAAGAATCACCTGACGAGCCAGGGAAAACAGAGGTCCAAGTTTACATGGTTAAATCTACAGACGACGCTCAAAATAATTCAGGCTCAAAGCCTGATCTTGACACTGATATGATTTCAGTGGTTACTAAAAATCTTATCGCTTCTCACCGAGATGATTTAGATATCGACTGAAAAATAGCTATAAGTTTTTATCGATACAATTTTATTATTGATATGAAATTTTATTTTATATAAAATTAGATTAAGTTTTTATTTTATTATATTAATAATAAATAATTTATCAATTTTTTTTGCTAATTATTGATCAAACTACCGCGTTTATTGTCCATATTGATAACTGCAACAAAAAATTCATCAATTATTAAGATTAGTAATAGTTATTGTTTTTTGTAAGTGATTGTTTAATTTTTAATAAAAAAACTACCTCGATCCATGAAACGATCAGATATGCGTGATCCATAAATCCACCAAGCTCCGTAGATCATTATAATAATACAAACAAATGTACATATAAATAGTTTGAGCAATAACAATTGAAAATTATCAAATGCCAGATAATTTATAAATAATTTTAAATAATCTAGTGCACTCATATACGATATTTCTTTGGTTTTCACTATATTTATCAACTCCGAGGAGAATCCAAATGTGTTGAGTGTCAGTGTCATTAGAGATGCTGACAGTTTTTTCACTATTTCAGTAAATGTGTCGATATAAAGTTCTGTACTTTCTAAAATAGTATTCATTGTTTATTTTTTTGTTCATTTATTTTGGTGAGATTTTTAAAATATTATTTGGTTGGAGAAAGCGTGAAAGTAAAAGTAAACAACACTCAAAGCGTAGATCGTGGCACTGTTATGTAAACACTGGCGGATAACTTCAGAGTTTAGAATTTATTAAAGAAAGTGAAGTTAACTGATGTTGGAAATTTTTTTATAAAAATTGAATTAGCTGACATCTACAAATTTTTGTAATTTTTTTTTTTTATTAAAAAAAATTATCACAGAAAAATAAAAAAAAAATTCATTTATAAAAAAATTTTAAAAATATTTTTTAGTTGTAATTTAATGAGAGAAAAAAAAAAACATAAAATTAAAAACGTCGGTTAACTTTATCGCTATAAAAAAATTTTACATGTAAAAATTTTAAAAAAATTATTGAAATTTTAAAAGTAATTTATTTTTGATTAAAATTTAAAAGATTGACAGCTGTCAGCTAACTTCAGTCTCATTATACATTTTCAGTAATTACAATCGCTACTAACTTCCGAGCGATGTCATCGGTAGGATGTATCAATAATCAAATGTATAAAGTTATTTTAATAATTAAGTGGCGTAAAAAATCATGAAATACAATGAAAAAGAATTAATTGAAATAAGCCGAGGTATCGGTGAACTGGAAGGACGTTTAAATCACAAGCGTGCTCATAAATCAGGTTTGTTATTTATTTATTTATTTATTTTTTTTTTTTTTTTAACTATTTGTTTATTATTATTGATATCAAAAGTCGTATTTTATAAATGACACTGTATCGAGTTATTTCTTCTTTTTAATTTTCTTCATACATACGTCACAATTATAAATAGAATTAGTCATATTATATATAACCAACAACAACAATTGACATTTTCAGCATTCAAAGAGCGATGGTTTAAACTAAAAAGCAACTTGTTGTTTTACTTTAACATTACTGACCTTGGCCAGATCGACGAAAAACAACCTGCTGGAATACTCGTCCTGGAGAACTACAATGTAAACACGGACTCAGTATCAGAAGGACCTTTTGCTTTCAGCATTGTGTTCAGAGATGAGTTGGACAAACGTCACATCCTGACTGGTAGGTCTGAAGACCAGGTAAATCAGTGGGTGGCCGCGTTGAAGCAGGCTAGCTACGAATACTGGAGATCCCAGTTAATAATGCTCCAGGAAAAACTCTGTCAGAAGACTGGTAAAGATCCACTGCTTATCTTTCCGCGAAACCGCGGTGTAATCAGAGATGAAGCCTGGAACTCAACGACTACTTTCAGATCTCACATTCGTTCGTTAACCGGGTCCACGTCCTCAATAACTTCAGCTATTAATAAAGAAACAAACCTCATCGAATTATTGTAGCTATATTTTGTACAAATACGATATTTTATTTCTGATAATGATAATTAAGGTAAAAATAATTGATAACCGGATTATTGACAACCAAATATATTTATTGACGAATTTGATAAACATTTTCTCTGTTTAAACTATTTAATTGTGCTTACTGAATATATATATATATATAAATATCGGGTTGATGAAATGTAAAATTAACAACTATTCTCGTGACAATAAATCAGTTAATTATTTTTAAATAAAATAAATTCAACTATTTCTAAGGTATTGCCAAAAAAGACAACCCCGGGAGGAATTCATAATAATTTTGTTTTTTTTTTATACACGGAAAAAAATATATTCAAAATATACAATTAACGAGCAGCTATTGGAAGGAATATTTAACCTTGGTGGCTCAATATTTTATCTTTTTGATTACTTACATAATTACATAATTAAATTAATTAATAATTTTTCTTTTTTGTTTTTTTTTTTTTTTTTTTAAATTACATATCTTCATTATGGCGTTGATCGTCTCTGTCGTTGTAAAACCCCTTTAAATTTGGTTTTAAAACAGAAAATACTTTTTCTGTCGACGTTGGATGCATACTCTTTTGCAATTCAATCAATGAATCCTCTGTCTGAAATTCAATCAAACATCAATTAATTTTTACAGAGATGACACATATTTTCATTTATTATAAATCAACATTATTTCAAAATATCCTTAAAATAATAAAATATGGCATTAAAAAAAAGTCAGTAATTCAGGTGTTCTCTATCTATTCGAGTCATCTTAAAAGTCTCAAATAATCAAGTTGTAAAGGTTGTAAAATAAAACATTGCTATGTTCGAGATACGGAGGTAAAATTAAATTTTTCGAGTTATAGAGAGAAAATAGGGTTGCGGTCAAGCCAAAAAATTTTTAAACTCTGCTACTTACATTAAAAGTTTATAAAATACATTAGCTTGAATAGAATACCAGCCTAAAAACAATTTTATAAATTATAAAACACCGAGCTATCGAATATAGGTAAACATAAATCTTATATTTCTCAAGAGTTAAAATTAATTTAATTTCAAAAAAGGTTCGTTCTGACGTATATTTATCTGAATAATGATTCGGCCGAAAATTACTCATCCAAATAACTATATATTTACATTTTTCGGCTAAACGAGTGTTCGTCTGTTCATTTATTTTGGCGTAAAAATTTAAGTAGTTATGTTTTTTTAATTTATTGAAACTTTGTAACTTTAAATGATTCTATTAATATAGCTTTAGTTTTTTCTTTATTCAAGATTATATTTTTCGGAATTTTAAAATTAATTATTTTATATTTACTTTCGAAGTTCTAGTAATTTATTAATTCGAAATGTTATCAGCCTAACTAGTTGACTGCAACCCTTAAAATATGTACAGAAGTAGCTTGTAGGGACTTACTAATTATTTCGACTTATAGAGGTTAAAAATTTCGAGCAATGAAAGTTTTGAGGCTTGGAGGGAAGAGGATGAAACATTTCTTCGAGGTTCGACGAGGTTCTACTCTACTAGTATTTTTCAGCCTATAAAAAAAAGTCTACCTGTCTAAGTAGTTGTGCAGCAGTATGTAAAACTCTTTGCCATTTCCGCATCTCAACATTATGCAAACTTTCCTGTTGCTGTAACAAATTAATCCAGTCCTCCTCGGACTTGGGAGTGCTCCGAAGAACATGGAGGTCCATCACAGTATAAGCTGCAGCGTCTTCAAGTCCCCAGAGCTTGTAGTAAAGCAATCCATTAATGATCATCAAGCAGAAAACAGCAATTAGTAGAATCCAGTTCATTAAATTAGTCGGGTCTTCCCGAGTTTTAGAAGCACTGCTAATAACATGTGGTGGGTCAGCAACTGCGGCTGAAAGCGTGGTAGGTAAATCAGGAGCATGAACTGGTAGCGAGGGACTAACACCTACTGCTCGTCTTCGTCTTCTGGCTTTTCTTTTAATGCCATTACCACTGGCGGTGTCCTCACACTCAACACTCAGAGCTTTGGTCAAACTTCCGTAGTACTCCTCCATTCCAGCCCACGCGTTTTTCTCAATCAAACTCTTCATGACAGACCACACGTGCTTTTTAAATTTTATTACGGAGGAAATATTCAGGCTGGTTTCATTTTCAGTTACCGCAACCATGCAAAAATGAGTAATAACGCTGAAGGAGTCTGCGTAGGGAATCCCCGCGTTCGAGCTCTCGACATTTATGGAATAACGGTGACCTGGACGACTGCATGGAAGCATTATTTGCGTCTCTGTTACCTGAGATGTTCGTGGACCCACTGGCTGCGTTAGAGATACTGTCAAAGATACTGTTCGCATTTTTTGCCCTGTCTCGGGATCTTGCGTCCAAGCTGATTGGATCAAGTCCGTAGTTTTTCGAGCCGTG
This sequence comes from Cotesia congregata, assembly GCA_905319865.3. Classification (NCBI taxonomy): domain Eukaryota; kingdom Metazoa; phylum Arthropoda; class Insecta; order Hymenoptera; family Braconidae; genus Cotesia; species Cotesia congregata. The sequence continues at coordinate 2,969,843 of CAJNRD030001122.1, forward strand.
TGAAAGTCCAGGAAAAATTTTGAACTTGTAAATAGTAGGGTGAATAATTGATCGATATGGATTGGTAAAACTGCATTTGATAATTGACGGCCGTCGTGTGCTGCTGTACATACTGTCGTGCTTCTTATGCCTAGTCTTACTGAAAAAAAAAAAAAAAAAAAAAACTTTTATTGCTTAATTATTTTTAAAAAAATTTTGGTAATTATTTACAAGTCGGGTCAACCCTATTTTGGGCCATAACTAGGTGAAACATTAACGTTTTCAAATTTTTTTTTATTCTGCTTGTTTTTACGGCGCATTTATATGATAAAAAAATATCGTGAAAGAAAAAAAATAAAGATTTCGATCGCTTTGTAGCCTTCAAAAGTTGGAATAAATTTTGGCTCTCATGTTTTTGGAGGTAATCGTAAAAAATAGACCAGAAAAAATTTTAAAGTTATGAAAAATTCATATTATTTCATTAAAATTATTATAAAATAAGAATTATAATATCCACCCCCCCCCCCACAATTTTCCTGAAAAACAAATACCCCCAGAATGATCGCTTTATTTTTTGTTACAAAAAAAAATATGATTATTATTATTATAATTTTTATTTTATAATAATTTTGAAGAAATAATATGAATTTTTCAAAACTTTAAAATTTTTATCAAAAAAAAAATATATCAATAAAATCAAATAGAAATTTTGTTTAAAAAAATGAAAATTAAAATAATTGACCCCACTTGTAAATATTTACAAAAATTTTTGACTTTGGTTAAATAGCTCGTACGTAAATATACTCACGTGCTTGTTTTTCAGCCTCACTTTCAGTCGTATCACTCATATCGGTCGGGTCTAAATTAACATCTGGCTTAGAGTCAATTTTATCGATAGTTTCGGGAATGGGATCAACTCTTGATTGTACATTGTCAGCAGGTGCTGCTTCAGCCTATAAGACAATATTAATATTAATATTAATTAATTATAAAAATAAATTTAATAAATAAAAAAAAATACCTCTGAAAAGGATTCCGTGGATAAACGCGACGGTAATTTCTCCTCCTCCGCTGCAGCTATAGGTGGAATGTAATCCTCGTCGTCGGAAGTTAATCCTAATTCTTCTCCATAGCATGCGTGGACAAGCGACCACATTTCAGCGGTACTCATTGGCTGTCAAGAGAATATCAGTAAGATAACATAATTCGCCTTAATGATAACACCGAACACCGGCACACAAAAAAAATTAAGTAGAATGTGCATTTGACCGGACCTACCTACGGGTACGTATTTTGGTCTACTGAATCCGAATTTAAGGTCAGTTTGACCCCTACACCCTCGAAATTTTGAGAAAACTTCAAAAAACCGTAAAAATTATGAAAATTGGCAGTTGTAATGATAAAAAAATGTTTTGGAACTAAACTAAGCGTGATTTTCATGTATTTCGATCCGCTGAATATGAATCGAAACTTTATTGAAACCACGAGGCATTTTAAATGTGAAAAAATCACACAAAACTCTCGAAAATTCCGAAAAAATATAGTTTTCATGATAAAAAAACTTCTTCTAGTCCAATTCAGATGAAATTTTATATCTTTTGATGTCTTTAATTCGCATCTTAATTTTTTTAGTCTATTCACCCTCTAGAGCTGGAAAAATTCGAAAAAATTGTAAAAATTACCATTTATAACAGAAAAAAAATTGATTCAACATGATTTAATGCCTAAAATAAATACTCTATAACGTAGATATATCAAATAACTTGAAATTTGTGAAAAACACAAGACATAAAAAGATAGAAAGAAATGATTTTTACGAATCCTAAACTTTCCTTCGTTTGTATCGCACTCTTCTATCCTCAAATGATCTTCGTAGTGGACTCCTCTTTCATTTACGATTTTCTTCGGGTACTTCTCTTTTTAACATCCAACAAAAATCTGCCATCATATTAACACTCCAATTCCCTTGGTATCTACTCTCCATTTCACTGATGTCTTGGTGAAAACGTTCTCCCTGTTCTTCACTATAGTCTCCACAATTGTCAGGGAAGTGGTCAAGATGAGAATCTAAAAAGTGTAATTTGAGATTCATTAAACAACCCAAATTTTTGTAGTTTTCCAGCAATGCGTCAACTAGTCAAGTGCTGTAATCCTCACTTCTGTTATTTCCCAAAAAGTTTTGTGAAACATCGACTACAAGACGTATGTGGAACCCATGCTGAATCCAAATTAGTAATTTGGAGACCAAAACATTCTTCATAAATTTGTTCGATCTTATCAGATAACGATCTTCGATTCCTTTCCAAATTGAATTCTCCACAAATGTAACAAAATGAATCAGGACTTTTATTACACAGATGAGAATTACTTCTTGTAATAGTATACTCTCCAGTAGCCAAGTTTCCCACTTCTGAAGAGCTACAGTCACTTGATGACAACGCCGGCGAGCCTGCTTTTTCACCCTGACCAGACGCCGATACTGAGGCTCCGACTCCCTGCATCGTAAAGTACTTATCACTTGTACCTGCCATGACGGCACACACGCCGTTAACCCAGGGACTCTGCCAGATGGATCTGTTGCCCACCATCACCACGCAGAGGTGCCCTGGTTACAGGCACAAGCAATTAAGTCTTCAAAAGTCAAAAACGAGAGTAAAAAAACCAAAAAAATTACTTTTTTCGGAATTTTGGAGGGTTTGTGTGATTTTTTTACATTTGAAATGGCTCGTGGTCTCAATAAAGTTTCAATTCATATTCAGCGGATCAAAATACATGAAAATCACGCTTAGTTTAGTTCCAAAAAATTTTTTTATCATTAAAACTGCCAATTTTCATCATTTTTACAGTTTTTTGAAGTTTTCTCGAAATTTTGAGGGTGTAGGGGTCAAACTGACCTCGAATTCGGATTCAGCGGACCAAAATACGTACCCGTAGGTAGGTCCGGTCAAATGCACATTCTACTTAATTTTTTTTGTGTGCCGGTGTAATAAATAAATTTAATAAGTAACAATAATTTCTCACCTGGCCAATAAGCGCATTTTGCCATACGCGAAATAACATGAGGTAAGTTTTATCTCGAGCACCAAAAGTTGTTAAAAAAAATTTATCTTTGCTGGTGCATATCGAGATAGCATTTGGTATTACAAGTGCTGTTTTTTCTTTGGTTATTGATTCAACGTCCTTCCAACGAAGAGAAACCAAGGTTTCCCACATAAAAATATTTGCATAAAAACAAACGTAATTTTGAGATACGTACAGTCGTCCATGGACTAATATTTCCCGTTGTAAGGCACACGAATAATCTGAAAAATTTATCAGTTTATTCTAATGCAAAATTTAAGAAGCTTTCAAAATTTGAAATTTGGGTAATAGAATACGCATTACATGTGCTGTTGAAATTTGAAATCAATTGACCATACCAGAAATGAGATAATTGTAATTAAAAATGATATTTTAGCACAGACAGTATGGGTGGAGAGTGAGAAAATCTCAAATATTAATAATTATTGCTAAAGGATTTTAATATCGTTTCAAAAAATTGATACCTGTTAGAATAATATACTTAAAATAATCCAAAGAAATTTTGAAAATTTTTACCATGTAATTTTTTATAAATTGTTAATAAACTAGCTAGTTATAGATAAAAATAACCATTAGTAAAAGCGAATCTGCCTTAATTATGAAGTTCGCATTTATTAAAAATTATTTTTATCAATTTGACCGATTTTTTAGACGAGAAAATATAATTACAATAAAAAAACTAAATGGATATTAATTTAGCTTATAGAAATATTTCAATGACTCAATATCAATTGAATGCATTTATTTTTAGTTCATAATTATTTTTCTCCATATAAAATCCTGATAATAAGTCCCGAGTGAACTACCTTAATAAAAAATTAAAAAATAAATAAACCTATTTTATAAAATTAATACAAACCTACTACCAATCTTTCGTCGTCAGGAACGTCTTTGAAAATTCTCTTAAAATCTTCAGAACGCGATTTATATGTTGGATAAAGAACATTGTACCATGATGATTTCTTTTTACTACGATCAGTTCTTCCTTCTTTGCGAATTTCGGTTGTACTGCGACCAGCTTCTGTTGAATCTGATGATCTATTTGCTGGTTCCTAATCCACACAAAAATAATATCAAGTATTTTTTTTATTAGTGAATAAATAAATAAATAAATTAATAAAGTACTACCAATGACTGATCATCAGCCTTTGACCAATTATCATGTTCTTTAAGCGACAAATTAGACGCGGAAGAGCCGGATGTTTTCCAGTATTCTTTTCTGTTATGAATTTTCGGACTCGACTGAGGAGATGAATTTGGACTAAGCGGCCGATTACGTTCATTATCATTTTTACTAGACGTCGAATCATTTAATTCTTCACCGGAGTATTCATTTCCTGATTTATTGGGATTCAGTGCTCCCAGAGATGACGAATTTATAGAACTTAGAACGTCGTGACTTGATAACAATAAATTTTCCACTGACTTATTCCTAAAGATAAACGAAACAATGGGTATTGAAAATAAATATTTTACATAAGTGTGACTAACAATAATACAACAATGCCCATTTTATCAGAGAAAAAAATATTGATTATTGATTTAAGCCAGCACGAGTACTCACATATTTGAAATTGGATGATCATGAAGAGTTTCCTTTTCATAATACATTTTTTTTCTAACAGCAAACAGCAGATCATACTTGGTGCTTTCTGTAAAATTATTTATCTGTTATTTAAATGTAAATTAATTTAGCCGATATTTATAATAATAAAATTAGCCGACATTTTTGATTTTTTTATTTGGAGTAATTTATTAAATTATAACTAAAAAATATTTTTAAAAAATTGCACTTATAGTTTTTTAAGTTTTTAACAAATGAAAAATTTTTTTTTCTAATAATTCTTTAATATAAAAAATCATAACATTTTTTAGATGTCGGCTAACTTTATTTTCATCTGATATTTAATAATTTATGACACTGAAGTTTACAGACATTAAAAAATTTATTTAGAATTTTATGGTGATTAAATTATCATAAAAAAAAATTTAATTTAAAAATTCCACTTGTGAATATTAATAAAAATTACAAGTGATAATTTTTAGAATTTTTTTATTATAAAAATTGACAGCTAATTTCATTATTATTATTATTATTATTATTATTATTATTTTAGTGACAAATAAATTATTGTAAAAAAATTGACATCTAGAAAATTAAAAAATGCAATTTTTTAAAAATAATTTCGAACAAATTTGTTTGTTAAAAAAAATTAAAAAATGATTATGACTGCTAACTTCAATGTCATCTTATCAAGCACTGGATTATCATTATTTATCCCTGAGAAATTTTGATGATAAATAAACTAGCTGGGTTATTAACTCAATAGCGTCTTGTTGGTAAATTAAACTCCAAAAAACTAGGATAGTATATAATTATAGCTTATTTAAAATACACTTATGAAAGTAGGGTTTACATACCAAGCGATTAAACTTTAAACACTTGTTTAAATACTTTAGTATAATAAATTCATAATTGTTACGGTAATACCGAGTCTGGTTATTAACAATCCATTGTCGAAACTCATTGCGATATTGACAATTACTCTTTTTGTGCTTATAAACGTTCAGCTTCGGGTGACAATTGGACAGTCCCTGCCAAAAGTTTACCACCCAGCATTTCTGTTGGTAATCTAAATCGAAAAATTCCACCCACCAATCATCTGTGATGTTACATCAGTAATGTCCAATGATGAAGTTATTGCTATTCAACTAACTTCATGTAAATCACAATAATACCTATTTCAATTATTAATTGAAGATTAAAAAATTATAAACTTATCATTTATCATCAATCTTCATGTGTCACTACTGCATAATCATCTAATTCACTTTTCTTGACTTACTTATAATATGGAAATTATATAATCTAAAATTATAAAAAATTATTATTCATCTATTATACAAAATTTTTTAATTTTTTACTCACATTTTTTTTTGACAGTAATTCAAAATAAACAATAAATTTGTTTATCTTTTATCAAAACAAAATTTATAAAGTGTTAAAAATTAATAATACTGAAGTTAGCTGTCAGCTGTCAATTTTAAAAATTTTTTAAACAAATCATTTATAGTAAAAAAATGCTTCTAAAAATTTTCACTTGTAATTTTAGTAATTTTTATTAATTTTTACATGTGGAATTTTTTATGAAAATTAATTTAGCAGATATTTAATAATTTTTCTAATAAATAAATTATTGCATAAAAAAAATTGACATTTAGTAAATTTAATAAAAATTAAAAATGCAATTTTTTAAAAATAATTTCTCAGAACAAATTTTTTTTGTTAAATAAAATTAAAAAATGCTCAAGTAACATCTAACTTTAATATCACAATTTTTTAATTAAATTTTTTTTATAATAATTTAATTGGTATAAAATTCTGAAAAAATTTCTAATTTCCGTCAAGTGACAACTTTATTGTCACAAAAATTAAATATATAATACTAAAATTAGCCGACATTTTTAATTTGTTGATTATTTTTTGTTTATTAAATTAGAACTAAAAAATATTTTTTAAAAATTGCACTCATAGTTTTTTAAGTTTTTTGCAAATAAAATTTTTTTTTATTTTTTTGTGTAATAATTTTTTCAATAAAAAAAAAAATTCTAAAAATTTGTAGATGTCAGCTAATTTTATTTTCATATATTTTTCACCGTCTTGTTGGTAAAATTGTTTTTTAGCACTGACAACAACAGCCAATCAGCGCACATGTCACATCAGCAATATCAAATCAACTTTAAGAACCGTAAAAAAAATCCGCGTAGAATCACAAGTTTTGATACCAACTGACCAAAATAAACTAGAATTTTTCTCTAGGATAATTCACCTGACAATTGATGGTTATATTTTACATAATAACCAATATTTAATATTAATTTCTACTGTAAATATTACTGTAATGGCTTATTTATCAAGGTGTCAAATTGGAAGGACTCTTCCAACTTTAGCGAGTAAGTTATTAACTCTTATTTCATTCATGATAATTGATCATTGTTTAAAAATGTATTTGAGGAATAACAAAAAACCTAAAAATAATTTTTTAATTTAGAATTAATTGGACCCAATCGAGTGATCGTCCAAAGAAATGTTGCTCCAGCTGCTGTCAGAGTTTATAGCTCGACATCTTTTACCAAAAATGTCGCTAGATTATCCTTGCAAAGTATTAACCAATTGAAGAAAGTGAGTAGCTTTAACCACTTAATTTTTTTTTATCTTGAAAATTGAATTAATTGCGATATTTTAATTAGTTTCCAGGTACTGTAAGTGCTTTTGCTAGTCAGATACGTTCATCAAGCACTCATGATCACGTTCGATTGTGGCAATTAGAGAGAGTAGCTTCAGCAGCATTTATTATTTTGTTCCCAGCTTGTTTTATGCTACAGAATGCTTTTGTTGATGTTCTCTTTTCGACTTTACTCGTAATACACACTCACTGGTACGTAGTTTAGTTAATTATTTTAAACTAGCAACTTTGCAGTCACTATGTGACTGCCGTGACTTGTGAACTATAAAAAATTAAAATTTTGCTCTATTAAATAATGACTTTTGTTAAATTACTCTTTATTTTCTTAAATATTGACGTTTTTAATGATATAAGCTCATCCCGATGATACACTCATCAAGAGCTTTCATTTGAGTACCCACATCAATTTTTCATATATTTATATATATTATATATATGTATAAATGAAAAATATATCAAAAATGCATGTGGGTACTCAAATGAATGGTCTCGATGAGTGTAACATCGGAATGAGCTTATATCTTAAAAAATGTCAATATTTCACAAGATAATGGGGAATCAACTCAAATTTTATTAAAACAACCGATTTTATCATATGACTATCCTGGAAACAAAATTTTTCTTATTCTCTGAATAATATAGATTATCAACTAAAAACTTAGAAGAAAATTTTGATGAATTTAATTACTTCAAAATTTTAATTTAAACAGGGGATTGGAAGCATTGATTATTGATTATGCGCGTCCAGCAGTTGTTGGTCCAGTTTTACCAAAAATTCTGATGGGTCTGTTGTACGCTCTCTCTGTGGCGACATTGGCTGGCCTTGGAGCTCTAATTTACAACGGACCAGGCGTCAGTGGATCCGTGAAGAAGATCTGGGAGATGGGAAATAAGTAAAATAATTAAAAACTAGAATATTAAATTAAAAAAACTAAAATATTAAAATTATTTGTTGTTAATTTAGATGAGAAATAAAATATTGTCATGGTAATACTCTGTCTATTTGTCGCGTTTCTTATATAATATAAATTTAACATATACATATTTTACAATATAGCTTTCTTTAAATATTAATATTAATGTTAATAGTTGTTCGTTATTGTAGTTTGTTAATAATTGCTACAATTGAAATATTTCGTCTTGTTGCTGCTGCAATTTTTGCAGCGAGCTTTTTAATTTTTTCCCTTGAGTCATCACCACAGCTGAAGGCAAGTCGTGAACGTTGTCTTCTGACGATGATCTGACAGGCCCTGCAGCTGATGAGAGGTGAGAAGATGAAGATGACGCTGTTGAAAATGAAGAATGCAGTGGCGAAGGCTGGGGGTGCGAATGACGTAAACGACTTCCTGTTCTTCTTTGTACAAATAATAATTCTTCTTCTGGACTAAATCTGTAAATTCAATGAATCATTATTTTTTTTATTAATTTTATTTTATGATAACATTGATTAACAGTAATCAGTGTTTTTATTGTATCATTTATCAGATATGATTTTATCAAAGATATCTGTTAGTCAAAATAAAAAAAATTATCTCAAAATTTTACAAATAAAATATTTTCCTAGTACCTTAAATATATTTATTAATTTTAAAAATTTCTTTTTTATTTTTTAGTATTGGAATTATCTAGAACAAAGTTTAAAGTACGTCGTTGATAAAAATCATGGGGAAAAAAATAAATTCTAAAATAATATTCGATAAGAAGATTATAAATAACTTAAATTGAAGTAAACAAATAATTGAAATATTATTTATTATGACATTAAAGTTAACTGTCACTTGATCAATTTTTAATTTTATTTAACAATTAAATTAATTCTAAAAAATTATATTTTTAATTTTTTTTAATTTCTACATGTCAATTTTTTTTGCCATAAATTTCTATTTAAATTACTGATAAATATTGATGAAATATAAAAAAATGTATATATTAAGATATTCAAACTACTCTTTCTGAATGTAATAAATTTTTTATTTACTCAAGCTCAAATTTTAATTATATTATTTATGTGAAATAAAACTTTATATATTTACTTCTTGCTATTTGGCTTTATGCCTTGGCATATAAATTACATAAATAAAAAAAAATAAAATAATTTATGATATTAAAGTTAGCTGTCAATTGACCATTTTTTAATTTTATTTAACAAAAAAATTTGTTCCAAAAAAATTATTCTAAAAAAATTGCATTTTTAATTTATTAAAATTTCTAAATATCCAATTTTTTTTATGCAGCAATTTATTTATTAAAAAAATTATTAAATATCGGCTAAATTAAATGACATACAAGTTAGCTATTACTTGACAATTTTTTAATTTTATTTAACAAAAAGATTTGTTCCAAAAACTTATTTTTAAAAAATTGCATTTTTTATTTTTTTCAATTTCTCAAAGTCACTTTTTTTTTCTTTTTTTTTTTTTGCCATAATTTATTTGTTAATAAATAAATAAAATTATTAAATATGTGCTACATTAATTTTCATTTATTTATTATCCTAAAATTTGTAGATATTAAAAAAATTTTTTTTTTTAATAATTTAATTAGAAATGAAAAAATATTCAAATAAAATTTTTTTGTAGTAATTTATTAAGTGAAAAAAAAAAAATTCTTAAAATTTTTAGATAATTTTATTTTAATGTATTATTTAAAAATAAATTTTAGAATTAAAAAAAAAAAATACTTACGCACTATTACCCTGGGTTTTTTGTATATCTTTCTTAACATTAGCAATCGAGGAATCCATTCTAGCTAAAAAATTATTGATTGAGCTGTCTTCGTCCGAAGACAGCGTATTAGCACTTGGGTCTTGACAATTGTCACTTTCATTGGATTCAGCGATTCCATCATTATTAATGTAGGACGATGACGTCGACGCTGAATTTTTTTGTACAGGAACAGGAACTAATAAATATTCACGTAAAAATAAACTATCAGATGCCCATAACCTATTTATCCTCCTAATTTGTTCAGTCTGTAAGATAAATAAAATAATAAATTAGCCGATAATTAAATAATCAACACAAGTGTCACGTGCTTGTGCTTGACACCAATAAAAGTATAATTATAATAATAAATATTAGAGAAAGTAGTAAAGTATAACGTACCGTAGTTCCATATTTTAATGCAATACCTGGAAGTGTATCCGTCTTGCAAATAATATGTTTTACTAAATTGTCATTACGTACAACATGCTTGGATGTACTCCCGTATTTTTTTAAATTTCTGCTGTTATCACGTATAGACCTACGTTCTTCCATTTCTCTGTACATACTTTGGTCCATTTTTGACGTTTTAAATATATTATTTATTTTATTGTATATATATATATATATATATATTACTATATTTTAACTGTATATATAACTTATCTAATTACATTAACACAATGTATGTTATTATTTAATACTAAACTCACTTAGCGTAACAACTAAATTTATTATTTTGACATTCAAGGCTAACAAACGGGACATTTTTACTCTTGCCTTGCTTTGTGTCTCTGATAACTTATAACTTGCATGTGATCCACAGACTAGATTAAAATTTACAATGGATTAAATGTTATTGTCTGTTTTGAACGCACTGTAAACTCGACGGACCAATCGTCACTCTAGATTTCACTTACTGCCAACTTCATATACTTCATGCCAGTTGAAATTATTTTGTATCAGGCTGTACTACCCGGGAAAAAAATTATCACAAAAAATTATTCAATAAATTCTTCTTGCATTAGACACTTATTGAATATTACTCAATTATCACTTTCTATAAATATTCATTTAAAATATTTTCAAAATTTTTTTTAACCAAGGTAAGAAATTTTTTAAAATACTCATTAAATTACATTTAAATATTCTTATTTAATTATCAATAATTTAATAATTTATTTAAACAAAAAAAATAATTATTTATTTCTTCTTTGTTAAAATATTAAAAAAAAATTTTTTTTATAATAAATTAATGGGTAAAAATTAAATATTGAAAGAAGAAAATATTCTTATTTAATTATCAACAATTGCATAATTTATTTAAACAAAAAAATAAATTATTTATTTCTTCTTTGTTAAAATATTTTTAACCAAGGTAAGACTTTTTTAAAATACTTATTAAATTATGACACTGAAGTTGACAGTCATTAGAAATTTTTTTTAGAATTTTATAGCAATTAAATTAATAAAAAAAAATTTTATTAAAAAATTCCACATATGAAAATTTTTAAAACTATTTTTTTATTGTAATTGATTTGTTAAAAAAATTCTTAAAATGAACAGCTGACGGCTTCAGTATTATATTAAATTGCATTTAAAAATATTCTTATTTAATTATCAATAATTGCATAATTTATTTAAACAAAAAAATTAATTATTTCTTCTTTATTAAAATATTAAAAAAAAATTTTTTTTAATAATAAATTGATGGAAAAAAATTAAATATTAAAAGAAGAAAAGGTACTTGTGATAAATATTAAATGAACTAAGATAATAAATAGTCTTTTATAAAAATAATATATTTCAACAAGAAATTGTACACAAAAAATATTACACGATTGATTTTTAATGCATTTTTTGATGATGCACTCGATACAATTCCGCTCATATCATCATCATAATAATATTATTATTGATCGTTTATGTTTCTCACATGTACATACAAGTGTGTGTGTGTCTCTGTGTGTGTGTGTGTGTTGTCCTGAATCAATTTTATATTTTATTAAATATATCAAACGAGCGGTACAATGAAGGCGATTTTCCTAACGATTCGTTTGTTATTTTGTCATTTAATAATAACAGTAATAATTACCACCATTACAATTAAAATTATCATTATCATTATTATTTAATATGTCGTTCGTTTTTAAATTTAATTACAATTTTTTTTCGGCAATCGTTCAAGCAGCTAAACGAAAAACAATAAACTTCCTTTTTTATAAACAATTATTGCTCGCCCGAATATTTTTTTTTTATTATTACAATTATTATTTGAATTATTTGTTATCGATAAATAAATGCGTGCTGATTTCAATGCGATAAGGCCACTTTTCTAGATGATATTACGTTTTTTGTGGTAAAGTGTATTGTTTTATTTTTCTTTTCTTCAATTTTTATTACTTCCCTTTTTTTTTATTCACTTTTTTAACGTACTTATTCGTAGTTATATTATTAAATATATAAAGATTAAAATTATTGTTGGTACAAAATGAATACATGATTAAAATTAATTAACTACTTATTATGGCAATAACTTGAAACTTTATGAAATTTATGATAAACAAATTTTAAGGACGAGTGATATTTAATTGCACACGAGGTCTAAACCCACAGACTTCATGTGTGTTTTTAAAAAGTCAATCGTGTGCATATTTATTATATATTCATGTGTAATAATAATAATAATTATAATAATAATAAAGACATTAATAATAATAATAATGACAATAACAATAATAATGATAATGACATTAACTAGTTATAAAAAATGCAATTGAATTGAAAATAGAAGTCTATGGGAATGCGACCAATCATTTCTGTACATGTCTTATTAATTATGGTTCATTTCATTTAATTTAAATTGCTTTTATGGTATTATCCTAATCCACTTCTACTTAACTAACAATTAGTTTGATTTTTCTTTATTAAAGATACCTTAAAATTAATTACTCAACACTCACACCATATACTGATTAATCAGTATCAAATTCCATACATTTATACATTCGTCATTTAAACAATACAATCGTAATTAAATCAACTTGTCAATTAATTAATTTAGTCGTTCAATTACGCAAACTTAAAAAGATCTAGTAAATATATATACTTAAATTATACCAGTATTTTTTTTTTACTCCGATATGTGCTGAACAACTGGAGATCACATAATTTATTTACAAACTGTCGATTATTTAGTTATATAATTAATTATTGAACAAAAAATTTAATAACGACTGGGAGATCAACATTATTGGTATTATCTGTTAATTACACAAAAATTTTTATATACTTTTACTATGCAGATTTGCAGTTCAAGTTTTTTTGGTGATTAAAAAAAAAAAACTTTCGTAGATAAAATTACTTAAATATTTAGTTCTCGAATTTTGATTAAATTGTTTCTTCAATTTAGTTTTGATTGATAAATTTATAAAAATAAATAAATTATTGATGGATTAAAATTTTGTTCTGGTGTAAATAAAATTTTAAAATAATTTATAAAAAAAAACCAAAAATACTTAAAACTACAATTGTACAATTATAAAAATTACAATGAGCATTATTACAATAAGATTGTCGAATTTAATAATTGAAATCGTCAAAAATTAATGAAAATAACGATTAACATGAGTCCTAAAAGAAATTTTAAAATAAAATTAATTTTTTTTTTACAATAAAAACTATCAAAACTTTAAATTAAGAGACTCCTACTTATCACATATTTTATTGTATTTATTAAAATTTTTTTTTTACTTTTTTTTTAATAATAATAATAAAATGAGCAAAAAAATTTATCAACGAAAATTAAACGCAAATAGTACCTATTGTTATATTACAAAGGTTGAAATAAAATTGATTAAATTTATAAATTATCACAACTCATTCGCACCTGACGATTTTAAAAACTTATTCAATAAAAAAAAGAAAATAATAATAATAATAATAGTTATAAATGATAAACATTAATAATAACGGTCATGTCAGTTATAAAACGAGGTAGAAACGATTAAATTTAATATGTTAGCTATATTTATATAAATATATAATATAAAATCGTCGTTTACTCATTTCAGCTCGTCATCTTACCCACGCATTCGTATCTTTTTGTATTTTTTTTTTTTTTTTTTTTTTCCATTTTTTTAATAGTATAAAAAGTCTGACGCCCAAAAGCAGTAAATAGTCCTCGAGTTTGTTTATTTTTAAAATCGCCTTGTTCAATTAAAATCTTAATCAATAAAATGTACAAATTCATCTATAAAAGAGGCCAAATGCAATTATACATTAATAATAAATCAATTAAGTAACAACCGATCCTCTGGCAATAATAAACACCACAGGATTTCAAATTTAATTGTTGCTATCAGTTTACAAAAATTTTCAACATCCTCGCTCGCAAACACTATAATACAATAATTACTCAACAATTTTTTTTGTTCATCATCGATCATATCTGAAAAATAAAACACCTCAAAATTAAGACATTCGAGTTACCACAAATAACTTTTTTTTTTTTTTCTTATCATTTACATATATATTCATACTCTTATGTGATTGTTAATTTTAATTAATTTTTCTTGAATTTTTTCATTACCATATACGACAAACTTGCAACAAAAACAACTTCTTCACATCACAGAACGTAAAGAATTAATAGTTACACAATAATAATAATAATAATAATAATAATAAAAGTATGAATAATAATAATAGTAATAATATTAATAATGAAAAAAAAAATATGTTTTAAAACAAAAAATTAAAACAATTATCTTCCTAATTCAGCCTGATTCGTCCAGTGTAAAAAATTCGATTAATTATTTATATTTAATAATTAATTACTAGTTAATAATTGTAATAGGATTAATTATTATAGCAATAATAATAATCATAATTAACAGGGTGGTGCAAAAACCGACTACTTTTTTTTTTTTCTAAGTCTCGAGTGAAAAAATGTTGGTTTTTGATGTTTTAAGAGCTTTCTCCAAAGGACAGCTTAAAAAAATTTTTTTAAGATTTAAAAAAATTTTAAGCGACCCCTTAAAA
Organism: Cotesia congregata; assembly: GCA_905319865.3. Taxonomy (NCBI): domain Eukaryota; kingdom Metazoa; phylum Arthropoda; class Insecta; order Hymenoptera; family Braconidae; genus Cotesia; species Cotesia congregata. Next base: position 2,984,895 of record CAJNRD030001122.1, read on the forward strand.
ATTTTTTTTTGAGCTGTTCTTTGAAGAGGGCTCTTAAAACATAAAAAACTGGCATTTTTTCACTCGATACAAAAAAAAAAGTCGGTTTTTACCACCCTAATAATTAATCTTTAACGTATACGATACCTTAATGTACCGGTAAAAAAAAAAAAAACAATTAAAATAATAATTAATAAAAAAGAGAGTTATTATTTAATAAACACTATAAAACCTAATGCACTCATCACCTTACGTGCCATAATCCCAGATTAATAGTAGTGATCTGTGGTAATTTCATAATCTTCTGTAATCCACTTGTTGATATACCAGTACACCCATACAAATCAATGCACGTTAGGTTTTTCATATTTTTAGACACCGCAGAGATTCCCTTGTCGGTAATTCTGGTGCACTGACCAACATTGAGAGTGCCCAGCTCAAGAAGAGTCTCCGCGATTTTGCAAATCCCCTCGTCACTCACAGAACAAGCGGACATGGACAGTAACTTAAGATTGAACAGACCCTGTGAGATATAAACCAGCGCTTGGTCGCCGATCTTGTCGCAGAAGGAGACGTCCAGCGAGGAAATCCTGCTGCCACCTTCTGCTAAATACGCCATACCAATATCGGAGATGTTGTCGCAGGACCTAAGATTAAGATCCCTGAGACTGGTCATCTTCGCGAGGTGCTTGAGCCCCGAGTCGGTGATCGAGACGCAGAACGACAGGTTTATCGACTTGAGGGTGACTATTCCCGTAGACAAGTGCCTGAGTCCTTCATCACTCAGCCTCTGACAGTCCTGCAGCCCGAGGTACTCCAACATCAAACTGCTACCCAGAGTAGCTTCATTGGAGTTGAACCCCGCCAAGTAGGAGAGTCCCTGGTCGGAGACATGCCAGCAGCTCCTCAGGTCGAGATACTTGAGTTTCTTAAGTCCCCAGGCGATGAGCATCAGCCCGTGGTTGGTGATGTTGCAGCACCCGCCGAGTTCCAGGCATTCTAAATTTGGTATTTTCTGAGATATCTTTTGGAGCGCCTGGTCGCTCACTTGCTTGCACAGCGACAAGTCCAGCCTGGTCAACGAGGTAACGGTGTCCGAGATGGCATTGTTCAACCCCTGGTCAGTGACATTGTAGCAGCCCGAGAGGTTCAGCGACTCCAGATTGGGTATGCACTTGATAACATCTCCCAGGCCCCTTTTTAGCGACAATATTTGGACCTTCTTGACTCCCCGTCTGACCAAGCTCGCAAAAACCACCGGGGAGGGTTTCCTCAGGTGCAACCTAGCCTCAACCCCTCTCCAGACCGAGCGGTGGTATGCAGCATCTCTCCAAGCCACACAGACCTGAGCCGACCGGCCTTTATCCCTGACATTCAAGTAGCTGAATATCAGAGCCAATATTTCCGGGTAAAGACAGGAGATGTGAGTGCTTGTGGGCGCGGCGTCTTCACTCCTTTCCTCCAGAGTTTTCCGTCTCACGACACTCCCGTGCTTGTATTTGGTCAAATTGGTAGCACCCCCGCCATTCATGTAGCTGTGTATACTCACGGAATTTTGCCGTGACTGATGCTGGGGTGTCGTCAGTGTCAGGTGGGGCTGGTACAGGTGATAAATTTGCCCAGACCTGTGGAGCAAAGTACCACGCGTTCCTCCTGTTGTTAACGCTGGTAGTTCGGTCATCAACAGCTGACTCTCCTCCATATTGCGCCGTTGACCACTCACACACTCAACGACCTTTTTTTACCACTTCTCACCATAATCAATCCCCTTATTATTATTTATATTATTTTTTGGTGCGGATGTCTGGTGGCTCTTTTATTTCTTCCTTATCTCCTTCTATCATTCATCCATCGGCACGTGATTCTCTTCCAATGTCTCCTCTACAATTACATACTATTTATTCTACAATATTTAAATCTACATACTATAACATATATATATATATTTGTATGTATAAATATATCAGTGAGTACAGTTCACATACATACACACCAGTATAGTCTACTGACTATACACTCTTCCTTGAGACCTCCCAACAAACACACCGTCGTAGACGATGCGGGTAGAGCTTTATACCCACCACCACCATCCGCAGCAACTCCGCTAGCGTTCACTATATCCACAATATTTATTTATTATCGTGTACGGTTTATAAAACTTTTTCATTACTTGGCTAAGACCTTTGTACGCTCCCAATTACGTCCAATTCATTCATGTAAAATATTTATCTACCAAGTCAATTGACGCTTCCGCATATCTACCAACAAAATGGTGTAGGCTCTCACGATATTTTGACAATAACCACCGCTGCATGCTCCGCCTTCAATTTTACCATTTCTTCTTAAGCTTAAATAGAATTAATATTAATATTATCTTCTGACTAATGGAGTAACAGAGTCCAGAAAAACAATCATTTTATTTCATTGTAATTGTAATTATTTTACACACACTCTTACATACACGGTCATGTGTTTAATCACGTAATCCTACACACTTACTTAAGAAGTGAACTGGCGCGCTTCCAGTCACAAACTGTCTGAATTTGTGTTAAAAGATGTCGTACAGTTTCTGCTGGGTTAAGGTGGGGAATCCACCATGGGAAAATATTTTTTTAGCTTCCGCCAATCCCGTGGCTCCTTTTAGACAGTTTTTAAATTTTCTAGTAGAAGCCGCGCTCCCATTGGCGACCGCGGGTAAGTCGATTTCCAATTGCTACTGCAGCGCCGCCTTCAGGCGGAAAAAATAACTACCAAGCTTTTTTTTCTACCCGCAATAGGCAATACTATCTATATACCGTGTATAGTTTATTGAATCGCATCGACCTTTTTCAACTCCTCGCGGCCAAAGTTAGGTGCGTATATATTTTTTACAACAATATTTTATTATTATTTATTACTCTACTTCTTATTTTATTACTTATTTTGCGTTATTTATTTATTTTAAATTCGCTCGTTGCATTAATTATTTTTTAATTGTGCTACGGTGCCTTTTATTATTTATTTAATGACCTGAAAAAACCTGACAATATTTCACCACGTTGTCGTCCATTATCCACGCGACTTTATTTTATTAATTTATTAGTTAAAACTTTTATTTAAGCTAATTAAAGTAAATATTTTTATTATTTTAATTTATTTTTATCGATTTTGATAATGGATGTCAATTATTGAGGTCAAAATAATTTTATTTTTGCATGTACATTTTTAGGTTAGATTTTCTAACCAGCGGCTACTTTATTGTCTGGCTATTAGTTGTAGTTAATCATCGCAAAGTTAACTTACGTCATTCAATGACTGAGGACGCGCGATTTAAAATTTAAATTATTTTGATATTTTATCTAAATAATAAAATATATTTTTAAATAATAGTAAATTAAATAAAAATAAATCAGTGGTGCTTTTATTGTTGGAATTGGAATAGAAAATAGTACGAGCATTACGTGAATGAATGAGGTAAGTTGACTTAGTAAAAAAAAAATTAAATAAAATATAATTTAACCATTTTAAAGTATGAAAATGAAGTTAGCTAACATTTCAAAATTTTTAGAAATTTTTTATTGAAAAAATTTCATGAAAATTAAGTTAGCTGACATTTAAAAATTTTTTTATTGAAAAAATCATAAAAAAAAAATTTCACTGGTAAAAAACTTGAAAAACTATAAGTGCAATTTTTTAAAAATATTTTTTAGTTCTAATTTAGTAAATGACAAATAATCAAAAAATTAAAAACGTCGGCTAACTTTAGTATTGTAAAAATTTTAATTAAACAATTAAAAAAAAATTTCACATGTAAAAAACTTGAAAAACTATAATTGCAATTTTTTAGAAATATTTTTTTAGTTGTAATTTAATTAATAAAAAAAATTTTTAGATGTCTGCTAACTTCAGTGTCATTTTATAAAGACAAAAATTAAGTTAGCCGACATTTAAAAATTTTTTTTATTGAAAAAATGACCACAAAAAAATAGAAAAAAATTTACATTTTTCAAAAACTTTAAAAATTGTAAGTGCAATTTTTCAAAAATATTTTTTTGTTATAATTTAATTATTAAAAAATTAAAAATGTCGGCTAACTTTATTATTATTTTTAAAGTGCAATTTTTTTGACAATTTTTAATTTTCAGATTTTAATTACAAGACAAAATGCCGCAGAACGAGTACGTAGAGAGACATCAGAAGTTGTATGGTAGGAGATTGGATTATGAAGAGCGTAAACGCAAGCGAGAAGCTCGTGAGCCGCACAAGCGGGCTGAAAGAGCGCGAACACTTCGTGGTATCAAGGCCAAGATCTTCAACAAGGAACGTCGCAATGAGAAGATACAGATGAAGAAGAAGATCAAGGCGCATGAAGAGAAGAAAGTTAAAGAGCAATCTGAAAATGCTCCTGAGGGAGCCTTGCCCGTATATCTTTTGGACCGTGATGTCCAACAGCGCTCCAAAGTTCTGTCTAATATGATAAAACAAAAGCGAAAGGAAAAAGCTGGCAAGTGGGACGTACCCATACCAAAAGTCAAAGCTCAATCTGAGTCAGAAGTTTTCAAAATCGTCAAGAGTGGAAAAACCCGTAGAAAGGCTTGGAAGAGAATGGTGACCAAGGTCACTTATGTTGGAGAAAATTTCACCAGAAAGCCACCCAAGTTTGAGAGATTCATCAGACCCATGGCACTCAGGTTCCGCAAAGCTCATGTCACGCATCCAGAATTAAAGGCTACTTTCCATTTACCGATCATCGGCGTCAAGAGGAACCCCAGTTCTGTTATGTACACGACACTCGGTGTCATTACCAAGGGAACAATCATCGAAGTCAATATTTCAGAGCTTGGATTGGTCACCCAGACTGGTAAAGTCGTCTGGGGAAAGTATGCGCAAGTTACAAACAACCCGGAAAACGATGGATGTATTAATGCTGTTTTACTAGTTTAAATGTTTTGTAATTTATTAATTGTACTCGTTTTCAATCTTTGATATCGATCAATAAATAAAATATTTCTTTAGGTTATTTTGTTAATTCTTTTCATAGCTTTAGTTTAATATTAAACCTTCCTTTCAATTATTTATGTTGTCTTTTTGCAATTATTAATTTATTTTTTTATTTATTTTTCAGGCGTAAGTCTAGGGAGCCAAAATGCAGATTTTTGTAAAGACACTCACAGGAAAGACCATCACCCTTGAGGTTGAAGCGTCTGACACTATCGAAAATGTCAAGGCCAAGATCCAAGATAAAGAGGGTAACTATATATATTTTTTTTAATTATTTTGAAATCAATTTGAAGTCTACAAATAGATAAAATTTTGTTTTATTAAATAATGGCTTTAGTTAAACTGCACTGTACTTTCTTAACTATTGACATTTTTAAAGATATAAGCTCATCCCGATGTTACACTCATCAAGAGCTTTCATTTGAGTACCCACATGCATTTTTGATATATTTTTCATATATACATATATATATAATATATATAAATATATGAAAAATTGATGTGGGTACTCAAATGAAAGGTATCGATGAGTGTAATGTCGGGATGAGCTTATATCTTTGAAAATGTCAATAGTTGACAAGATACAAGGTCAGTTCTTAATTATGTATCTGGAGATGGAGTATTTTCGAATGCAACCTAAATACATATCATATAAATACACTGGCCATAAAATTTCGCTTATTCTCTTAATAATACAAATAATTGATTGTTTCATTAGGAATCCCACCAGATCAGCAAAGATTGATCTTCGCTGGTAAGCAGTTGGAGGATGGAAGAACCTTGTCCGACTACAACATCCAGAAGGAGTCAACATTACATCTGGTGTTGAGACTTCGTGGTGGAGCCAAGAAACGCAAGAAGAAGAATTACTCCACCCCCAAAAAAATCAAGCACAAGAAGAAGAAGGTCAAGCTCGCTGTCCTCAAGTTCTACAAGGTTAATAATTTTTTTTTGATGATTTGAAAAATTTTTCTTGAATAAGTAATTAATAATTATTTGATCTAATTATCTGCAGGTTGACGAGAATGGAAAAATCCATCGTCTGAGACGTGAGTGTCCGTCTGAGCAATGCGGTGCTGGTGTTTTCATGGCTGCCATGGAAGACCGTCATTACTGTGGAAAATGCGGTTACACACTGGTGTTCAACAAACCTGAAGACAAGTAAATTTCTGAAAAAATTTTTCCATGTACTGTTTTAAAACAGTAAAATACTATAATTAAAAAAATAAAAACTTTAAAAAAAAAATTTTAAAAATGACAAAAAAAAATATTGAAAACTTTTTCATTTATTAATTTTTATAATTTATTTCTTTTACAGTTATAAGTAATTATTAATTTGTAATTAATATTAAGTGAGCATATTTATCTTTTAAATTAATTATTGTTTATTCAAAATACTGTCGATCTCTCCAATACCAACAGTTCGCATGTCTTTACCCTGGCGCATAGGAATTCCCGGAGATCGATTTTGATCTAGTGCGACTCGCGTGTCGTAGAGACTTGGAGCTTGTAATATTATTCCAGCTGTTCCACCTGTGCATGCGATCGTGAACACCCACAGGAAAAATCTGTCTAGTACCATTGCAACGTACTTCCAATCTTCAATTACCTATTAATAAATAGATTAATTTAATTATAATTTTAGTTTATTTTTATAAATTTAATTTACGAAAAAAAAAAAAAATTATCACTGAAGTTAGCAGACGTCTAAAAATTTTTGATTTTTTTTTTTTAATTAAATTACAACTAAGAAGATATTTATAAAAAATTGCACTTATAGTTTTTCAAGTTTTTAACACGTGATATTTTTTTTTTAATTGTTTAATTGAAATTTTTTCAATAAAAAATTAAGCTATTCATCAGCTTACTTCGTTGTCTTTGTCAGCATCTTTAATATGTTGTGCTATAAATCGTACGCCTTTTAGCGCAGACATTACGTCAGGAGATACATGTTTGAGCAGGATATTATCACTGTCATGGCTAGAGCCATGAGGATGTCCATCTTCGTCTTCCATATTCTTGTAACCCAGCGTAACTCTGTCCATTTCATCTGGATTTTCTTTCATGTCTGTCGTGTATTCGCTTTCGTTATCTCCGTAACTAAAATTGTAATTTTTAATAATTAAAAAAAAAAAAATTTTTATTATAAATTATGAATAGTAATTAATATTAAACCTGTAATCATAATCATTTGAGTATCCAGTCTCTATATACATGTCAGTATACTCTGGAGTAGCGTAAGGAGTTCGTCGCATCATCAAGAGTCGTGGCATCCAATGGAGAAATAATTTTCTTACCCATTTGGACATTTTATGAGTCGTTGGTGATCTTTAAAAAATTTCAATTGTTTATCAAAATATTTTTGATAATTAATTTAAAATAATTACCGAAAATGAACGTTTAATACGACGACAGTGATCCAAATTGACAGTGTCACTAATATCATGGTAAATAATAAATATTTTCCGAGTAACGGAATGGCTAGTGATGTTGGCGGAATTATTTCTGCTAATAAGAGGAAGAACACTGTCAATGACAGCAAAATTGATGAACACAATGAGACCTGTAATAATAATTACTGTAATACTAATAATAATTTTTAAAATTATTTAATTATAAAATAAATAAATATTTTTTTTAATTTTACCTTTTCTCCAGAATCGCTTGGTAGATAAAATACCAAAACTGTTAAAAAGGTAATTCCCACACACGGTATTATAAGATTAACTGTATAAAAAAGTGTTTTTCTGCGCATTGTTATATTAAATGTAATATCTGAGTACGGCTCGACACAACAAGGGTAATATTCTTCATTACGTGAAGCTGGTACTTCAAGAATATCCCACTCGACTGAGAGGTAAAATTCGTTTAAGTCGATACCCGTTGCTACTAAATTACTACCTGGTTGCTGTTGCATATGTTTCAAATCCACCTACAAATTTAAATAATATTAAAATCAAGAAAACTTTTGCTATAATTTATTGCTTAAAAAATTTCTATAGATCATCAGATGTCTCTCAATTTCAGGATGATGAATTAAATGCAAAAAAAAAAAAATTGTTTGATTAAATCTACCTGAGCACCATTGTAAGTCCAGGAGCCAAATTTCATCAGACAAGATTGTTCATCAAATGGAAAATATTCAACGTTTATTTCACATGATGATTTGTAAATTGCTGGAGGCTTCCAGTAGACTTCACCATTATATTTTAATGTTGCTTTGGTCATTAATGTTACTTCATAATTTCCATCAGCACTAGTTAATTCAATATAATTATTTATTTGTATGTTTTTGTTAAATTAGTTACTTACTTATTGTATAAAACTATATCTGGTAACCAAATATTTTCTGAAGGGACATAAAGCATTTCAACTCCACCGTATTCCATTGGATCCCATTGTAATTTATAATCAAACCATTTCTGTAAATAAAGAAGAATTTGTTTTAGAAAATTAAAAATATTAATGACATTAAATTTAGCAGTCACAAATTTAATAAATAAAATTATTTTTAAAAAATTACACTTTTAATTTTTTATAATTTCTACAAGTCAATTTTTGTTTTTTCATTTTTTTGCCATAATTTAATTGTTACAAAAATTTTTAGAATAATCAAATATTTATCTGCTGAATTAATTTTTATAAATTAATATTGAGAAGAGACATTTTATAATTTTTTTTTTTTTTTAACAAATAAATTATGTAAAAAAAAAAATTATTTAAAAAAACTGGTTTATTTTTCAAGAAAAAATCAACGAATTGTCAAATCTCAGCTAATTTTAGTCATAAAATTCTGTCTTAAAAATAAAAAATGTTTATAATAATAATGACAGTTCTATATAAAAATTAATTTAGCCGAGATAGGAAATTTTTAATAATTTTTTTTATTGAAAAAAATTAAAAAAATATTTTTTTACTTGGAATTTTTATTGATTCAAAAAATTATTAAATTAGTATCATCAAATTCTATTTAAATAATTAAAATATTTAAGAAGAAGAAGAAATAATAATAAATACATACTTGTTCTACCCATACATTAGTAGTCATAACTTGATTTTTTAAATTCATTTCTATTAATTGTGACAATTTCAACCCCAACCAAACAGTAAGAGTTTCTGTATTGTTGACAACAGGCCGTATAAGCCGATTGTAATTTGACAATAAATCATCATACAGTCTTTTGGCATCTGGATTTGCTTCATAAACTTTGGGTCCTAGCAATATTCCTGAAAGAACTCAATTTTATTTTTAAAATTAATTTACACTGTATTAAACAATTAACATCAATGAATTTTTTTTAAAATATAAAAATGGCTAATAATTTTAGTTTAAAAAAAAATGTCAGAAGAAAAATAAAGAGCACGGCGATTCAATAATTCGATGGAATAAAAAAACACCAATGAAGAATATAAATTAAAGTTTAACTTTAAAGAAGAAACTTACCACTTGCATTAATAAACGGTAAAAAGCTGAGTAAAACTATGTAAATGTTATTAAAATTCATAATCCATAAAAAACTGTTTTTTGATTAGAGTTTGTATGAAAAAACTATCGGACTCTATGAGAATAAAGAGTTGTGTTGACAACGAGATGATAACAGAGAGGAATCAGAGCGATGAAGATGCTTCTGCGAGTGCGCGCAGCATTTTTTCGCCCTAGTAATCGATATAATAGTAAGGTGGGTGGCAAACGCCCTTTCATGCGACAGAATTTGCTTATATTAACTTCAAGAATTTTTTCTTCATTCAATATAATGCTGCTCGATCAATTGTCAGTCGATGAATAGAAAGATCGCAAGAAACTATAATAAAATATAAAAAAAAAAGAAGAAAAGAAATTGTTGAATGCACAAAGTGCAATTGTCGTTTACGACGGATCCATTTGGGACTCAGGTAGCATTGTCAAAAAACCCCACGGGAATCCTTTAAAATGTTTTTGAACTTTTAATGTATTGTATAGGAGCACTACAGTACTACAGCACATAGTAGAAATAGAATTCCATCTACCTGAATTTTATTATTATTATTATTATTATTATTAGTCAATGGAGACTACTTTTAGCCCCTTTTATTATCTACATTTTGCATTCTATATATTTATTATATTATATTATATTATTATATATCATGCTCTCTTCGTCCTTACCTACGAAGCAAACTTTTTATATATGTATTTATTATTATATTACCGCTTGTTTAAGGATAAAAATTCAATAAGATTTTTTTTACTCTCCTCAAGGTCAACTAGTTGTAGCTAGATCATGAAAACCTGTTTATTGATCTATAGTTTAAGGATCTTGGCCTTATATCCAAACTAGTATTGATTTTATAAAGATATAAAGTAGACAAAAAATGTATTCATCACGAATTACCTGTAAGTTTTTAATATTTTTTATTTTATTGTTTAATAATACTTATGCTTGTAATTTATAAAATTTGTCAAATTTTAATGATAACTCAAGGTAGCCGTCAGCTGTCAATTTTAAATATTTTTTTAACAAATCAATTTGGGTAGAAGTACCGTTTATGGCCATTTATTATTCAAATAAACCATAGAAATGAATTTATATTAATAAACTCAATTTGTTTTAATATAAACTTCTTAAAACTCAACAAAAATAATTTTTTATAAATTAATTCAAATGTTAACTGGCCAAAAACGCTACTTCTACCTTACAAAAAATGCTTCTAAAAATTTTCACTTACAATTTTTATTAATATTTTCATGTGGAATTTTTTAATTAAATTTTTTTGACATAGTAATTTAATTATTATAAAATTCTAAAAAAAATTTTAATATCTGTAAACTTTAGTGTCATAAATTTTAAACTTACAGATTGTGGGATTTTGTCCAAAAAAATAGCTAAAATAAATTTTAGAGCGTATAGCGCGTACCCAGAAGTACTCCAGCCAGAATTAACGGAAATAAGAAATGCTGGAACTTGGAAAAATGAACGAATTATCGTTTCGTCCCAAAGGACAAATATTGAATTAAATACTGGGCATAAAGTTTTAAACTTTTGTGCTAATAATTATTTAGGACTGTCGGTAATTTAATTTAATTAAGCTAAAAATAGATAGAATTTTTATATCAAAATTGGTGACGTCGACAAATTTTTTTTATACGGAAAATTTTTTTTCTCCCTGTAGCTTTAATTTATTAATTATAATTGTATTGAAACTAGGACAATCAAGAGCTGATTACTGCGGCAAAAGAAGCTTTAGATAAATACGGAGCGGGATTAAGCTCAGTAAGATTCATTTGTGGAACCCAAGATATACATCGGCAATTAGAGGCTAAGATTGCTGAGTTTCATGGTAGAGAAGACGCTATTGCTTATGCCTCGTGTTTCGACGCGAACGCGGGTCTTTTTGAGATTCTACTGAAGCCCGAGGATGCTGTAATAAGCGACGAGTTGAATCACGCTTCAATAATCGATGGAATTAGATTGTGCAAAGCACAGAAATTCCGGTACCAGCATAGAAATCTTGTTGACTTGGAAGCTAAACTTCAGGAAACTCAGTCAGCTCGTTTGAGGCTTATCGTTACAGATGGTGTTTTCTCAATGGATGGTAATTTTGCTCCGTTGCCTGAAATAATTAATTTAGCGAATAAGTACGATGCTATTACCTTTGTTGATGATTGCCATGCTACTGGATTTATCGGCAAGACTGGAAGGTATTAAAAAATAAAATATTATAAGTATTTTTAGGCTGCACTCGAAGATTCTCTATCTTTAGATACCTAATTAAGATATGACCTTGTATCTGGAGAACTATTGACATTTTTTAAAATATAAGCTCACCCCGATGTTACACTCATCAAGACCTTTCATTTGAGTACCCACATCAATTTTTCATATATAATATTTATATATGTTATATATATATATATGTATATATGAAAAATATATCAAAAATGCATGTGGGTACTCAAATGAAAGCTCTTGATGAGTGTAACATCGGGATGAGCTTATATCTTTAAAAATGTCAATATTTAAGAAAGTACAGTGCAATTTAACAAAAGCCATTATTTAATAAAGCAAAATTTGTTAGTTAAAAATATTTTAACAAACTAAACTTAATTAAACTTATTATTTTTTAGAGGAACTGAAGAATACTTCAATTTACTTGGAAAAGTTGACATAATTAATTCAACCCTAGGAAAAGCACTGGGAGGAGCTGCTGGCGGGTATACTACTGGATCAAAAAAATTAATTGATTTATTGAGACAACGTAGTAGGCCTTACTTATTTTCAAATGCCTTACCTCCACCAGTAGCTGCAATTGGAATTAAGGTACTTAAATTTTAACTAAGATTTATTCTATTATAATAATAAAAATAAATAAAAAATTTAGGCGTTGGATTTGGTGATGAATAATCCTTCGTTGATGTCTCGTGTCGAAGAAAATACTCAGCGCTTTCGAAAGGCAATGAAATCAGCTGGATTTACAATAAACGGCGATAACCATCCCATAGCTCCAGTGATGCTGGGTGACGCGAAATTAGCCTCTACATTTGCTGATAAAATGCTTGAAAGAGGAATTTATGTGATAGGATTCAGCTATCCGGTGGTACCGAAGGGTAAAGCGAGGATTAGAGTACAGCTAAGCGCAGTACACACTCCAGAGGATATTGATCGTACGGTAAATGCTTTCGTTGAAATAGGAAAAGAGCTTAATGTTATATAAAGTTTATATTTTTATAAAAATAAATATCAAATACTTTCGTACATAAATGGGAAATTTATTGAGTTTGCTCGGTGATTTTAACGAGCAAGCGATCTTTCGCAACGGTATCACCTACTCCACAAAGAATTTCTTCGATTATTCCGTCAGCAGATGCTCGAATCGAGTGCTGAATAATTAAATTAATTAGTTAATAGTTAAAAAGTTATTTTATTAGATATTTTAATAATGAATCACAAACCTCCATTTTCATTGCGACAATAATGAGCAACGCGTCTCCTTTCTTAACAACATCATTAGGAGACACCAGAATTTTATCTACAACTCCCGGAATTGGACTTACTGCTGCACCACTCAAGTCTGACTTTTTATTTAGCTTGGATAAAAATTCTGGCTGAGGTAAGTTTAATTTCCAAGCTCGATCCTAAAGGATAAATAAAAATGATTAACAAATGACCCGTTAAAATTTAATGGGCGAATATAAAAATCGTGTAAATTACATTAGTGAATAGATAGAGTTGATCATTAATTTTAACGATTCTCGTCTTCATTTTAGTATCTTGAACCTCGGATTTTAATTCAAGCACATTATCTTCCTGAGTAAGAGTACCTATGACCTTTCTCCAAGGACCAATACCATTAACTTGCATTGAATAGACTTCTGGTTCAGTATATTTAACATCGACCATTAACTTTTGGTCATTAAATATAAAGTTAAATTGTTTAGCGAGTGGGTGGTTTACGCGATACCCCAACTCTGTATTGAACGGACTCCAGGGATTTTTACAATTCACTGCTGTTTTTAAACAAGCTAAATCTTCGTATAGTATTGCGGCCAACGCTGCTTGGCATAATATACTGCTGGGAACTTGCAGCTCTGGGAATAATGTATCCTTGCATTGCTCTATAAAACCTGTGTGCACTACACCAGCTTTAAATTTAGGATGAATACACAAGTCTTTTAGAAATTCTATGTTGGTTTCTACCCCAACAATCTGTAAGCAAAAATTCCTTCTTTTTTTAATTAATTCAATGGCCTAATATGAAAATTTCGTAATTTGAAACAAATGGTAATTGTTTACACCCTACTTTTGGCCGTATCTAAGTGAAAAATTAATTTTTTTTTATTTTGCTTGTTTTTATGGTGCATTTTTATGATAAAAAATATCGTGAAAGGAAAAAAAAAGATTTCGATTAATTTTTTGTCTTCAAAAGTTGGAAAAAATTTTGGATAAAATTTCTATTTTATCTTTTCTTGATATATATCTTTTTAAAAGTAAATAAAAAAAACGAACAATTTAAGAAAACAAAGTTGAATACTATAATTTTCTAAAAAATTTATAAATTAATTTGAAAATCTGTTAAAATTGTGATAATCAATTTTTTTTTCTTTTAAATTCTTAATTTTTTATGTATTTTTCAAAAAAAAAATATATCAATAAAATTAAATAGAAATTTCGTTCAAAAAAATGAAAACACTTGTAAATAATTACCAAAAAAAAAATGACTAATTATAAGTAACTAATGTAATGAAAGTACACTGTAGTCTGCTAATTTAGACTTCATAATTCTCAGCGCTTCACCACGATTATTTCCCCAGACAACTAATTTAGCAATCATCGGATCATAATAAACAGAAACTTCATCTCCTTGTCGAACTCCGGTCTCAACTCTGACATTCGGAGCAGTTTCTGGTGGATTCAAGTACAACAATGGTCCTGCCTGGGGTAAAAATCCACCGCGAGGGTCCTAAAAGTACCAAACAAACTTACAATAATTATTAATTATTTTTAAGTACAAGACTTATTATTATTACACTCCAGTTATTCTAAAGTATTAAGTAAAATATATCATACTTCTGCATAAATTCTCGCTTCGAACGCGTGACCTTTCATGGTAATATCTTGTTGCGCAAGTGGAAGTTTTTCGCCAGCAGCAACTTTTAATTGCCACTCAACAAGATCCAAGCCTGTGATGGCTTCAGTAACTGGATGTTCGACTTGTAACCGTGTATTCATCTCCATAAAATAAAAACTGTGATCATTCTGGTCCATTATAAATTCAACCGTACCAGCACCAACATATCCCACCGCTTTAGCAGCTCGTACAGCAGCTTCTCCAATCTCAGTACGAGTTTTTTCCGACAAACCTGGCTGAAAATAATAATAATTCTCATTAATAAAATCATTTAAATGCTTATTAATCATTTAATAAATATTATTACAGCAGGAGCTTCTTCAATTATTTTCTGATGTCTTCTCTGGACGGAACAGTCTCGCTCAAATAAATAAACAGCGTTTCCGTGAGTGTCAGCAAACACTTGGACTTCAACATGTCGCGGATCAACGACATATTTTTCCAAAAGAACGTCAGAGTCACCAAAAGACTTGAGAGCTTCAGTACGAGCTGACTCTAGAGCTTCGAAAAAAGTTTTCTCATCCTGCGCAATTCTCATTCCTTTACCTCCACCTCCACGAATGGCCTTTATCATAACAGGAAAACCTATTTTTTTCGCCTCCGTTAAGAGAACTTCGTTGCTTTGATCGCTCGAGTGATAACCCGCAATTATAGGAACTCCAGCTTTGCTCATTATTTCCTTGGAAGTACTTTTAATTCCCATATCTCTGATGGCATTTGCTGGGGGTCCAATGAATATTATCTTCTCTCTCTGGCAAAGCTGCGCGAACTCCATATTCTCTGACAGGAAACCATACCCAGGATGAATGGCAGTGCATTTAGTTTTTTTTGCTACTGTTATTATTTTATCCTGTCTCAAGTAACTCTCGCTCGATGCTGATGGACCGATGTAATAAGCTTCATCTGCTAGATCCGCGTGCATTGAGTCTCGATCAGCGTCGCTGTAAACAGCTACTGTTTTTACTCCTAATTTTTTTGCTGTTTTCATAACTCGACAGGCTATTTCTCCGCGATTCGCTATCAATACCTGAAGTCGTATAAAAATAATGAAAATTAAAGTAGCAGATTTTTAATAAATTTTAGAATTTTTTTAAGAAATAAATTAATGGAAAAAAAAAAATTAATATGTAGAAATTTAAAAAAATTAAAAATGCAATTTTTTCGAACAAATTTGCTTGTTAAAAAAAATTATCAAGTGACTGATAACTTTAGGGCCAGTTTTTCAATCCAAGATAAAATTTTATCAAGGATAAAATTATTATTGCCAGTATATTTATATATATGAAATATATAGATATATTTTATCATTGGATAAAATTTTATCCTGGATTGAAAAACTGGCCCTTAATGTCATGTGAAAATTTTATTAATTTTTAATGAGACTAAAGTTAGCAGACACTTGACAATTTTTTGATTCTTCTTTAAAAATAAACTAGGCATAGAAAACTATTTATAAAAATCTCATTTATAATTTTTCGGAGCTTTTAAAAATGAAGTTTTTAAAATAAAAGTTTTTTGCTATAATTTGTTTGTTAAAAAAATTCGAAAAATTATCAGATGTCTCTCAATTTCAGTATCATAATTTTTACTGTGATTTATTTTAGTATAAAAATAATTTTTAATTCTTAATAAATACTTTTTCGATAGCAGTACTGAGAACTCCAGACCCAGAAAACGCACATGTTTGCAAAAATATTGGTTTTCTGAAATAAAAAGTATATTAATATTAATTATAAAAGTTAAATTTTAGTGGAGGAAGAAATCTTACCTTTGGTAAAAAATTTTATTCAAATGATACATAACTAATTAATAAACTTATTTTATAATAAAAATGTATTGTTTTATGTAATACGTAATATCGATGATTTCTCCAAGTATCGGGTAAATATTCCATACATATGACGAAATATACATTTGTGAGGTCACGTTGGACTTGTTTTTATATCATTAATTATGATAAGATATCAAAATTATTTACATATATGTAGAATTTTAAATTAGCTAGTTTTTTTTAATTCATTTCATCTGAAAAATTTTTAAAAATCATAGAAAATAATTAATATCATTTTTTTTTTACTCAAATAAAAATTCTTCTTTGAAAAATGATCTATTTACATTATCAAATTATATTACAAAAAAAATAACTGTTTTTCTAGTAAATTAAAAATAAATAAATTTGTTTAAAACAAAAAATTAAAATAATAAAAAAAAATAAAATGGTTTAATTAAAAATTCTTACCTGTCAATTTAAAAACTTATTTATTTACATTACCGAATTATAATAAAAAAAAAAACAATACAAAATTTGACAATAGAAAAAAAACAATATGAAGTTGACATTAGAAATTTTTTTAGAATTTTATAACAATTAAATTAATATAAAAACAATTTAATTAAAAAATTGCACATGTGAAAATTAATAAAAATAACAAGTGATAATTTTTAGAATAATTTTTTTATTGATTTGTTAAAAAAATATTTAAAATTAACAGCTGACGGCTAACTTCAGTATTATTATTTCCAGCTGAGTTAAAATTTAAATTTACCGCCATCTTGCGTTAATCTTCAGAAGCTCCAGAATGATATTGGACTTTTGATAAATACATATAATACACACATAAATATATGTGAGTGAATACATTTGATCTGTTGGCTCCAATTTGACTACGCGGACCAATAATACCCAGTGTTTGGAATCGTATCAGCCAATGAAAAATTGACACACGGGAGAATAACCGAAAGATAACCCATTGTTGCCGGTACATTCACGACAGCTTGGTCTATTTAGTTGTAACATTGTAATAACGATTGATGGATTGTGACTGGTAGCCACGTGTAATTATTCGTGACATTTCTCCAGGTAAAAAATTAACAAATATATAATCTAAAAAATTTTAACAACCACAATATTTATTACTCCTAATTTAAAACGTACTTACTGCAATTGCCAGAAAGCGAGTAAAGCTTTTGTCAAAATAGACGTCAGCTGTCAATCTAATTAAGTTTTCCATAAAATATTTTTTAATGACTTTGTAAACCATAGAAAAATATAATAAATAAAAAATGAAGTCAATATTAACGGGATTATTGGCGACTTTGCTGGTGGCATTGTCATTCTACGTTGAAGATGTTAATTCTGTTGCTGTTATGAGCGTCGACTTGGGCAGTGAATGGATGAAAGTAGCCTATGTTTCTGTAAGTATTAGTTTTTTATTAAAGATTCTAGAAGTTTTAATATGAAAATAAATTTAGAAGATATTAAATAATTTTTAGAATTTTTTTTAACAAATAAATTATAACAAAAAAAAAAAAAATTGGCATGTAGAAATTTAAAAAAATGAAAAATACAATTTTTTTTTAATTATTTTTTGGTACAAATTTATGAAAATTAAGTTAGCCAACATTCAAAAATTTTTAAGATTTTTTTTCATTAAAAAAATGATTACAAAAAAATAAAAAAAAAATATGAAAATTAAGTTAACCGACATCTAAAAATTTTTAGAACTTTTTTTTTTATTGAAAAAATTACTATAAAAAAAATTTTCACTTGTGAGAAACTTGAAAAACTATAAGTGCAATTTTTAAAAAATATTTTGTTTTAATTTAATTATTAAAAAAAAAAATAAAAAATGTCGGCTAATTTCAGTATTACACAAATTTGCTTGTTAAAAAAATTAAAAAATTCTATAATGACTGCTAACTTTACTGTAAGTTTTAATTTATTTTAAAAATTTAATTTATTTATTATTTTTATTAAAAATCAGCCGGGAGTTCCGATGGAAATAGCGCTGAATAAAGAATCCAAAAGAAAAACAGCTACAATGATTGCATTTCGCGAAGACGAGAGAGTATTTGGCGAAGATGCTCAAATAGTTGCTGCTAAGTACCCCACTAAAAATTTCCAGTACCTCGTGGACTTGCTGGGAAAGTCAATAGACAACCCAATAGTTCAATTATTCAAAAAAAGGTTCCCTTATTATGAGATTGTCGCTGACGAAGAACGTAACACGATTGCGTTCAAGTTCAACGACGGTACACTGTATACTCCAGAATTGCTTTTAGCGCAAATTTTGATAAAGTCGAAAGAGTTTGCTGAAAACTCGGCTGGTCAAAAAATAACCGAGACTGTTATTACTGTGCCTGGATATTTTAACCAGGCTGAAAGAAAGGCAATGATGCAAGCCGCAGATTTAGCTGGTATTAAAGTGCTACAGCTGATTAATGATTACACGGCTGTCGCGCTCAACTACGGTATCTTCCATCGCAAGGAGATCAATGATACCGCGCACTACATTATGTTTTATGACATGGGCGCCAGCTCGACGACTGCTACGATTGTCAGTTACCAGAATGTTAAAACGAAAGACCGCGGGTTTGTTGAGACGAGCCCACAGGTGAGTGTTTTTGGCGTTGGGTACGACAGGACACTTGGTGGCTTGGAAGTACAAGTTAGATTACAAAATTATTTGGCTACCGAATTTGATAAACTGAAGAAGACGGAGAATTCCGTTTTCAATAATCCACGTTCGATGGCTAAGCTTTTTAAAGAGGCTGGGCGGGTTAAGAATATCTTGAGTGCGAATGCTGATCATTTTGCTCAAGTTGAAAGCTTGCTTGATGATCAGGACATGAAGATTCATGTTACTAGAGAAAAACTCGAAGAGCTATGCGCTGATTTATTTGAACGAGTCACTGCTCCTATTAAAATGGCATTGACTACTTCAGGTATGGTTACTGTTGATCAATTTCTTCTTTCATTTTTTTTTATTGATGGAAATCAAATTAGCTGATATTTGAAAATTTTTTATTGAAGAAAATTTATTAAAAAAATATCAAGAAAAAAATTTGACATAAAGTGTAATTTTTAAAAAATATTTTTTTACTTATAATTTTTATTGATTCAAAAATCGAAAATTGTTAAATTTCTGCTAATCTATATTATTAAGAAAATAAGAAAAACTTTGTAATCGATACATAATTAAGAAATGAAACCTTGTATTTTGTGAACTATTGACATTTTTAAAGATATAAGCTCATCCCGATATTACACTCATTAAGACCTTTCATTTGAGTACCCACATCAATTTTTCATATATTCATATATATTATATATATATATATATGTATATATGAAAAATATATGAAAATGCTATGTGGGTACTCAAATGAAAGCTCTCGATGAGTGTGACATCAGGATGAGCTTATATCTTTAAAAATATCAATAGTTAAAAAAGAGCAGTGCAATTTAACAAAAGTCATTAATTCAATAAAGCAAAGTTTTATTTATTCATATTGACAAATCACGGCAGCCACATAGTGACTACTAGGTTGCTGGTTTTAGTATTATTTTTCATTAAATTAATCATTTTTTTTTTTTTCAACAGGTTTAACAATGGATATAATTTCTCAAGTTGTGTTAGTTGGAGCGGGTACTCGTATGCCTAAAATCCAAGAAATATTGACTGAATTCGTAGGAAGTGATCTATCGAAAAATATAAATACTGACGAAGCCGCCGCTCTAGGTGGAGTTTACAGAGCTGCTGACTTAAGTCAGGGTTTCAAAGTAACTAAATTTATTATCAAAGACTCTGTTCTGTTTCCAATTCAAATTGTATTTGATAAAACTAATGAAGAAAAGGGTAACAAACAGGTAATGTATATGTCAACTAGTAATTACAATCGCAATAGCGATAATTTATATGCTCTATAAAGTATTGTATAACACGTGTTAATTTTTTTTTTTATAGGTACGAAGAACATTATTCGGAAGAATGAATTCTTACCCACAAAAGAAAATCATAACTTTCAATAAACGTAAAGGAGACTTTTCTTTTGCTGTTAATTACGCTGATTTAGATTATTTACCTGCTCATGAAATTGAGTGAGTAATAAACAATAAATAATAATAATAATTGATAATTAATTTTTAATAAGTAAGTTATAATTTATAATATAAATTTAATTAACAGAGCTATTGGAAGTTTGAACTTATCGGTAATTAATTTATCGGGAGTCACGGAAGCACTTGAGAAACATGCTAAAGAAAACGCAGAGAGCAAGGGTATAAAGGCACATTTCCTGATGGATGACAGTGGTATTCTAAATCTAGTTAATGTTGAAGCTGTTGCTGAGAAAACTATTACCGAAGTTAAAGATGAGGGTACTTTGTCTAAATTAGGTTCAACTATAAGCCAACTTTTCTCTGGTTAGTTATTTTTTATATTATTCTCCCTTAAACTTAAATAAAACTTTCAACAACTTTGTAAATTAAATTATTGTTCAGGAGCCGAAGAGACTGATCAAGTGGAAAAATCTGAAGAGCCACTCAAGGAAGATGTTAAACCCGTCCATGAAGATCCGGAACAGCCGGCTAAGCCAGAGGACGAAAAAGCTAAGACTGATAATGAGACTAAATCTGACGATAAAACGTCAAATCAAACTGAGACTAAAGTTGAAAAGAAACCGACGTTAACTGTTCTCAAAGAGCCCATCAGTGCCAACCAGGATAAATTTGGACCTCAAGAATTGACTGGCAATAAATTAGAAGCTTCTTTTGAAACGTTATTATTTTTTTTATTATTTAAATATCTATACATAATTTTTTGAGTTATTTATTTTATGATTATTTTTGTTTTGTAGATTGCGAGCTCTGGAGCAACGTGATAAAGATAAAGTAAAGAGAGAAACAGCACAAAATAATTTGGAGTCATTTGTTATCGACACGCTGCAATATTTGACGACTGAAGAGTACAAGAAAGCTTCCACCCCCGAAGAAGTTGAAGAAATCACAAAGATATGTCAGACGACATCCGATTGGTTGTATGAAGATGGGTTTGATGCGCCAACTGATTTGTATGAACAAAAGTTGGTTGAATTGAAGGAAAAAACAGCTGGAATTTATGAACGTGTGTTTGAACATCGCGAGCGTCCAGATGTACTCGCTGGTATGCGGTCAATGCTCAATGGAAGCAATGTCTTCTTGACTAACATGAAGAATGTCCAAGGTGCTGAACAAATATTTACTCAAGTTGAAATTGATAAGCTAGAAAAAACTATCAATGAAACTCAGGTAATTTTTTTGAGAAATATTTATTTAACTAGCGGAACCGACTGACGTTGTCCTGTACACATGTCTTACATTTAGAAATTTTGGGAATGAGCTTGTATAGTTGAAAACATCATTAATTAACAAAATGCAATGGTCATTCCTTAATAATTAACATTTTCGTAAATATAAGTTCTTTTTGACGTTATACTCATCGAGACGTTTCATTTGAGTACCCACATGAATTTTTTCATATATTTTATATATATGATATATGATATTTATAAAATATATGAAAAATGCATGTGGGTACTCAAATGAAAGGTCTTGATGAGTGTAACATCGGGATGAGCTTATATCTTTAAAAATGTCAATAGTTCACAAGATACAAGGTAATTTCTAAATTATTGATATTTTTTAAGATATAAGCTCATTCCGATGTTACACTCATCAAGAGCTTTCATTTGAGTACCCACATGGAATTTTTATATATTTTTCATATATATATATATATATATATATGAAAAAATTGATGTGGGTACTCAAATG
Source organism: Cotesia congregata (assembly GCA_905319865.3). Taxonomy (NCBI): domain Eukaryota; kingdom Metazoa; phylum Arthropoda; class Insecta; order Hymenoptera; family Braconidae; genus Cotesia; species Cotesia congregata. Next base: position 3,007,054 of record CAJNRD030001122.1, read on the forward strand.
AAAGGTCTCAATGAGTGTAACATCGGAATGAGCTTATATCTTTAAAAATGTCAACAATTCACAATATACAGAGTCATTTCTTAATTATTGACATTTCTTAATTTGTGTATCCACATGGATTTTTTCATATATCTTATATATATTTATTTATTTAGGAATACCATGACTTGGTTGTCAAAACAACAAACGAGACTCCTCTGTTTGAGCCGGTGAAATATTCAGTACGAGACATTGCTAATAAAATGGCTCTGCTTGATCGCGAGGTAAAATACTTAGTCAACAAGGCGAAAATCTGGAAGCCCAAGCAAGAGAGTGTAAACCAAACAGAAAAATCAGACACTTCGAAGGCTAATGAAACTGATTCGTCAAGTACAACTGATAGCGACGAAGAAGTGACGTTTGATACTGAAGACACTGATGCTAAGGCAGCTGAAGAACCAGTAGCTCCTGAAGATACACCAGCGTTACCTGAAGCTACAAATACTACAGATGAATCTAAGAGTGAAGATAAACATATAGAACTTTAAAACGCGTGTATTTTAGAAAAAAATTATTTCATATTTAATAATTGTTTTTTTTTCTTTTCTATTGGTTACATTGCCGAGAGTGAATGAAAACAAATATTTTTTATCATTAAAAACTTTTACATTTATCTAGAACTTATAATATATGCGGTAAGCGATTTATTTGTTTGTTTTTTTTTTTTTATTTTATGTATAAATACGCCTGCACAAGTCTGCGTTAAAGCAAATCATGTACAGTATTGATTATAATTATATAAATTACCATCGACAAATTTTTCCATTAAAAGATTCATACAAATTTAGTTTTATTTTTACTTTTATTAATTATTATTATTATTATTATTAATATTTTAATTGTTATTTCATTACTCGTCATTCATATTTTAAAGTAATAATTAAAATTTATCGACTTAGGGATAAATAAAAATTACATTTATATATATTTATATATTTAAATTAACAAATTTACGGATACAAACTTCCGAAGAGGTCCGTTTGTTCATTTTTTTATTGAAATTGAGGATTCTGTGGGAGATAATTAATATTTATAATAATAATAAAGTTGTGTAATTACTGGGTGAAAATTATTGACTAAAATTTTTTTTATCTTAATATTTTAAATAATTCTTTCCTTTGTTCATTTATTTTTAAAATATATAAGTGAAGAATCTAAATCGTACTTATAAATGCTAAATTAAATTTACTATTTTTTATTATTTGTTTTATATTATTGTTTTTTTTTTTTTGCTTACTTATTTTTTCATTTCTTCTTTTAAATTTGTTTAAAGTAATCATGTACATAGAGAGTGAATGCGAGTTTGGATACTTATAAATGTATTGGCTCCTTGGTCAGTTAACGATCTTAATTTTTCATCAATTATTATTGTTATTATTATTATTTAGCGGCCTGAAGTTTAAGCTATTTTAAAAATGTTATTTCTATATCAAGGGAATGACGAATGCTTTCAAATTTTTTTTGCACTTATTCTATTACTTATCGACTATACAAAAATAAAAATCAAAACAAAAAAAAATTTTTTTTAAATTAGAAAAATGGCGCTGAAGTCCTCTCAAAAAAAATGATCTCTCCTTTTGATCTGAAATTGAAAAATATGACTGATTTTTAATTAGTATAACAAGTATATAGTTATCCTCGATACTAGAATGAAAAAAAAAAAAATTTTTTTTTTTTTGATTTTCATTTTTGTGTAGTTGATAAGTAATAGAATAAGTGCAAAAAAAATTCAAAAGCATTAGTCATTCCCTTGATATAGAAATAAAATTTTTAAAATAGTTTAAATTTTAGGCCGCTAGACCACCGGGTCCCCTTAACTATAACAATTATTATCCAATAATAACTAGAAATATGACAGGAACATTGCTATTAGATCCGTGAATTACACGAATTAAAAAAAATTCATCAGTTCGGCGTACGTCTTAATTATTAATTATTAATAATAATTATTATAATTATAATTGTAATATTAAACAACCACCCGTCACTTGACCGTAAACAATGCGAAGGCTTTTATTATTTTTTTTTTTTTATTATTATTTTAATTATTATCAATATCAAAAATGAAAATTCAAATGTTTTTATTACTTTAAATCTTTTTATATAACTTAAAATTATTGTCGAATCAACTAAGTACTTTAATAATTTGTTAACTTTAATCTTTAATATTGAAAACAGCTATTATCAAAAAAACAAAAAATGACATATTTCAGTCTCAATGAAAAAATATCGTTGCCGTCAAATTGATAAACCGGAATGCCATTAATTCAGAAGTATCTATCCTTGTTCTTGTTATAATTATTGTTATTATTATTATTATTGATGTTGTCGATGGTACAATGAAATCATCATATACGGGTGTACTGTTGTTAATTAAAGATGTTTTATAATCATTATTATTTCCTCTGTTTTTGACTAATGTTGAACTTTTGATAGCTGTGAAATCGGCTGAATTGAAGAAAGCTCCTCTAAGAAGCCCATGCCAGTGGCTACTCCACTCATATTTTCTTGTTGTCCAGCCGATCCAGTAGCTGGCAATGAGTTCATTGTCTCGTTATGGGCACCTGAAACAACCCAATTCCAAGTATAATTAGCATAAATGTACACCAAGCCTCTTACTCTTCAAATGTATATAGTACTAACACTAAGACTTAAATGATTTTAAAATTGATTTTCAAGGGACTAGAACATTTTAACGACGCGCAACAGCTATGCGCACTCGTTAAATTTTAATTATATTTCTTAGAAGTATTTATTTTATTTACTTTACTTTATTTATTAATAAACATACAGAAGTATGATATGGTGCAGATAAAGAAAGCAAAAGTACTCAGACATAATATTGACAAAAATCTTCAGAATTTTTTTTTATAAAACTCTAGATACATATTTTTCAATGTATAAACTTTGATTTGATAAAAAAAAAATTTTTTTTTTTTTTTTTTTTTTTTTTTGAAATTTCACAGTGGCTATCCCCCTTAATACTTCACCGGATGACTATTCCCTTGAGTGTTAAGTATAATTATTGAATTAAATTAAAGTTATTTTAATCAAGATTCTTAATCTTGGATAAGAGGTATTAGACTAATGAACAAAAAAATATTAAAAAAAAATTATTGATGGTGACTTTACCTGAGTTGCTACTCACCTACAGGCATCGAGCCTGTCATGGGAGTAGGTGAAGATGAAACCATTGTTAGTCGACCTTGGTCTTTTACTATTGGATCTAAAGTAATAAAAATAAAATATTAAAATTAATTCTTTGGACAAAAAAAAAAAAACTATATTATAAATAGAAAAAACTTACAAAAATAAGGATGATCCATTGCTTCTCGCGCGGTTAATCTCTCGTAGTGATCGTAGCGCAAGAGTTTGTCAAGGAAATCAAGACTCTCAGGAGATACAAGATGTTGGTTTTCTGAATGAACGAAACGTTCCCAACGTTTGCGTGAATGACGGCCCAGTATATCATTGAACCGCGGGTCTAACTCAATATGATATTTGTCGAGGTACTCGAAGAGCTCTTCGGTACCTAATACCTTGGCGATCCTCACCAGTTGATCATAGTTATCGTGCCCGTGGAAGAACGGTTCTTTCCTAAATATCATGCTCGCGAGCATGCAACCCAAGGACCACATGTCCAGAGAGTAGTCGTACATCTAAAAATTTTTTTAATTAATTTTTTATTCAATAAAATATTATTATTATTATTATTAATAATAATAATTTGAAAAATCACAGATAGTTGGCATAATAAATAATAAATTAAACAATCATGTTATTGTCTTCATAAAGACTCAATAAAGAGTCAAAATAACAATAACATGATTGTTTAATTTGTCATTTATTAATTCTAATTACCTGTGATTTTTTTGTATTAATTTCCGATAAAAAATGGAAATTATTATCAATAGTAAAATGTATATTTGTTTACCTGATAGTCAACGAGCAATTCTGGTCCCTTGAAATACCGTGATGCAACACGAACGTTGTATTCTTGTCCCGGGTGATAAAATTCAGCTAATCCCCAGTCAATTAAACGCAGCTTACGATTCTCATGATCGATCATAACATTGTGCGGCTTAACATCTCTGTGCATAATGCCCATGCTGTGGCAGTAATCCAGTGCCTGTTTAAGATTATTTATAGACAATTATCAAATCAATAATCAATATTTATATCATGAAGATAAATAAAAAAAAAAAATAAAATAAAATAAACAAACTTTGAGAAGCTCATAGAGGTAATATCTAATATCATAATCCGTAAGTGTTTGATAAAGTTGTTTAAAGTCTGTATTATTGACGTATTCAAATATTAATGCGGGTGTCCTTGAAACAGGATCTTTAACAACGGCTTGCAGTGTTATTATATTAGTTCCGCCTCGAAGATTCTCGAGGATTTTTATTTCCCGTTTTATCTTCTTCTTCTTCACCGGCTACAATTATAAACCAATTATTATTATCATTATCATTACTCAACAAATTTATTTAAAAAAAATTACCAACCTTTAATATTTTCACAACACATTTTTCATTGTTTGTAACATTGATAGCTTCAAATACTTCACTGTATTTTCCTCTACCTAATTTTCTTACTAATTGATAATCGTCTTGTTGCCTACAAAAGATAATAAGAAATTTATTTATTTATTTACAACCAAACCCAACAGCCGTAGCCATTAACAGGGTTAATAATCTTTACAAAGTAATTAATCTTAAATTATTTTAGTAATGACAAGATAACCAAAAAAGTTAAATAATAAATTCAAATTGCAGCAATCGCTTCATAAATACTCGAGTAGGTAAACATAAAAAATAAAAAAGTAACAAATTTGTATGAAGAAAATTTGAGTAATTATACACGGAAAAAACAAGATAACACTGGATGTCGTCCCAGATTATACTCGGTGATATCTGTGGTGAAAAAAAATTTCAGATAGTAGCTATTCAGGTAGTAGCAGAGATAGGATAGTCAAATATTGTTTTAAATACTATCTGAAATTTTTTTTCACCAGATATCACTGAGTATAATCTGGGATGATATCCAGTGTCATCTTGTTCTTTCCGTGTATGAAGAAACTAATAAATAAAAAACTGAATGGATTAAAATAGATAATTAATTAAAAATCGTAATATTAATATAATTTCTGCAACAATATTACTTATAAAATTTATATAAACTACAAACTTTTGCTAGGATATTTTTTTTAGCTTTCATTGTATTAAGTATTACTTTATTACTATCCGTATTATATTAAATGATTGTTGATAATAAAATATATAATTTAATATGTAGTCGTTCTATCGAACCCTATAGAACTTTTTTGTAATGAGAATAAATAAATAAATTTGAGTAATTATAGATATAAATTAACGCCATTTCATAAAATAGTTTGCATAGAGAATTAGGATTATAATTAGTAGAAAGATCAGACCAGTCAGTTCAGTAATTAATCGTGACTTATCATATTTTTAAAATTAAATTTAAGTCAACAAACAAAGTACAATGATATGAATCAATTCCTACTAACGTCCAGTCTGATAACAAATTATGTTTTATAAGACTAAATCTAGACAATTTATATAAAGTTTAAGCTTAATTATGACCAATATTAATTTATATAACTAAACAAATAGAATACTCACCCCCAGTCGACTACATATGATTCATAATCCCAGTACTCTCTCGGTTTATGTGAATTAACATCAGCATAAACACGTGCTCTGCTCGGTAATGCCATTTCGCAGTATGATTTGGAGCAAAAATAATATAAATCGTTAACACTATTGATTAATGGACTTAATTTCCGACTATTACGTACAATGGTACTGTTTAATTCTACACCAGCATAGCCGCTCACCGAACCACTAACACGTAAATGCTTCACCAGTCCTGAAAAAATTAAATTTATTTATTATTTAATTATTATGCAGAAAAATTACCACAAAAAAATTATTAAAAAAAAAAATTAGACTTTGGAATTGAAGGTAGTAAAAAAAAATTAATAAATTAACTAATAGTATTGATGTCTCACGAAACCTAACCTGATTGTCAGTTATAAAAATCTTTCAATACATAAAATAAATTGGAAGAAAAATTAATAAATAATAAACAAATGACGGTAAATAATGTCAATAATTAGTTGGATATAAATAAAAAATTTGAAAATAATTAATAAAATTAAATAACAAAAGTATTAATGAATATTATCACACCCACAGTAGTCAGTACAAGGAAAGAAAAAAATTTTTATAATATTATCATGCATCTCTAACATACACTTACGTCTTTAAATAATCAGTGTGTGTGGTATCATATAGATAAAAGGTCTTACCTAGAGCATACCGTACACCCAGAGTACCAAAAATATAACTACTTATCGACAATATATTCCAGCAATAATACAATAATTATTAAATTAATAATAATTAACCACGCGATCCACGTAAGTAGATTAATTTACGAGGACCCGGCTTCTCAAACGAACACACCAAGATGGAAGCCGGGGACTGTCGTTTCTGCCGCCAACTTTGAAAATCCGTCAAACTATTTATTACTTTTACCTTTTATTGCTTTCTTCTCCCATCCTCGTTCCTCCGGTTAACTCGAGGTTTTACGAATGACAGTTAGGCGAGCTGAGGTCAATGTAATAGCTGATATTACCAATCTGGAAAATAATACTAAAGTTAGCTAACGTTTTTAATTTTTTTATTTTTCATTTATTTAATTAGAATTAAAAAAATATTTTTAAAAAATTGCACTTATAGTTTTTCAAGTTTTTTAAAAATGAAATTTTATTTTTTTTGTAATAATTTCATATCTGGAGACTAATTTGCTCAATGAAAATAAAAAAATTTTCCGAGGAAATTTTTTTTCAATAGTTTAAATAATTTTTATAATAACTAAATAATGGTTTAAAAATTAATATGACATTAAAGTTAGCATTGGCCATTTTTTAATTTTTTTTAACAAATGAATTTGTTCAAAAAAATTATTTTAAAAAAAATGAAAATAAAATTAGCTGACATCTAAAAATTTTTATGAAAATTAATTTAGCAGATATTTTATAATTTTAAGAAATAAATTATGTCGAAGAAAATGACAAAAAAAAAAATTGACATTTACAAAATTAAAAAAATGAAAATTGCAACTTTTTAGATATAATTTTTCGGAGCAAATTTATTTATTAAAAAAAATTAATATGATTTTTTTTATTAAAAAATTATTACAAAAAAATAAAAAAAAATTGTTTTCATTAATTAAAAACTCGAAAAACTATAAGTGTAATTTTTAAAAAATATTTTTTCGTTATAATTTAATAAATTAAGCAAAATAAAAAAATAAAAAATGTCGTCTAACTTTATTATTATTAAAAAAAAATAGAATTTTTTATTTCTTAAAAAAATTCTTAGAATTATTAAATATCCACTAAATTAATTTTCATAAAATTACCTTTTATTATTTCAAAAGAATTTAAAATTAGCAATAAATAATTTCAAATCCTCAGGTACATCCAGTTGGTATCAACAAATTTAGTTATTCTAAGCTCCACTTGGCTAAACTGGCGCCTTCGGAAGTCACACGTATGCACGGCAGAAACTTTGGTGAAAGTGAGAGCGGTGATTCGTGAAATTTCGAAGAAATGATTGGCTCGCGCCATTTTCTTCCTCCAATACCCAGTGTGCCTGCATCAGCAGTCATCCTGTCTAATAGTCTCCTGTGATTGGTGGCTCTGCGGGATAATTCTTGTAGATCTGAAAAAAATGAACGTTCCATAGATAGAGGGCCAGTAGCCATATCAGTTATCACGTATACGCAACCATTCGTGCTATTCATGGAGTAACGATGGCACAAGTTATTTATATATGAAAATAGATAATGGCCAACAAGAGTTATCATAATAGTAATTATTATTATTACTATAATAATTATATTTTATATTTGGTCACTGCTGTTGACAGTGAAGTAAATATTTTTTTAAAAAACAAACTATTTATGTCAACGATTTAACTGGGTTTATTCTGTGATAATTTATTTTGAAAGTTGATACGTTTTATAGACAATTATATTCTATAAGTGTTTATTTATTATTTTTTTTTTTTTTTTTTATTTTTTTTTTTTTTTTTTAATAAGTTTATTTATTGAGTTGGATAAAAATCTCGATGTGATAATTAAGACTGCAATAACTTGTGAAGTAATACCAATCAACTGTTTATTTTTATCTTCAACGAGAAACTTATGAGTTATTACAGTTTATTGATAAATATTTATGACTGTTACTAACGAGGTATGTAAAAAAATTAATTTTAGGTTAGCTTTTATCTGTAGATTTGTTTATTGATAAAATCCACGTGGATACTACTTACTGATACTCACGTTTGTTTTGTTATTTTTTAGAAAAATAATGGCAATAAAAATAGCCCTGGAATTTGGACATACGTCGATGTTAAGAGCAAGGACTACTCCTGAAGGATATACTCACGATTGGGACCTGTATGTTCGGGGTGCTGACAACGCGGACATAAGCCAGTATGTTAAGAAAGGTATATAACGTTTATTAAATCTATCTATTATTCTATTGTTGTTATACTGATGAGAGTATAGCGAAATAAATAGTACGTTACCTGGGATAGTACTCACATCATTTGCAAATCAATACACATATCATCTAATATTTATATGCTTTTCAGTTGTCTTTGTCCTCCACGATACTTTCTCGAATCCTAAGCGGACTGTCAAAAACCCGCCGTATTCATTAAAAGAGTCTGGATACGCTGGATTTATATTGCCAATTGTTATTCATTTGAAGAATAATGACGAACCCAAGAAAATAGAGGTTCAGTATGATTTGACGCTCCAAGATTGTGGACCACCTTTGAACAGTGTTTTGACACATACAGAATTGTTTTTCACTCCGTCGGATGAATTTCGAAGGAAATTGTTAAAAGGCGGTGGAGTAAGTATTTTTTTCTGTTTACTTATTTTATTTTTTATCAAAAACATCTGTTGCATAACAATCGTAACTTAAAATTATTTTTAAGGGGGATAGTCACTGTGAGGATCGAAAAAATAGGGAATTTTTTTGACTGGGATAATAAAGGAATTTGGGGATTGGGTTTTTTTGTTTTATAAAGTATACATTGAAGTATCATTCTCCTAAATTTTGATTAAAAAATATCATGTTGTTACAAAGTTAGCATTTTTTTGGAGCACCAAAAAAATTTCCCTCACCACGGTGGGGTCTCTAACTCAAAAACGGATTGTCTAAAACAAAAAAACCAAACTGCGTTGTAATCTGCATGCATGTGGTTATCGTTCCACGTAGGGGATTTTTAAAATTTGGATTAAAAAAAGTGACGACATATTAAAAATTTTTTCTCATTTTTTTGGAGTCAAACAGCCCTAAAAAAATCTTAAAAATCAAAATTTTAAAAATCCCCTACGTGAAACTATAGCTACTGAATAGACGAATGCATAAAAAAAAAAAAAGTTGCAAATCGGTTCATATTTATGCAAATTACAGATCCCACCAGTTCAAAAAAAGTAGTTTCAAGAAAAACGCGTTTTCGTTGGAGCGCCGTGCGTGCAATGGTCATTTTACACACTGTAACAAAAATGACTTTAACTCGAAAAATATTTGGAATTTTCATATAAAACTCGACTGCCCAATTTTAAAACACAGTAACTAACATTTAGAAATTTTTCTCAATAAAAAAAAGTTTGCCTGCCAAATTGATGAAAATTTGATTTATGAATAGAAAACACTTCAATATAAATATTTTTAAGAAAAAATACTTGAAATTAAGGTCTAAAAATTATAAAAAATGCAGCAATATTAAAAAAAAAAATAGGCATAAAAATTTTGCAGTTACTGTGTTTTAAAATTGGGCAGCCGAACTCTAGATACATATTCTTGAATATATAAACTTTGATTTAATAAAAAACAAAAATTTTTTTTTTTTTTTTTTAAATTTTACAGTGGCTATCCCGCTTAATTTTAATAAAAGATCTGTAGTGTTTTTATTTAATAAATGAAATTAATAATTTGAATTTTTTAGATTTTAGTCCCAGCTACTGAAGAGGGACATGATAAAAGTGAATCAAAAGTATCTGTACCGATGGTTGGAAAGCCTAAACTGAGTGGTAGTGATACCAAAAAACATCGTGTTTCAGAGCCAAAAACAGTGTTTGCAGATTTATTCGGCGTTCCAATAAAAACATCAAAAGTATCACCGGAAAATAAAAGCAAGACTGGCGAAAAGACGAGTTATCAAAAATTACCACCTGATAAATCGGAAAAAAATGAGAGTAAGGCTGCTAAAACAAAACACAGTCCTCACAAGGACGGTAAACGTGATAAAAATAACAGTGAAGAGAAAGAGAAGAAAGACAAAAAAGGTAAAGACGTAACGAGGGATAAAGAGCGTAGTAAAGAGAAGAGCAAGCGACCTCCTAGTCCGGTAAGTAGTAAAAATAGTCATGCGAGTCCTAGTAGTAAAAGGCCTCCCTCGCCAGCGGCTCCAGCTGTTAAAAAGCAACAGCTCAGCCCACCTGATTCTGGAAGCGCGCAAAAGTCGTCTTCTTCACCTAAAATACGTGAGAAAGACCACAAGAAATTGGCGACGGAGAAAGAGAGCAGTAAAGATAAGGATAAAGTTAAAGAGGCTCCAAAGAGCAGTAGCAGCAGCGGTGGTACCAATGCTGGCTCGCTCGAGGAATTGAAAAACGATAAAAAGAAGAAGAAATATAAAGATGAAAAAGATCCCGAGCGTAAGGATAAAACGCGTGATAAAGATCGTGATAAAGTTAAAGAACCAAAGAGTTCTGATAGCAAAAAGAGTCTCGATAAAGTGGATAAGCATGATAAGACGGAGAAAGATAAACCTCAGGAGAGCAAGCAGCTGAAAGACGGAAAAAAATCGCCCAAACCTGTTAAGGAGGATCGAAGCAATTCCAAGTCCAGGAGCGATAAGCCACCGGAGGTTGTTGAGAAGGTCAAAGATCCACGCAGTGACAAGGATCGTCAGAAGCACAAGCATCGGAAGAAGGAGAAGAAAGAAAGGACTGATGATAGTCGCGAACGCGAAAGAAAAGATAAAAGGGACAAGAAAAATTATGAAAAAGAATCCGCTCCTGTTACGAGTAACCCTCCGCAGACAAATTCCGCGATTCCCGAAACTCACGATCGTGATCGTGATAATAGTAGTGACTCTGCGAATTCTGGGGATGAGGAAGACTCGAAGACGATTTTGAACACTAAAATTGAGCCGGAGACTGTCAAAAATAATACTGAGAGCCAGCAGCGACCTGCCAGGCCGTTATCGCCGGGCTCTGATCATGTGAAACGTGAGCGCAGTGATAAGGTGAAAAAGGAAAAATTAAAGCCTGTTAGAGGCAGCAATGCGACAGGTAGCACTGCTGTTGGGGGTGGTGGTACTGGGGGTAATAATGGTAATGAAGAAAGAGACAATAGGAAGAGAAAAAGACGCAGTGACAGCAAAGGCGAAGAGGAAGTTCCGGCAAAACGTGAAAAAGACACGGGATTTTCGCCACCATTAGAACCCGTTTCTTCCAGCCAGTCACCGGTAACTATCGAAATGACAGCCGGGTACACGGCTGCTAAAGAACTGCCCGAAGAAATGGAAACTGTTAAACAAGAATTTGAGCATGAGAGCGAACAAATAGCCCCAGATTCTACCAACAGCGTGCTAATTGAGTCGGAAACTGACGAGCCGCTGGTATTCTCTGAAGATTATGTCTCTCAGCTTAAAGACTTGCAACAAAAAATAATGACTCTGCAGGACAATCAGGAGTTACAACGTGTTGTTCAAGTTATTGCGGCCACGGGACAGTATGAAATCACACGTAAAACGTTTGACTTTGATCTTTGCGCTTTAGATCGGAGGACAGTACAACGTTTGCAGCAATTTTTCTCGGCGTCTTGACAACTCAATAATTAAATTTATTTTATTTAATTTCATTATTATTAATAATATTATATATGAGGGTGGCGCAAAAAAACTGACTTTTTTTTTTAATTCTCGAGTGAAAAAATGTGTTTTTGATGTTTTAAGAGCTCTCTCCAAAGAACAGCTTAAAAAAAAATTTTTAAGAGGTCGCTCCAAATTTTTTTAAATTTCAAAAATAGAATTTTTTTTTTTATTTTTTTTTCTCGTTACGTCATAATTTTATAGAGTAAAAAAGAAGGTTTTTCTGAAAGTTTCAGTTCAAAATGTGAATTTTAAAAGGTCGCTCATGAGAAAAAAAAATTTCGAGTTTTGAAATTTAAAAAAATTTTGAGCGACCTCTTAAAAATTTTTTTTTGAGCTGTCCTTTGATGAGGGCTCTTAAAACATCAAAAACTGACATTTTTTCACTCGAGAATTAAAAAAAAAAAAATAGTCGGTTTTTTTGCGCCACCCTAATATATATAAATATATATATATTGGTAATTAGTTTTAGTTATGGATATTTATAAATAATTATTAAGTAACTATTTGGTTGCACAGTATACAGATAAAATAATTATTGATAGATTGTAAGTAGATACAATTTAATTATATAAATGTTAATTATTATTGTCATTTATAATAACATTATTATTATTATTATAATTATTATTATAATTATATCATGTTTGTACATCACCATTGCGCCAAACCTAGTGATTGTGTTTAATTTCACTAGCCTTATTGCCAAAAAATAAGTTGACGTTTTTTATGTGTCATGTCATGAGTATTTAATATACATTTAAATATAAATAAATTTATTTATTTATTTATTTATTAATAAATTATTTTTAAATAAATAAATAAATAAATAAAAAGGTGTTAAAAAAAAAAAATAAGTAAACAAGTTAAGTAGAGTATCGGTAGCTATTTTTTACGTAATGATAGCAAAAATAAAAGAATAATACTTTACGGAAAATAGTATAATTTCATTAATATCATAAATCAAATAAGCTAGTAAGCCGCTACGAGTAAATGGAATTATTCTGAGGAATAGTGATTTCATTATTGACTAAGTATTACTTGTAAAAGTATATATATAAATATATATATATATATATATAAATAAGTTAATAAATGTAATTATTTTTGGTTGGCAATTAACATTCGCATTTGTGACTACATAATAAAATACGTAAATTTTATTAAGGTATGAGTAATAAAAAAATTAGGCGAATCTTTTATTGTAATAATAATCATAATATTAATTATAAAAATATAATTAATAATAATAATAATCAATTTATATAAAATTTCATAAATTATATTTTTCGACAAAATTTTCGATTGTAAATTACATCAACATAAAAATAATAAATGTAATCATGTAATTTATTAAAATGAACAAAAAAAATGAATTAATTTACAACAAATAAAACTGAAAATTATTATTATTATTAATAATAAACTCGTATCGATTCGGCAATAAATGAACATAAAATAAATTACTGTGTGATTGAATCACAAGAATGAGCTTAATAAAGCCTGCGATCGATAAATTTTTAAGATAAATAAAAAAGCATAAATGGAGGCAAAAAAAAGCTACGATGGAATGCTACAAAAACAAAAAATACTCCACTGAACAAAAGTTATTGTGTGCGTTTGAATAAAGAGCGAATTGCATTTAAAAAATAACAAAAACGACGTAGTACTTATTTATCTTTTTTTTTGTTATTTTAAATTCCTCCTTCTGTTTATTTACTCTGTACATTATTATAAGCTGTAAAAATAAAAAATTATTTATAAAGTAAATTTGAAGTTGAGAAATACGGGAGTAGCAAGCAGTAGCTAGATAAATTAAAGCTATTATACAAAGAGTTTAATTTATTATTCGAAAGTTTAGTTAGTGTTTGGGCGGTTTCGTGCAAGTAAAACGATCCCAGAAAGTCAGACAGACTTAACATGTTATGCCGTAGGCAGAAACAACCGCCCGACACGCAATTGCCCATTACTGTTCCCAGGGTACTACACCACCCAGGGATCTGATTTTCTTCAGTCCAGGTCACCTCTTTGCTAAACGTGTGAATTTACATTTACTCAACACACATTTATTTAAACCTTGGGGATTTATTAATATAAGACGGTATTGTGCGCTACGCCTTGACCCGACAATGTTGATGTTGATGTTGATGTTGATAGCTCCTGCATTACAACAAATACCATTACGAATTTCCAATTGTTGTAAAAGGTTAACAGTTATCCAAGGATACGTCATAAGTAATCCTTCAAGATAAACGCCCGATTAATCGGGCTAAGATATCAAATAAATTAAATGTATTTCTATAAATATAAATGTATGCATGAATTAATGTTACTTTATATTCCAGAATGGATTACGAGAAAGAAATGGGTTTACTCCAAGACGATAAAGATCGAAATTTAAGAACAGGTCAGGCGAAACCCTGACGAGGATCTACTTTGCATATATCACGACCGTGAACTTTTCAAGCTCTTTCTAAACTCTAACTCTTACACTGCAATGAAAGGATCTACGCCGAGACGAGTAAAAGTATTGACTTCATTTTCACTGTATATACTTTCTTTAATTTTATTACTTTTTCTTCTTTGGTATCATTTTTAAAATTTTATTTCAATTGAGAAAATTGAAAAATTTTATTATATTAAAGTAGCGAGTATTGATCATTTTTTTAAAATTATTTTATTTATAGAAAAAAAAGTACTTGGAATAATTTTATAAATAATTTTTTTTTTAATTTTATAAAAGAAAAATATCAAATTACTCTTGTAGATATTCAATACTTTTTGGTAATTATTTACAAGTGATAAATTATTTACAATGTCGTGAAAAAAAAAAATAAAGATTTCGATAGCTTTTCTGCCTTCAAAAGTTGGAAAAAATTTTGGCTCATGTTTTTGGATAAAATTTAAATTTTATCTTTTTTTGATGTTTTTGATATATTTTTTTTTTTTTTTGAAAAGTAAATAAAAAAACGAACAATTAAAAAAAAAAAAGTTAAGAATCACAATTTTATAAATTTTTTTGAAAATTTTGAAAATTTGTTAAAATTGTGATAATCAACTTTTTTTTTTTTTTAATTATGAGCATTCATTTGTAATATCGGATATCCGATTTTGAAAGGACTTTCCTCCTGAAATTGTAAAAGTTCTCAGTTTAGAGAGTTTCAAAATTAAATTATTTGATTTTTTATTAAGTAATGAATAATTAAAAATTAGTATGCTGGAAAATAATATAGTAACGTGATGTACATTTTTCTTTTTTTTTTTTAAATGCAATCTGTTTTATATATTTTAATAACACTCCAAAATTTACTGTACTTATTTGAACATTATGTATATACTATTTAATAAATAAATAAAAATAATTATTCATTTTTTTATTTTGGCTCTCATGTTTTTGGATAAAATTTCTATTTTATTTTTTTTGGTATTTTTGATATATTTTTTTTTTTTTAAAGTACAAAAAAAACGAACAATTAAAAAAAAAGTTGAATATTATAATTTTCTAAAAAATTTATAAATTTTTTAAAATTTATTAAATTTGTGATAATTAATTTTTTTTTATCTATTTTTCAAAGAAAAAAATGTATCAATAAAATCAAATAAAAATTTCATTAAAAGAAAATGAAAATAAAAATGATGACCCCACTTGTAAACATTTACCTACTTTTTTAATATTCTAAAAGAAGAAAAAAAAAATTGATAACAACAGAAACTTTTTACGAGCTAAGAAATACTAATTTCCCAGGTTAATTCGCAGGCTGTTATTAACTTATCACCACTCGAGAATAATAACTCATCTGGGATAATAACTAAAAACACACGGAGCGATATTGCGCCCAATAAAATAAACTAAAATAAAAAAAAGAAAACCAAAGAAGACTATAATAATAAAAGTAAAAAAGATGTAATAGAAAATAGCCTGGACGTAGTTGAAAGATTTAATACCTTACATACAGACGACAAAGATATCAATGTCCGTGGGATTGGTGGTGAAATAAACCAAGAGGGGATCTAATAAAAAGCTCGGAATAAAATAAAATAGAAATAGTAACGCAAGATGTGGAGATGAATCGTTTAGTAGCACAAGGCTCGAGTTGGTCTTGGTCTAGTATAGTCGTGATCGCGGAATTGGGTAGAGTGCAGAAAGAAAAGGGTGAAAAGAGTAGGCAATAGCAACTGAGGCAGATGCCAAGCCGGAAAAATGTCGAGAGATGGATAAAAGCGCGAGACGTAAGCCCCTACCAGGGAAAGAGGAGAATTGCGGGGGTGGCAGGGTGGCAGGGTGGCAGGGTGGCTTCAGGGCCGCCAGTCGGGGCTGGGTGAGTAAAAATCCCAAAGAAGGGATACTCTGGGTGGTTGTACAGCGCTGTGCGATCGAGCAGGACGGCAAGAGTTATTGGGGGTGGTGAAATGAGCGAGTTCGAGTTGTGTGCTACAACCTACACCTATCTGGTTGATACTCGCGCAAGAGAGAAGGACCTCGTAAGTTAACCAAGGGAGGAGGGAGCTCGAGGGGCAGCGAGGGGCATTTGAGGGCTGAGGACTGAGAACTGAGGGCTGAGGGGGTGCCAAGGATCCAGATATATATTCCATCCGCGAGGTGGATGAGTGAGGAGAGGAACAAGCCAGAAAAAGAGAGAACGAGATAGAGAGCTGAGTGGGGAAGAGCACCAGCAGCAGCAGCAGCAGCAGCAGCAGCAGCAGCACCAGGAGGCCGAGGCTGCGGCGAACCCTCAGTCCTCAGTGTCGGCGCAGTGGCCGGGCCATCGTGTCGTATGTCCGGATCCCGTAACCGCGGGATTCCATCTAATCGGCTTTCCTGTCAACTTTCTTCCTTATATTACAGTGTTAGTCTTCTCTGCTAAATAATTTATCTGTCAATTGACGTAGTGATATTTTTTTTAACTACCTGTCACTTGTGCTTGCCGTTTCTTCAAGAGGTCACTCCGGATTAGATTGTTTGTGTCGAAGATTTGTTTGTGATTCATCACACTGGATGGTTAGGCTAAAAAATTATTTGTTTTGATAAATAAAATTAAATATTATACTGAAGTTTAATTAAATTAAAGTTAGCTGTCATTTGGTCAATTTTTAATTTTATTTAACAATTAAATTATTTTTAAAAAATTGCAATTTTAATTTTTTAAAATTTCTACGTCAATTTTTTTTGCAGTAATTTATTTAACAAAAATTCTAAAAATTATTAAATATCTGCTAAATTAATTTTCATTGAAATTGACAGACATTAAAAATTTTTTTATAATTTTATAATAATTAAATTATTAATGAAAATAAAGTTAGCCGACATTTAAAAATTTTCTTGATTTTTTTTATTAAAGAATTGTCACAAAAATTTTTTTCATTTGTTAAAAACTTCAAAAACTATAAGTGCAATTTTAAAAAAAAATTTTTTAGCTATAATTTAATAAATTAGGCAAAATAAAAAAATAAAAAATGTCGGCTAACTTTATTATTATTAAATTATTGTAAAAAAAAATTTAATTAAAAAATTCCACACGTGAAAATTAATATAAATTTTTAAAAGCATTTTTTAATTGTTAAAAAAAATTTTTAAAATTGACAGCTGACAGCTAACTTCAGTATGATAATTAAAAATTGGCAAAAATAATTATTTATTAAAACTTTTACTGTTGCGGTGTTTGTCATGGTGTGTATAAAATGGTGGTTTTTTATATATCCAGAGTCCTTGCCAGGACATTCGAGTGGCGAGTCATGTTTCAGCGGAGGTGATCCTTGGTAACGGGTATTAAGCTGGAAAATAAAACCCAGACATTTATGGTGATTAATCGGACCCAAGATGTGTGTACTAGCTTTCGGGTACTAGCTCAGATAAATTTTTAATAATTATTTATTTATAAGCTTGCATTAATGTTTACTTGGTGAGTGAAAATGATAAATAATTAATAAAATAATAATTAATAATAAATAATTATAACCTAAAAATGAAGATAATTGTCAGTGAGTTAAAGTTTTAGTTCTAGTTGCAGTGTCGACGGGAAAGTGATGAAAAGGTGGATCGGTGGGTGAATTTGTTAACAGTAAGTCATGCCGCCCGGGCGAGGTTGCCTCCATTCAGCGGGCAGGATCACTAAGCTCGTTTTTGTCAGTCCCCGTGGCCGTCGCCAGGCCAATGCTGAGTCCTCGCTCCTGCTAAAAGTGAGTTTTTTTTAAATAATAACTATAAGTTATATCAGTTAAGAATAAAAGAGAATAGAATTTATAAAAGATGAATTCAAAAAAATTGAATCTCATCAGGAATTTTTAATCTTTATATTTCTTCTCTGTCAGTTTATTCTAGAGTCCTCTGTCTCTGTTTGATCCTCTTCCTCTTCCTCTTCTATTACTGGTTACTGGTCTCCATCCCTGTTTCACTCTCGACAATGTTTGCTCTCATTTATTACTAATGTCTACATGACTTTCCTCGGTGTGTTATATGTATGCATGCATGCATTCTCATATACTCGCCACCACTACACTCTATATAATATGAGAATGTGCTTCACTCTCTGGATATATCCAGACTGTACATGACATATACCGACACTAAGCGTGCATGAGCTTTTTATTTTCCCGAGCTTTTCAAAGGATTTTTGCGAGCTTTCATCGCTGATTTCAGGGACGCGCTCAATGGACAAAAAATTATTAATATCGCTCGAGTTTATTGACAACTAAAATAAATCTCGTAAAAGTTTATTTTATCAACTCCATTGACATAACTTTTATCCAGCTGACAGTAGTTTTTTTTTATGGAGAATAATTAACTCAACTGGAAGGATAAAAAACAAAATTTTGAACGAAGAAAATCATTTTTAAGAATAATTTTTATCAGACAATTAAATGAAAATTAATTTAGCAGGTATTTAATAACTTTAATAATTTTTTTAATAAATAAATTACTGCATAAAAAAAAATGAAAAAAAAAAATTGACATTTAAAAATTTTAATAAATTAAGAATGCAATTTTTTAAAAATAATTTTTCGGTACTAATTTATTTGTTAAATAAAATTAAAAAATGGTCAAGTGTTAGCTAACTTTAATATCATGGCAATTAAACACTTTTTTATTTTATTAAATAAATTAATTAGTTATAGAAAATTATTTTAATAGTTTTTTATAATTCCTACATATAAAATTTTTATTCTAAAGTTTATTTGTCACAATTTATTTTATAAAATATCTCTTAGGGCGCGCAGTAGCCTATCGGATCCGGCCCTTGCTTACCAAAGCATTGGACCCGGTTCGAGTCCGGCGTACACCAATGAATATTTTCAATATTTAAGTGTATTATACTGCTCAGCCCAAGAAATAAAACGAGTTCCAATCTCAAAAGTTTACCCCCTACCGTATAGTAGTCGCTCATGACCTTAGTAGTTTATGCGACTTTAAACAAATTAAGAAAAAAAAAATATATCTCTTAAATTCATTATGATTGAATGCTTTTAATCAAATAGAAAAATTATTTTAAAGAGTTTAATTGTTGTGATATTAAAATCAGTAATTGAAGATTTTTTTTATTTTATCAAATAAATAAATTAAAAAATTATTTTTATAAAATTGCTTTAATAGTTTTTTATAATTCCTATACGTGGAATTTTCACTCTAAAGTATTTGATTTTATAAAAAATTTCTAAAAATTATAAAATGTCTTTTAATTAGTTATAAAAAGGTATTTTTATAAAATTACATTTATAGTTTTTTATAATTCCTATATGTGGAATTTTTTATAATAAAGTTTTTGTTGTCATAATTTATTTTATAAAAAATTTCTAAAAATTATAAAATATCTTTTAAATTCATTATAATTAAATGCTTTCAATCAAATAGAATTATTTTAGAGTTTAATTGTTGTGACACTTAAAATCAGTAATTGACGATTTTTTTTTATTTTATCAAATAAATAAATTAAAAAATAATTTTTATAAAATTGCTTTAATAGTTTTTTGTAATTCCTATAAGTGGAATTTTTCCTCTAAAGTTTTTATTGTCATTATTTATTTTATAAAAAATTTTTTTAAATTATAAAATGTCTTTTAAATTAATAATTAGATGTTTTTAATCAAATAAAAAAATTTTTTGAACCAAGAAATTGTTAAATAATTTTTCAGTTTGATTAAATAGAATAATACTCTTCAAAATGATTTTCTTGGGTCAAGATATTTCTTCTTGAACCAAGTTAATTTTTTTTCAACTGAGTGCAATGATGAAAATCAAGGATTTTATTTCGTGATTTAATTAAGCGGAATAGAGAGTATTCAGAAAAATAGGGTACTTTTAGATAAATTAAAGTCGCTGGTACTTTACACACTTACGCTCTGCGAAACTCACGATTAAAAAGTGAATTAAATGCGCATACGGTCTTATTCAAATGCGAGGAGGCCACGAGGAAGAGTATCCACTCAGCGGGCGATTCGAGAGCCCTAGAACCCTCCTCGGCGCTATCATCAACATAGTTTCTCCATCTACTGTCGAGTGATAACGAACTTAAAGCATGTTATCACGGGGGCTGTGAAATTTGCCGGCTGCATTGTCCTCCTGCTGCCTCCGCTGTGTACTACTCAAACTCCTGCCGTTGTCAGCGTTATTATTTATTCAACGCAGATAACTAACTTTCATTTACTCCAGTCTCTCTTCAAATATTAAATAATATATAAATGTTAAATACATTTTAAACATAAATAACTATTTACGTTTAATGGGGACGAAGGGAAATAATGAACTTTTGTGAACCTCGATGCTCTACACTACTACAGCTTTTTGTTTTCTTTTTATTCTGTGGAATTGTGAAGTTTTTTTTTTTATAAAATTTTTGTACGCTGATAGAATTTATTAACTGTTGATAATTTTTTTTATTTTTAAATTATTCATTTACTAAATTTTAATGTTTATTTTTTTGGGAAGAAATCATATTTAATAACACTTGAAAAATATTATATTAACTTGATGAATATCTTTAGGACTGAATGTGTTTTACTTGTAATCCATATTATTGAGAAAATAAGCAAAATTTTGTGGCCAGTGTATTTATATGATAAAATGGGGTTTTATGGTTAAATTTAGTATCGGAAAAGTCTTGACCTGGAGTTGTGCCTTTTCATGGTTTCATATCATTCTCGACAATAGCCAATTTATGATGATGAATATTTAGGCTGCATTCGAAAATTCTCTATCTATAGATTCATAATTAAGAATTGACCTTGTATCTTGTCAAATAATGATATTTTCAAAGATATAAGCTCATCTCGGCATTACACTCATCGAGACCTTTCATTTGAGTACCCACATCAATTTTTCATATATTTATGTATATTATATATATGTATATATGAAAAATATATCAAAATGCATGTGGGTAGTCAAATGAAAGTTCTTGATGAGTGTAACATTGAGATGAGCTTATATCTTTGAAAATATCAATAATTAAGAAAGTACAGTGCAATTTAACATAATTAAGAAATGACCTTGTATCTTGAGAACTATTGACATATTTAAAGATATAAGCCCACCCCGACAATACACTTATCGAAACCTTTCGTTTGAGTACCCACATCAATTTTTCATATATTTTATATATTTATATATTTCACAAATACAATATATATGAAATATATCAAAAATTGATGTGGGTACTCAAATGAAAGGTCTTGATGAGTGTAACATGGCGATAAGCTTATATATTTAAAAACGTTAATAATTAAGAAATCACATTGTATCTTGTCAAATAATGATATTTTTAAAGATATAAGCTCATCTCGACATTACACTCATCGAGACCTTTCATTTGAGTACCCACATCATTTTTTCATATATATATATATATAAATATATAAATATATAAATATGAAAAATATATCAAAAATGCATGTGGGTATTTAAATGAAAGCTCTTGATGAGTGTAACATCGGGATGAGCTTATATCTTTAAAAACGTCAATATTTTAGAAAGTACAGTGCAATTTAACAAAAGTCATTATTTAATAAAAAAATATTGTATTATAAAAAATTATCAATAATTTATGATAAAAAAACAATTATTTGTAATTTTTTTTATTTCTTCGAGTTATGAAATTGTAAAAATTGAATTTTTATACTCTCCATTAAAAAGTCAAAATTAATATTTATCAATAATTAATTAACTATCATTTAATTTCAATAAAATCATATAATATTCAATAATAATATAGTAACAGTTAATGATAAATGAAATAAAATACATAAAATTCTTTTATCATTGTACGAAAAATCAAAGCCAAAACAATTATAAATAATTTTCTATCTCTTTGACGAGCAAATAGTTTTCGTCAGTCAATTTTACACTTGAATACTCCTAAATCTTCTGACCTTAAAAGGGATTTTTGAGTTTAATTCCCCAGATTGTTCAATGAGGATAAAGCTTGATTGCGGATTGACAGAAGCGAGATTACAAAAGATGAAACGACCCGCATTAAAAAAAAAATCCGCAGTAGCTGAATGAAAGCATATATACATTCAAACAAATGAGTTAGATCCAAACTAGCAGGATTTGAAATTTGGCCTTCATTCAACAAAACACTTCTGGGTTTTTGGTTCTACAGAATTTTTCATTGTCACTACATTAATAACATATTTACTTAAAATAACAACTACAAATCGCTTTTCTCAGTAAGATTGAAGATAAATCCTACTTTTGGCTGGCTCGCTTTAATTCCATTTGAAGTTTTTGATTTACTGACCATTTTCTTTCAATTTAATTTCGGTTTCACTTCTTTGACTTACAAAACTGTGTTTTCACTTCAGTACCTTTTCTCCAATAAATCCATCAGAATTAATAAAAAAATTCAAACTTTAAATTCACAAAATTTCCCTTTTAAAAAAATAAAACCCGATCTTTGCATCTTAATTAAAGGGAGGATTTGAATTATAATTAGACCGTATCATAAATAATCTCCATTATTTTTTCCTGGGGTTGAATAAATCAGAAGCCTGAAAAAAAAAAATTTATTTCTTCTCATAAAACAAGCTCGCTTTTAACTTTCACAATCTAAAAAAAAAATATTTTTTTTCTTCAACAAAAATTCTCTAATTTTCTGATAATAAATATTTTTTTTCCTTAAAAAAATTCTTCAATTTTTTGACAATAAATTTTGATTTTATAAAAATAAAAAAAAAGTTACTGATTTTTATTTGTAAATCAGAGATACGCTATAAATAAAAAATATCCAGCTCGAAAATAACTTTATTAACCGCCGTGGTTAAACGGTTAATATTTAACTTTCCGATAAATTTTGTATAAATTTAAACCGGAATAGCACAGACATATCCACCGGGTCGCTAAATAGTTTATCAGGAAAAGTCTCCGACGATTTTAATTCGATCGCTCTGCTGCACGTTCCATGTCTGGTGAAACGTACGTCCCATCACCTGTTGTGGTTCACAGCATCGTCGATTTACGATCCGTCGGTTTGTGCAGTCTATGCAATATAATAACGCAGCGCAGCCCCTGCATTACATATTACATTCATTTATCTACGTATATATCTATAAATATATACATATACGTACACAATATGGTTTGACAGAGCTAGGAAAATACATTACATGCGACGTTCTACGTTCTGCGTAGGTATGCTAAAGTTCTATTTTAGTTTTAGACACTCCATGATTCAGATTCTAACTTTATCACTTAAATTTTAATAGAAAAGTGAACAAGAAATATGACAAGTTTATATTTCAAAGTTTCCTCAACCAGACGTAACTGTAATATTTAACGTTATACGTTTAACATTTAATATCTTACTTTAAGGCGCTTGTAATTATTTTATTATTTTCTTCCTTTAAATTAAATTTGATATGGAGGAAAAATATTGTAAGTTTTTTTTTATAAAAAATATTTTTAATTATTACTTGATTTTAAAAATAAGTTATTGTCTCCAGCAAAATTTACAAATTATATTTTAAATTGAAATATTTAGTTTTTTTTCGTGGCTATTTAAATTTACATTATGAATTAAAATTTTTTAACTGCTTTTTTCGGGCATTGTTTAGATGTAGGACAACGCAGTTTTTTGGCCGTAAAAAACCGAAGTAATGTATTCGGATTTTTTTTATAAATTATTCTATTATATTTGCAGAATATGATAAAAAATATAAAAAAAAAAACATTTTAAAAATATCTTCAATTTTAAATTGTTGATATTTTTTTATAATTTTTTAGCTTCTATTACAAAAAAAAAGTAATTTAGTACTCGGTAAATTTTTTTTTTTAAAGTTTTAGTGAAAAACGAGACAAGTATTTATTTTTTAAATTTTCCTGCGAGAAAAATATAAATATAAAATTTTGTAAACTTTTTAATGAATAAAATTGTCAATTTTTCGATTTTATGTCGCCAAAAAAAAAAACGGCAAAGCTCCATATCTAAAGAATTGTCAAAATTTCTTATTAATTCTGTAAAAAATCAATTTTAAAGCTGTAAAATTTCATTTGAAATTTTATAAATTAAAAATATTTTTATATCTTTGAAAAATTTTTTAATAAAGTAAAATTTACATAAATTTTTTATTTTAATAATTTTTCTACTCGAATGAAGAATATAAAGTTCTTCAAAATTATTATCTGATTGAAATAAATTTTTTTTGTGCCTTTTCAAGGTTTCATATCATTCTCACCGATATTCAATTAATTATGATAAGTATTTAGGCTACATTCAAAAATGCTCTATCTCTAGATACATAATTAAGAAATGAGCTTGTATCTCGTGAACTATTGATATTTTAAGAGATATAAGCTCATCCCGATGTTACACTCATCGATACTTTTCATTTGAGTACCCACATCAATTTTTCATATATTTATATATATATTATATATATGTATATATGAAAAATATATCAAAATGCATGTTGGTACTCAAATGAAAGCTCTTGATGAGTGTAACATCAGGATGAGCTTACATCTTTAAAAATGTCAATAATTAAGAAATGACCTTGTATCTCGTCAACTGATGATATTTTTAAAGATATAAGCTCATCTTGACATTACACTCATCGAGACCTTTCATTTGAGTATCCACATCATTTTTTCATATATTTATATATATTATATATATGTATATATATGAAAAATATATCAAAATGCATGTGGGTACTCAAATGAAAGCTCTTGATGCTTACTATTTGCTCTACTACATACCCAATATCACTCAAACTCTATAAATATAGTACAATGTTTAAACATTTGTCGCAGCACGTTCCCAAGAAAATAAACAACCGAAACTTAAGACTGCACTGAAGAAATCGATTTTAAATTTATATAATAGAAAAAAAGTCTTTATTGTTCTGAAAAATTTTTACGTGCACACAAAAAATTAAATGCACTGTACTTGCTTAACTATTGATGTTTTTAAAGATATAAGCTCATCTTGACATTACACTCATCGAGACCTTTCATTTGAGTATCCACATCATTTTTTCATATATTTATATATATTATATATATGTATATATATGAAAAATATATCAAAATGCATGTGGGTACTCAAATGAATGGTCTCGATGAGTGTAATGTCAAGATGAGCTTATATCTTTAAAAACATCAATAGTTAAGCAAGTACAGTGCATTTAATTTTTTGTGTGCACGTAAAAATTTTTCAGAACAATAAAGACTTTTTTTCTATTATATAAATTTAAAATCGATTTCTTCAGTGCAGTCTTAAGTTTCGGTTGTTTATTTTCTTGGGAACGTGCTGCGACAAATGTTTAAACATTGTACTATATTTATAGAGTTTGAGTGATATTGGGTATGTAGTAGAGCAAATAGTAAGCCGGATCACTGTTATGTGTAACTCAAGACTGTGTACACAAAATAAAAAAGATTACAGGATAGACAAGAATTGAAGAGACTGAGGATGGGACGTAGACGGGGATACCAGAGACGAGTGTTAACACATTTTAGTATCGACAGGATATTGATAAAAGTCTCTTGTATTGTATTATATATTATATATTATATATTATATATTGTACATCCTATATTTCATCTTCCATGTTTTATATATTGCATAGCTATATCTATACCTAACTGCATTAGGTTCTTCCATTACATATATACAGATACAGATATATAGGAGCTGTTATCGCAGGAGGGCTGACTAATTAAATCTTTATAAATATAATAATATTGAGCAAGTACGGCACGATGAGTTGGGATAGAATGTGGGGTAGAGATGCAACGGGATGGGAAAAAAGTTTCACTTACCACGAAAAAGTATTTCATCTACATATTTTATGTTGAATCGATATTGATATTACCGAGCGATAAGCCGGCGTGTAGTTTTCGTAGCAGTTTAAATATTTACTCATACTCTCGGCAGCCTCCTGGTCTTGCTCTCAAATATTCCAATACCGGTTTACAAAACATTTTATCGGAATATTTAAAACGGAGATCGGGCACATGTATCGCTTTTTTGCGGTATCATATATAATATATCGAAAATAATTATTTTATTGAACTACGCTTTTTAAAGCGATAATTTATTTATTATTAAGAAGATATTATTATGTTTATTTTTAAAATTGCAGGCATAGATTTTTATGTGTAAAGAATTTTTTAAATAATTTTTTTATTGCGATGATTGTAAAATTTTGTTAGATAAATAGAAGGAGTGACTGCGCGGACATTGCGACTGGTGAATAAAAAGAAATTTGGCTTAATGATTTTTCGATATTTTTAATCACAATATATAGATAGCTGCGGTACTTTTGGAATAAATTTTTAAAGTAATATCGATATTATAGGATCAATTTTCATTAATTAAATGGACAAATGTCGGGGAAGAAATTTATAGAGCCAATTAACTCTTAAAAACTCCTTTAAAATTTTACAATCACTAAAAATATATAAAATTGTTAGTAGACACAAATTCACGTTAAGAATTTTTTGAAGATCATATAATTTTTCTTAATGGGTTTTTAGGGTTAAATTTGGTATTATTGGAAAAGTTTTAACCTGCAATTGTGCCATTTCATGGTTTTGTATCATTCTCACCAATAGTCAATTTATGATGATAAGTATTTAGGCTGCATTCGAAAATGCTCTTTCTCTAGATACATAATGAAGAAATGACCTTGTATCTCGTGAACTATTGACATTTTAAAAGATAAATGCTCATCCCGATGTTACACTCATCAAGACCTTTCATTGGAGTACCCACATTAATTTTTCATATATTTTATATATTTATATATGTCACAAATACCATATATATAAAATATATAAAAAATTCCATGTGGGTACTCAAATGAAAGGTCTCAATGAGTGTAACATGGGGATGAGCTTATATCTTTAAAAACGTCAATAGTTAAAAAAAGTACAGTGCTATTTAACAAAAGTCATTATTTAATAAAGCAAAATTTTATTTATTTATAGTTCACAAGTCACGGCAGTCACATATTAAGTTTGCAAAGT
>CAJNRD030001122.1:3034856-3059132 GCA_905319865.3 Cotesia congregata
AAGATATAAGCTCATTCTGATGTTACACTCATCAAGAGCTTTCATTTGAGTACCCACATACATTTTTTATATATTTTTCATATGTATATATATATAATATATATAAATATATGAAAAATTGATGTGGATACTTAAATGAAAGGTCTTGATGAGTGTAACATCGGGATGCGCTTATATCTTTAAAAACGTCAATAATTAAGAAATGAACATGTATCTTGTGAACTATTGACATTTTTAAAGATATAAGCTCACCCCGGCATTAAACTCATCGAGAGCTTTCATTTGAGTACCTACAAGCATTTTTGATATATTTTTCATATATACATATATATAATATACATAAATATATGAAAAAATTGATGTGGGTACTCAAATGAAAGGTCTTGATGAGTGTAACATCGAGATGAGCTTATATCTTTAAAAATGTCAATAGTTAAAAAAATACAGAGCAATTTAATAAAGCATAATTTTATTTAATTATATTTCACAAGACACGGCAGTCACATAGTGACTGCAAACTTACTAGTATTTTTTATCAGTTTATGAATTAATATTTTCCTCATAACTATATTCACCAAGTACAAAATAATTAAATAACTTATTATTCAAAATTAACTATCTTAAAATTGAATACTAAAATTTGAAAAATCCTAAATTTAGGTCAAAACTTTATAAATGATACTGAATTAAAAAAAAAAGCCACTTTATCATCTAAATATGTGGGGAACATAATTTTTTTTATTCTCTTGATAATATAGATAGTCTAATGATTTAATGAATATATTTGCAGAGCCGAGGTGATTAGAGAAGTGTGGAATCCACAAGTTGAACTTGTGGTAACGAAGACGGCCAGTGTAGCAAGGGATAATCCGAGGAAGCTGGAGCCCATCACACGTGTCGAGGCTCTTAGTGCCGACTGCAGCACGGGGCGGAGGAGAAACCCGATATGAACGCCAGCGTTAATGTCGAGAGGAATTCCTGGCGGCTGCCTCCCGACGAGACCGTCCAGGTTGCCGATCCTCGGACCAAGGAAGAGATAAAAGAGGTATTTCAGCTCTTTCGAGTTTCCCCCAGTTATATACTTGACTTTTTAATTACCGTTGATCCGGTCCATTATTAAGCCTTTCACCGGCATAACGAACTAATTTTTTAATTAACAGAGCGACTGACCAGTTTTTATTTTCCTTTTTAGGATTCATACGGCGACAGCGGACACAACTGGAAGAGTATTATATTTGCATTACTAGTTATTGGATTCGTAATAGCCGGAATCGTCACGGCAATTTATCTTCTAGGGTAAGGGTGATAATTGATAGTCATTAATTATCGATTAAATAAATTAATTATTCGACGGAAATTTGTTAATAATAGACTTGCATGTTTGAATTATTACTCCAGTATTTGTTAGTATTATCATTGTATAAGTGTTGTTTCTTTCTTTTTTCGGCTCTATTTGTTTGTTTTTCATTTTGTCAGCGAGCGTTTGATTGCTTTCTCAATTATCATCAAGCTGGATTAATCATTTGTAATTGACAATTTAGTTAAGCTGTAGTATTGATCTTTTTAATCGAGTGAAAGAATGTAACACTTTTTTATTTATTTATTTTTTATCGTTTTTTAGGAAAAATTTTTTCATGTAAAAATGAATTTTTTCATTGCAATTCAATTTTATTTTTTAGTTATTATTAAATCGATTATGTCAATCAATAAAAAATATGATTAATGAAACGTTACTAAAATAATGAAATTGATGTCAATACTTTAAAAATTCAAAAAATTATTATTATTTTTATCTATATTATTGAGAGAATAAGAAACATTTTGTATCCAGGGTAATCAGATGATAAAATCGGTTTTTATAGTAACATTTAGTGTCATTGCAAAGGTCTTGACTTGAATTTGTGCCTTTTCAAGGTTTCATATCACCTTTACCGGTAGTCAATTTATTATAATAATTATTTAGGCTGCATTCGAAAATTATCTCTAGATACATAATTAAGAAATGAACTTGTATCTTGTGAACTATTGACATTTTTAAAGATATAAGCTCATCCTGATGTTACACGAATTAAGAGCTTTCATTTGAGTACCCACACAATTTTTCATATATTTATATATATTATATATATGTATATATGAAAAATATAAGTGGGTACTCAAATGAAAGCTCTTAATTCGTGTAACATCAGGATGAGCTTATATCCTAAAAAATAACAATAATTAAGAAATTACCTTGTATCTTGTCAACTATTGACATTTTTAAAGATATAAGCCCATCTCGACATTACACTCATCGAGACCTTTTATTTGAGTACCTACATCAATTTTTCATATATTTTATATATTTATATATTTTACAAATACCACATATATAAAATATATAAAAAATTCCATGTGTATACTCAAATGAAAGGTCTCGATGAGTGTAACATAGGAATGAGCTTATATCTTTAAAAATGCCAATAATTAAAAAATTACATTGTATCTTGACAAATAATGATATTGTTAAAGATATAAGCTCATCTTGACATTACACTAACCAAGACCTTTCATTTGAGTACCCACATCAATTTTTCATATATTTTATATATTTATATATTTCACAAATACCATATTTATAAAACATATCAAAAATGCTATGTGGGTACTCAAATGAAAGCTCTTGATGAGTGTAACATTGGGATGGGCTTATATTTTTAAAAATATCAATAATTAAGAAATGACCTTGTATCTTGTCAACTATTTACATTTTCAAAAATATAAGCCCATCTCGACATTACACTCATCGAGACCTTTTATTTGAGTACCCACATCAATTTTTCATATATTTCATATATTTATGTATTTCAAAAATACCATATACATAAAATATATGAAAAATTTCATGTTTGTACTCAAATGAAAGCTCTTGATGGGTGTAACATCGGGATGAGCTTATATCTTTAAAAAAGTTTATGTTTAAGAAGTACCGTGCATTTTAACAAAAGTCATTATTTAATAAACCAAAATTTTATTTATTTATACTTCGCAAGTCACGGCAGTCACGTAGTGACGGCAAGGTTGCTAGTTATTATGACTATTGTTATTATTATTGAAACAATAGTGATTAAATGAAAGGAAATAAATCAATTAATTGATTTAATTGGCGATTAATGTACAGATACGTAGACGAGCTATTGTATTGGAGCGGTAGACGTCTCACACTAGAAGAGTGCCTTCAAGAGGACCTATCACCTCGTCGGTTGCCACCCGCCTGGGTAACTCATGATAAATTCGTTTACCAAGCTGACGATGGTTCATTAGCGCTTCTCGATACTTCCAACAATTCCGTCTCGCTACTAGTCTCCAATCACACTCTCGTAAGTAAATTATAAATATTAACACTGAAACATAATTATAATTTAAATTGAAAATAAAAATCCTCTTAAAATAGATATCCTAGTTTCCAACAAATCCCATTTGTTAAAACTAAATAATAAATGTTGACCATTAATTATAAATTACCAGAGACAGCTCAACGTTCAAGGCTTCCAGTGCAGCAGTAATCTACGGTACGTGCTTTTTAAGCACGATGTTAAACCAGTAAGTGTTTAGCAATTAACCGATTATCCCTCGGTATATTGATTTTGTTTTGTCAGCTAACAGATGTTAAATGTCCGCTTGTCCCAATTTTTAAAAAATAACACTTTAATCCCCCAGGTATTCAAGCACACGTTCACCGCGCTCTACACAGTCTACGACGTCACTAACGAGTAAGTACATACTAAATAGTATTTGCTACCGTAAGCCCGTTTCACCTATCAAAAGATGACGTATAGAGAAGGCTCTGTAATAAATTACTCTAGCCACCATACTCCCCTACGTCTTCACGCCTCGCCGCGGGTCCAGCCAACTAGACTGCAGTACACCGCCTGGTTGGGTAACAGCACATCGCTATTGATGATATCCGATAACAATATATTCTTAAGAATGTCGCCGTCGGCGCCAGAAGACAAGCGACTGACTGACACTGGAGTGCCTGGTATTATTTACAATGGAGTCCCAGACTGGCTTTATCAGGAGGAAGTGCTTCCCAAACCTGAGGCACTCTGGCCTAGTCCTGACGGCAGTCTGCTCCTCTACGCTTCTTTCAATGACACCAAAGTAAGTTTGCTTGTTTCGAGAGATTGTAAAGTATAAAATTATATTTCACATTTATAAAATTTTCTTCACATCTAAATCATAAACAATAAGAAATTTATTAAAAGTGATTGAATCAAAATAGACTATCAAATCATTATTATTTTACAAAGCTTTGGTTGCGTATGTAGTCTTCATCTGGTTCTAAAAATTTATATTAATTATAAAGATAAATCATTTTTTTTTTTTTTTTCAAAAAAAATTACATTCATTAAAATATATATTTTTAATAGAAATTTGACACATGGTCACCGATATTCAATTTATGATGATTTGATGATAAGTATTTAGGCTGAATTCGAAAATTCTCTATCTCTAGATACATAATTAAGAAATTACCTTGTATCTCGTGAACTATCGACATTTTTAAAGATATAAACGCATCCCGATGTTACACTCATCAAAACCTTTCATTTGAGTACCCACATCAATTTTTCATATATTTATATGTATTATATATATGTATATATGAAAAATATATCAAAAATGCATGTGGGTACTCAAATGAAAGCTCTTCATAAGTGTAACATCGGGATGAGCTTATATCGTTATAAATTTCAATAGTTAAAAAAATACAGGACATTTAAACAAATATCTTGTGAACTATTGATATTTTTAAAGATATAAGCTCATCCCGATGTTACAATATTCAAGAGCTTTCATTTAAGTACTCACATTAATTTTTCATATATTTTATGTATTTATATATATTTATATATATATGAAAAATATATAAAAATGCATGTAGGTACTCAAATGAAAGCTCTTGATAAGGGTAACATCAGGATGAGCTTATATCTTTAAAAACGTCAATAATTAAAAAAGTACAGTACAATTTAACAAAATTCATTATTTAATAACGCAAAATTTTATTTATTTATATTTCATTAATTACGGCAGTCACATAGTTAACAATATTGCTAGTTAACACTAAAAATAATGATTTTTTTAATTTATAAATATTTCTTTAAAAAAATCATCTATTGATATAATTAATGTACATTTTTAGAACCTGATAAAATAAAAAAAAAAATAGTTAAAAATGACATAATAGTCCAATTACCTTCAATCACAAATTTCTTCTCGAAAATAAAATTTCCTCGACTAATTTTTCAATTACTGCCTAAAATTCAGAGGATTAATTTTCCCTGGTGCTCTTAATTGTTAGTTAATTGGATAGTTAATATATATATATATATGTATATGTACATGTAGTTAGCTCCAGTGTATACTTTAGTTGTTAGAGTTGACGGGCGATTTGTACGTAAATTGTCTCTCATCATGTAATTTGTTATTCAGGTCACGTCTCTGGAGTTTCCGTGGTTCGGGAATCAAATGGGTCAGGATGGTGCTAGCTCGAGTCCAGCGGGTATTGTTAAGAAGGGATCCTTTCCACCATCAAAATCCGTGAGATATCCGACGCCCGGCTCACCGAATCCCGAAGTCTGTTTGTGGATTCACGATCTCACCAACATTACCGCCGATACAACTAATGAAACTTTAATTACTTCTTTAGACAGGATAATGCTCAAACCACCGACAACTCTCGATGGCCAGTAAGTTTTAAACTGCACTTGCACTTTTATAACCGATTTTATAGCTAACTAAATTGCTGGATAGTTCTTTAATGCCGAACCTCTTTGCTAAATTTTATTTAATGATTAACTCGCTTTAAATTCTACCGAGTTCATGCTCTCTGTTTTAAGCTATTCGTTGGAGTTCCAAAAGACCAAAAGGACTCTAATTACAAAGAGAATATCTCATAAACTTGGCTAATGCTCTTTTAACAGACATTTTTTCTACGCGTTGGATTTCGGGCAGCATTGCTGTGTCTGCTTCTATATTTTAGAGTAATAAGATAAATTCTTATTTAAAACGCGGTACAAAAGATTTATTATTTTTTTTTATTTTCCGTGTTATGTATTCGGTTTAGTTTAAAATACTTGCGAGTATTTTAAAACTCAAGTGTTGTGTCTAGTTATACATGATTATTGTTATTATTCTGGGAGTTTTTTTTTTAAGAGTAAATAATGACATTCAAAGAGAAGTTATGGATGATATATATGAGACAGGAATTGTCCATTAAATTATAGATACGACATAGACTATACTATTTTATGGGTGATTTTATCTGCAGTGCATTGTACGTGTGCAGAAATAAAAGAACGGGGAATAGAGATTCTGAGGTTTTGTCAAGTATTACTCTTTGTTTTTCAACGCTGATAGAACTGTTAATAAATTTATTTATTTAGGAACTGTTTATTGATTTATTAAGTATAAAAAATTATTTTTTAACTTTTGATAAATATTTTTTTTAAGAGGAAAAATTTTATTTATTAACAGTTTAATAGTTTATTAATAGTTAATAAATGTCTTTAAGCCTTGATGATTTTTGCTGTTACTCTTTAGTTTTTTTTTAAATCAAAAACTATACAAAAAAAAATTTTATTTTCTTTAATTTCAGTTTTCAATATTTATTTTGTTAGCGATAATTTTTTTAACAATAAAATTTTGACACTCTTTTTATTCAAAGATCCAAATAAATTTTTAATAACGCCAAAAAAAAATTTATTAGAAATCAAATAATATTAATTGATAGAACTGTTAATAAATTTATTTATTTAGGAACTGTTTATTGATTTATTAAGTATAAAATATTATTTTTTAACTTTTGATAAATATTTTTTTAAGAGAAAAAATTTAATTTATTAACAGTTTAATAATTTTTTATAGTTTATTAATAGCTAATAAATGTCTTTAGGAGTTTCTGATTCTTGCTTGCTATTACTCTTTATTTTTTTTTTTAATTCAAAATTGAGACAAAAAAAAATTTGTATTTTCTTTCATTTTAGTTTTCATTATTTATTTTATCAGCGATAATTTGTTTAAAAATACAATTTTGACACTCTTTTTAATCAAAAATCCAAATAAATTTTTAATAACGCCAAAAAAAATTTATTAGAAATCAAATAATATTTATTGACTAAAAAAAATTTTCAACGCTGATAGAACTGTTAATAAATTTATTTATTTAGGAACTGTTTATTGATTTATTAAAAATAAAAAATTATTTTTTATCTTTTGATAGATATTTTTTCAAGAGAAAAAATTGAATTTATTAACAGTTTAATAATTTATTAATAGTTAATAAATATCTTCAGGACTTGATGATTCTTCCTATTACTCTTTATTTTTTTTTTTTATTCAAAAACTAGACAAAAAAAAATTTTGATTTTCTTGAATTTTAGTTTTCATTATTTATTTTATTAGCGATAATTTTTTGTAACATTAAAATTTAAACTTTTTATTCAATAATCCAAATAAATTTTTATTAACGCCAAAAAATATATAAAAAATAATTATTGAATCTAATATTAAAAAAAAATTTAATAAAGCTTATTAAAGATTGAAAAATTCTTTAATAACTGCGTATTAAAAAATATTTTTATGACTAAAAAAAATAAAATTAAAAAAACATGTCATTCGTGTGAACATGTATTCCATCCAACACATTTACATTAACATTTAAGAATATTTTATACTGTCGGTTAAATTTTTTAGTGCTTCCTGAGGGATCGGGAACAGAGCTCGTGATAAAATCTGGTAATAAAAAATAAAATTTTAGTACTGTTAAATAGTTTGTACGCCCGGCAGCAGTTTATACATTTTAAATGTTCACATGGTTGTTTTATTTTATTTATTTATTTAGTTGTCGACACATGTTTTTTCAGTCAATAAATTATTTAGAATAAATGTTTCGCCACATGACCACCATTTAAATAAAAGTGAACAGAGTTTAATTACTTTTTTCCGTCTAGCAGCTATCGAGCGAATAGAACAGCGAACACCGAAGCGATATTTGAAAATTGGAAATTAACTAATTAGTTTATTACTTTATTAGCAATTATTAAATGTCAAGATTCTAAATCATTTTTCAATGTAATGGCTTTGCACTTTTTACCCGCGGGAATTCGGGGCGCAGTAATAAAGGATAAAAAAGTAAAATGATGGATTGCGTATAGTTGAGATTTTATCGAGTTTCCGTAGATCGGAACGCGCCCGACAAAACCAGAATTAAAAATTCAATTGGCTTTTTTAATTCCAATATCAAAGCGAGTCAATCTCAAATGGTATCACTTTTTTTTATTAGACTGTTCGCTTTGTAATGCTGCACTTTTTATGCAATTATATCGCGCTAAATGAATTGTAGAT
The DNA here is from genome assembly GCA_905319865.3 of Cotesia congregata. Classification (NCBI taxonomy): domain Eukaryota; kingdom Metazoa; phylum Arthropoda; class Insecta; order Hymenoptera; family Braconidae; genus Cotesia; species Cotesia congregata. The sequence continues at coordinate 3,043,248 of CAJNRD030001122.1, forward strand.
ACAAATTAAAGCGAGTGTTCAGATCGGCGTTGGCCTTTTTTTTTTACTTTTTTTTTTTCCCGACTTTAAAGTGCACCAGCCGAGCTTCACCTTTCAAGTCTATCGATTTAAATTCATAAGAACTTGTAATGAGAGCTTCATAAATTTTAATTCACTTCTATTTCTTTAATTAAACATATAAACTTTGATTATTCAAATTCTTTGAATTATTTACGGGTTACACGCCAAGTAATTCATTGATAAGCCAAATGTTAATTTAGTTAATTAATTTATAAAAGCTAGAGGGCAACGCGGTAAACTTTTTTTTATCATTATTATACACATTTAAAGTTTGTTAAAAAATTCACTCCCATTTTAAGAGCTATTAGATAGTTGATACAGATAATATTTGATATTTGTCTTGGATTTTGACTTCTTGATTAAAAAAGATATTATATTATCTTTCATCGATAAAATAAAATTCTTTAACTAATGAAAATTATTGAAAATAAAAACTAATTTTAGATAATTAAATTTTGACTTTAAATTATTCTGAAAAGTAAACTGAAAGAAATATTTTAAATATTTAATAAGCTTAATAAATGTACTTTTCTTCAAAAAAAATATTTTATAGAAAAAAAAAAAAAACAATTATTTATATTTAATATATAAAGAAATTTTTTTCCTAATAAATTCTTCTATCAGCGAGAAGTTGAATTTTTTGATAAAAATATTTCTGGTCATCATAAAAATGTATCAACTAAAAAAACTGAAGAATCAAAAGGAATTGATTTATAAATATTGAAATTACATTAATGTATACGAGCAACCTGCAGTCATCATGTGGCTGCCAAGAATTCTGGACTATAAATAAATAAAAATTTGCTTAATTAAATAATTACTTCTGTTAAATTGCACTGTAACTATTGACATTTTTAAAGATATAAGCTCATTTTGATTTTACACTTATCGAGAGCTTTCCTTTGAGTACCCACATGCATTTTCATATATTTTTCATATATACATATATATAAATAAATATATAAAATATATGAAAAATTGATGTGGGTACTCAAATGAAAGGTCTTGATGAGTGTAATGTCGAAGTGAGCTTATTCTTAAAAAATGTCAATAGTTCACAAGATTACAAGGTAATTTCTAAATTATTGATATTTTTAAAGATGTAAGCTCATCTCGATGTTACACTCATCAAGAGCTTTCATTTGAATACCCACATGCATTTTGATATATTTTTCATATATACATATATAATATATATATAAATATATGAAAAATTGATATGGGTACTCAAATGAAAGGTCTTGATGAGTGTAATGTCGGAGTGAGCTTATATCTTCAAAAATGTCAATAATTGACAAGATACAAGGTAATTTCTTAATTATTGATATTTTTAAAGATGTAAGCTTATCCCGATGTTACACTCATCAAGAGCTTTTATTTGAGTACCCACATGCATTTTGATATATTTTTCATATATGTATATATATATAATATATATAAAATATATAAATATATGAAAAAATGATGTGGGTACTCAAATGAAAGGTCTTGATAAGTATAACATCGGGATGAGCTTATAACTTTAAAAATATCAATAGTTCACGTGATAAAAAGTCATTTCTTAATTATGTGTCTAGAGATAGAGTATTTCTGAATGCAGCCTTAATACTTATCATTTTATCTCTGCTATGACACTACATTTCACTAAAAAAATCAATTTATCATATAACTATCCAGGACACAAAATTGTTCTTATCCTCTTAATAATATAGATAAATTTAAAATTTTTTGTTGCAGAGAGTTCTACTTGATATCAGCGGGTTGGGTGGGCGATCAGTCGGATCAAATAAGCATAGTGTGGATGACACGCTCTCAAAATTTATCGGTGGTATCAGCGTACCGGGCGCCGAAGTGGGAATGCGAGGAGAGACACTCGGAGCGTGCTCCAGAAGGGCAGTGGCTTGACGCACAACCGCATCCAGTGTTTGCGTCAGACGGGAGCAGCTTTTTGCTGCTGGCCGCTGTGCAGGAGGGTAACCAGGAGCACTTTACTCATATCAAACATGTCGAGCTTACACAACAGCGAGTCGCGGTGTTGTCACACGGCCGATATGAAGTCAGTGAAATATTGGCCTGGGACAGTCGCGCCCATTTGGTTTATTACCTCGGCACACGTGAGCGGAAACCAGGGCAGAAACATTTGTATGTGGTCAGAGACCCCACGACCGACGACCCGCGACGGCTCGAGCCCCTCTGCATCACCTGCGATCTCGGAGACGTCCTCTGGAGCAGTCGGTATGTACTCGACTCGTTACCTTGCTTGGCGTAATTCCAAATTCAAATTCAAATCCAACTATACGACTGCATTATACAATATTCAGTATGAATTTATCTCCGCTCGTGTAACACCAACGCTTTAAAGTTTTATTTTGTATTTTATGACGAATTGTCTAGGCAAAAAATAAAACATTTGGTATTCCGGGAATGATATCCTCGTTTTGTCTATATACCTATAAATAAATTCTTGAATTCTTGTACGAATCTATTCAGTCAACGATTCAACTCACTTTTTCTTCTTCCTCGAATTGGTTCTGCCGGAATACTTTAGATACTCTGTTGTATTCTACAAATAAAAATGTTATTTCCGAGGATGAATTTACTGATACACAAAGAAAACTAAATTTAACATTATTTTATTGTGCTTTCGTTTGAATTTAAGGGGAGAAGTCCACACAGAAAAAAAGGTTCACTTGAGCCAAGAAAATATTTTTCTTCCTAATTATTTTATTGAGAAAAAAAAATTTTTTTTTGACAAGAAATTTCACTTGTTCCAACAAAATTAATTCTCTTGCTTTAAGAAATACGTATTTTGCTCCAAAAAATTTAGTTCTTGATAGAAGTAAATTTTCTTGTCTTGAGAAAATTTCTCTCTTGCTCCAAAAAATTAAATATAAAGATAGAAGTAAATTTCCATTAATATTTTTATTGATTAACATGTCAAATGGGAAGATCAAATAATATTGAATCATTTTTTTTCATTCAATATGTATAATTGCACGCTAAAATAATATCAAATATTCAAGAGAAAAATTTTCTCAAGGTGAGAAAATTTTTTTTCAGCTTAAGTAGGTGGCGCTGCTTCCCTAAAAAATCTAAAAAACTTGATCAAATATAAAAATTTATTGTATCAAGTATTTATAATGATTTAAATTAAAAAAAAATTACTTCTACCAAGAATAGAATTTAAAGAAAAATTTTTACTCCGGTCTTCCTTCAGGCACCCGACAAATTTTTTTGAACCCAGAATTTTGTTCTCCAGTCAAGAAATTTTTTTTTTCTGTGTTACTACCATCATGATAAATCCATTTTTCAACCGTCTTACTGTAAATAATAGAAAATACTTTGAGTTAACTTTTTCTTATAAATCTAAAAGTCGCATGTGGAACTTTAAAATCCTCTTAAAGTTTTCATAAATCCTATGAATTCTGGGTGAATTTTGAGAATCTGGTTTGAATTTCTACAAAGTATACTTAAATCTTTAAAACAATTTAAATTTCATTAAAAAAAAAAAAAAAAAATCATTTTGCAAATAAAAACTTTAATGAATTGTCAAAAACGAATAAATGTAAAATCAGTGAGTTAATTCTCAGTGACTTTTGAGAGTTAAACTACAAATTATTGCCGATCGAAATCACTAATTCGATTATTAATATTTCGCTGCTCTCTAGAGAAGCATTAGTGGAAAACTGACCGAGTGTCGAAATCAGTTAATATGTTCTACCTCATTTTTCGAGTTCATATTAAACCAGTCATTTCCAATAAATACAAATACATATAATAATAATATTCATATACATAAAAATCGATAATTACAAAAATAACTTGCAATAATAATAACAATATAAAATGTATTTTATTTTTCTAATAGATTCTATTATACCAATTGTACACATTTCGGTGCTTCGGTTAGCCCTTCAACAGAAACTAGACAAGGGTATTATGTGCTCCATTGTGAAGGCCCGGGATTACCTCTTGCTGGAGTTCATTCAGTGACAAACCACAAAATGGTTCGTGTCCTATACGACTCCAGGGTTCAACATGCTGATAGATTAGCTCAATTAGCTTTACCAACTCGCAGAAGTTTTGAAGTAACTAATTAACATTTCATTATTATTATTATTATTATTATTATTATTATAATTCCTGAAAATTATCAAAAATACTCTATCTCTAGATAATTAATTAAAAAATGACCTTGTATCTCGTGAACTATTGACATTTTTAAAGATATAAGCTCATCCCGATGTTACACTCATCAAGACCTTTCATTTGAGTACCCACATCAATTTTTCATATATTTTATATATTTATATGTATTATATATATATGTATAAATGAAAAATATATAAAAATGCATGTGGGTACTCAAATGAAAGCTCTTGATGAGTATAACATCGGGATGAGCTTATATCTTTATAAATGTCAATAGTTAAGAAAGTACAGGGCATTTTAACAAATATCTTGTACACTATTGACATTTTTAAAAATATAAGCTCACCCTGACATTATACTTATCGAGACCTTTCATTTGAGTACCCACATCAATTTTTCATATATTTTATATATTTATGTATATTATATATATATGTATATATGATAAATATATGAAAATGCATGTGGGTATTCAAATGAAAGCTCTTGACGAGTGTAACATCGGGATGAGCTTATATCTTTAAAATCGTCAATGATTAAGAAAGTACAGTGCATTTTAACAAAAGTCATTATATAATTAAGCAAAATTTTATTTATTTATACTTCACAAGTCACAGCAGTCACATAGTGACTGCAAGGTTGCTAGTTTTTATTATTATTATTTTTCATATTAAACTGTGTAGTATAATTTGGACAAATTTTAACTTGCATTAATTTTAATAAACTTTAATAACTTATTACCTACTTAGGTGCCGCTGCCCCAAGGATGGAGAGCCCAAGTCCAGTTGCAGCTACCGCCGTCCTGGCGAGAAGAGCTCCGCGACGCGGCTTTTCCAGTCCTGGTGGAAGTTAATGGTCGACCTGGGAGCGAAGCAGTAACGGACAAGTTCCAAATCGACTGGGGAACCTACATGTCCAGCCACAATGACGTGGTCTACATACGGCTGGACGTTCGCGGTGCGCGGGGCCAAGGAAAAAAGGCCCTGTACCACCGAATCGGGGGCGTTGAGGTCCAGGACCAGCTGACCGTGCTCCAGTACCTTCTCAATACTTACCAATACCTAGACGAGTCCCGGGTCGGCGTCTGGGGCTGGGGGTACGGAGGATATGTCACTGCGATGGTCCTCGGCAGCCAGCAGAATGTCTTCAAATGCGGCATTGCGGTCAATCCCATCGCCGATTGGTTGTATTACAGTGAGTTTTTTTTTTCTTTTACTCTAAAATGTAAAATTAATCTTGCATTGATATATAATGTAAAAAGGATAATAAATAAATCTAACGGTGACTTTTCGAGTGGAATAATCGACTGAAATCAATTCAACTAGATTCAGCGTTCACGGAACGGGTCTTGGGCGCCCCAATCGAAAATTACAAGGGATATGTCGAGGCGGATTTGACTCAGCGCGCAAGATTAGTACCGAGTCACAGCCTCTACCTTGTTCACGGTCTAGCTGACCTAACAGCGCCTTATACACACGGTATAGCCTTCGCTAAAGCTCTGTCTGAAGCCGGTGTTATCTTTAGGTATCAGGTAAGAGTTATCTTTCATATCTTTTAGATTTTTTTTTTTTTAATAACAAGACGTTCATGCGCGTTAATGTTAAAGATTATAGTATATGTCAATCATTAGGAGTTAATAATTCACATTTGCAAAGTGAAAAATTAAATATCGACGTTCTAATTAGCAAATTGTTTAACTTCATTTTAAAGAATCTTCTATTTGTACGAAAAAAATAATTAGTTCAAAATTTATTATCACTTTAAAAAACCATTAAAGCACACTGGGTAAAAAGTACCCACCCCAAAATTTTATTTCGTTATAATTCTTTGTGTATATTTAAACTTCTATAGTATTTTTTATTTATTTTAATTGCTACTAATTAATTTAATATTATATCTATTTTATAGAGAATTTTTTGATCTTTAATTTAAAAAAAAAAATTCTCTAACTTTATTAGGGACCAAGATATTTGAAAATGAAATATGTTGGTTACTTTTCACCCTCAGTTTAGGTTTGAATCATTCAAATAATTTATAATTGGATTATTGCTACATCAAAGTGTTAAAAATCAACCTCTAAAAAAAAAGGAGTTTGACAAAATATCCACGGTGTTAGTCTACTTTCGAATAAACACGCACAAAATCCATGATAAAAGGGCACAACACGGTTACAAGCTTATGTGTTGTGATATTTTGTCTAAAGGAGATTTTGTTGGGGATATTTTGTCGTAGAATCAATTTTGAAACCCTGTAATTTCTAAACTACTTGACCAATTAAGCTCATCTTTGTACTTGACCTTGGTATTCGTCCAAAAATTCAGTATGTTGAGTTTGGAGAAGATTCATTACGAATTAGAGACACTATCGTCCAGACAAGCCGCGTTATCTATACTAATATTATAAAGAGGAAAGATTTGATTGTTTGTTTGTTTGTTTGCACCTCCGATTGACATAGGCTATGTTACATTTTAATTATTTCAAAAATTTTTGTTAAATACCCGTGCGAAGCCGGGACGAACTGCTCGTATCGTATATATACACATACATATATAAACTTTTGAACCGAACTGAGTCAGAAAATAGCCAAATTTTAGGGGTGTACGAATAATTCGAACTTACAAATTATTCGTTTCAAATCGAATAGTAATATTCGATTCAAAATTCGAATCGAATAATTTGAATTTTCAAATTATTCGAAATTCGACGAATAATTCGAAAAAATTCGAATAATTCGAAAAATTACGAATAATTCGAAAAAATTCGAATTCTTTCGAGTTCAAGAGTTAACTAGACTTAGGGGTTTAAAATTTTCGATAAGTTCATTTTTTAATCATTATTATGCATCAATCGAATCGTTTTCACATTCTCTACAAGGATTCTAGGCCAAACAGTTGATTAGATTAGTAACTTGGAAAAAATTTAGAGTTTTCATTTTTACATGTCCGCGTGGCTATTGCTATCAAGACTTATCAAGACTTAACTAGATTAGGGTTTAAAATTAGGGGTGTGCGAATAATTCGAACTTACAAATTATTCGTTCCGATTCGAATAATTTGAATTTTCGAATTATTCGAAATTCGACGAACAATTCGAAAAAATTCGATTAATTCGAATTATTCGAAAAATTACGAATAATTCGAAAAGTTTCGAATTATTCGAATTCTTTTGAATTATTCGTCGAATGTTGATTAATTTGAAAATTCGAATTATTCGGTTCGAATATCAATATTCGATTCGATTCGATTCGATTCGAACGATATTCGCACACCCCTACCAAATTTTCTATACAATCTACTAATAATCCTATCCAGAAAAAGTTTTTTAAAGTAAATTACAAATTTTTTTTAATTAAAAAAAATTTTTTTACTAAAAAAAAAAAAATTACTTTAGCCAAGACTATTTTTATCTACATGAATTTTTTTTAATAAAGAAAACTTTTTTTTCTGTGTGCAAATTACAATATTAATCTACTTAAATTTTTTAATAAAAAATTTGATGTTAAATATAGGACTTAGTTAAATAATTAAATTCTTTTCTGCCAGCTTCTCAATTCTTGTTAAACATACCCCAAAATATGAATAAATAATTTAGGTTACATAAATTGGTAAATCGTTCAAGATCTCGTTGAAAAATTAAGAGCTGAATTTTTTTAGCGACAAAATTTTGGTTAATAAATCGCTTGTGGTATTCATATCCATGTATATAATAAGTAATAATAAATTATAGCCTAGAGACGCGGTAGTATCTTGTACGGAGCATTTAAGCACATGGATATGAGGGTATGATTAATATTAATGCACAAGTCTCGTATAAATTATTGCATGAAATTCTCATACGGTTTTCCTTGGAATATTTTTTTAATAATTATTTTCACGCGAATTTTTTTTTTAAGTATTACGATAGCAATTTTTTTTTAATTATTCAAATATAAAATTTCAAGTATAAAAAACAATGATTTAAAAATAAAGTAAAGTATAATTATGCCCAGAAAAATGATTATTCACACGACAATATCAAAATAAATTTCTATAAAATTAACGACGACAATATTAATTCAACAATTCCACTAAATTATAATGCAAATTAATAATACCTAGTTATGCAATTATAATTATCGCTCTAATGAATAACAATCCCATTAATACAACGACTGAGTACCGTAATTATTTCATTGAAAGATTAAATAAGAAATAACGATTTAATTATTTCAGAGTTATGACATTAATTATAATAATTATTACAGCTTAATATTGAGCGTTACATCACTAAAGTTAAATAAAGTTGCCGCTATAAAATTTTCTCCTCAGAAGAATTAAAAATATTAATAAAAACTTTTAACAATCAAACTTAATTTTTTAATAATACAGAAGTTAGCCGACATCTAAAAATTTTTATTATTAAAGAATTATTAAAAAAAAATTTTTTATTTGTTAAAAACTTCAAAAACTATAAATGAAATTTTTTAAAAATATTTTTTAGTTATAATTTAATAAATTAAGCAAAATAAAAAAATCAAAAATCTCGGGTTACTTTATTATTATAGTTAGCCGACGTAATAAATTAAGCAAAATAAAAAAATCAAAAATCTCGGGTTACTTTATTATTATAGTTAGCCGACGTTTTTAATTTTTTTTAATCATTTAATTAGTACTAAAAAATATTTTTAAAAAATTGCACGTGTAGTTTTTTAAATTTTTTACAGATGAAATTTTTTTTTTTATTTCTTGTAATAATGTTTTTAATAAAAAAATTTATTAAAATTTTTAGATGGTTAACTTAATTTTAATAATTTTTTATTAAAAATTTTTTATAAAAAAAAAATTTAATACTCTTGTGAAATAATTGAAAAAAATAATTTTTACAGATAAAATTTTTTTTTCTTATTTTCTTGTAATAATGTTGTTAATAAAAAAATTTATAAAAATTTTTAGATGTCGGTTAACTTAATTTTTATAATTTTTTATTAAAAATTTTTAATTAAAAAAAAATTTAATACTCTTGTGATATAATTGAAAAAAATAATTTAACCAATAATAGTTGCGATTATAATCATACTGATACCTCTAATCCTCATGTTATCATTGGACGCATGCGACCGCGACAACATAATACTATTATTGCAGAATCTTAATATAATACGCTTGTATATATTTAATTTAACATGAAACCATTACAATGTATCGACAGAGTTGTTTTTATCGGGAGTATTTGGAGGTCTGAAATACCTCAATCCTTTTCCAATGCCATTTCAATCGGCTTTCATTCTTTTTTTGCTGTCGCTATGAGATTGGAGTGCTTTTTTGTTTAGTTTCGTTTAGTATCATACAGTACGTATCATTTTTTACCCAGTAACATGTAAAAGAATCTGAAACATCCGGGTTACAAGAACTAAAAGCCTGGATTTGTCAGGGATTCTCTCCTCCCTCTCCCCACTAATGGATCCATTTTATTTATTTGCTTACTTACTTTTATATACATATATATTTTTTTTTTTTCCAGAGCTATGCGGATGAGGATCACGCTTTAACGGGCGTGATCGAGCACGCTTATCGATCCATGGAGGACTTCTTCACAGAGTGTCTCTCCCTGGATGCCTCCTAGTGCCTCAAGACGATTTCTTGCTCGTCATTAATACTGCGTCTTCTGCTTATAACAGAATTAATACGGTCGTAATTTAATATACATATTAAATAATAAATTAATATAAATATATATAAATATAATTATATGTAGATAGACATATTGATTAATTATTAATATATTTAATACTAATAATTAATAAAAATTATAGATTAAGTGTGTTGTTAACTTAAGAATGAGTGCGTCGGGCTTGTACTTATACTTACTCCCGCGGTTAAACCAAATATTTTTATTTTTATTACTTTGTTTAACAGTTATTTTATTATTATTGTTATTATATTATTAATTATTAGATTTATATTACTATTATTAGTCAATAAATATCGTGCGATCGTTTTACGGATAAATTCAAGTGAATGAGACATTGAAATTAACTGACATTGGAAATTTTTTAACATGAAATTATTATTAAGAAGTATTTTTTTCAATTGTAATTGATTTGTTATTAAGGGGGATAGTCACTGTGAGGATAAAAAAAAAAGGTGATTTTCATCTTCATTGCACTTTTAGTTTTTAAAGTTTTTAACAAATGAAAAAAATTTTTTGTAATAATTCTTTAATAAATAAAATTTTTAGATGTCGGCTAACTTTACTTTAATAAAATTTAATTAGCCAGCATCCGAAAATTGGTATAAATTTTTTATAATAAAAAAGTTATTAAAAAAATATTAAAAGAAAAAATTTCACATAAAGAAATTTTGAAAAATTATACGGGCATTTTTTTTTCTGATTTAATTAGTAAAAAAAAATAAAAAACTGTTGAATATCGGCTAATTTTAGTATCATTGAAATTTCTCAAAATCCATCAAAATTTTATTTTCTTAATAAAAAAAATTTTTTTTTTTTGATAAAATTATTTTTAAAAAATTGCATTTTTATTTTATTAAAATTTCTAAATGTCCATTTTTTTTTATGCAGTAATTTATTTATTATAAAAATTATCAAATATCTGTTAAATTAATTTTCATCATTTGACATAGTGTCACAAAAATGACTATAACTCAAAAAAAATATTTGGAATTTTTATATAAAACTCTATACATATTTTTGAATGACTAAACTTTGATTTAATAATAAACAAAAATTTTTTTTTTTTGAAATTTCAGTGGCTATCCCTTTAAAAATTTTTAAAAATTAGCTTTCAGCTAATTTCAGTATCACTGAAGCCAACTGATAAGAAAAATTTTTAAAACTTTGTAACACTAAAATTATTAAAAAAAAAATTACACATTTAAAAAATATTAGTAAAGAATTTTTTTTAATTGTAATTAATTTATTATAAAAAATTAACACCTGTCAGTTAATTTCAATATCTTCAAGTGATTCCAAAAAAGTCGCGTAGTTTGCTCAATGACTGATTTTAAGATTAAGAATAAAGCTTTTTGGTTTGAGCGTAGAATGTTATTGAGCAGAGCGATGATTACTCATTAAATTAAATAAAATTGAATTAATTATCAATAATTAATTATTAATAGGTTTTACACAATAGTTAGGGTAATTGAGGTTACTGAATATCGTTTACTAGCAATATCGTTACGTCACGTGCAATGTATTGTAATAAGTAATAAGCGATGCGACCGAGGTAGAATTTTAAGGATGTTATGTGTGTCAGCTCATAATATTGATTAATAATAATAATAATAATAATAATAATAATAATTTATTTAAAAGGTGCCGGACTGTAAGAAGAGTGTAGAAAAACAAAATGATTGCTTCGATATATTTGATGTTTAAAGCAATCGCTACCTTTCAAATGGCTTTATTATATTGTTATTGTTATTTCAGTCATAGAACATTTTATTGCTCAATAGCAAATATATTATTTGTGAATTTCGATATTTTTTTATGGCTTTATCTTTTTTTTAGAATAATAATAAGTAAAGTTTTATTTTTATATTATAATATATTTCTTCTTGAGTGTTTGAAAATATTCAGACTAAATTATAAATTTTTAAACAAAAAAAAATTTGAGACAAAATTTTAATTCAGAAAATAAACCTCAATAATTTAAAAATTTACACGGAAAGTAAATTAATTCAGTAGTAATTAATTAATTGCCGGAAATACGTGACTAGTATACTTAAAATTTATTATTTCGATTAAATTCTTAAGCTTTATGAGGGTAGCGATAAATTTAAAAACAAATTAATTATTTAAAGTCATAATATCAAATTATTTGATAATATAATTAAATATATTAATATAAAACGATTGAATGAGTAATTAAATTAGACGCCACGATAATTACATAATAAATAATAACTTCTTCCGATAAATCCCGTCCCCGCGTTTGAATATTGTAATAATCGTCGTGTTACATTAGCTTGTGGCGCCTAATTATTATTATCAATAAGTAAGATAAAGTACTTAAAAAATAAATAATTAAAATAAGTATCCGACACTTGTCATCAACACTTACTATCGTAAATCTCTTGTATATAAATAAAATCTTTTTGAACGTCATACAAGTGACGGGTCGTGTTTTATGGGGGATTACCCGTGGTGAACGAGCTTCGAGGCTGATTTAACTTAAATAATAAAAGTAATAATAATAAATAAAAATTTTGTATTATATTCCCGTAATCGGCAGCTCGCGCAATTTATACGGCTGTTTTTGGATCACCGATTATTATAATTAAACGTGTTGGCTGTATAGAGGATATTTTTATAAATTCGGGATTCCTCGATTTTCTTATAAAAACAATTATTATTAAAAAAGATAAAAATATTAAAAAAAAAAAAATTAATAATTCTAACTATAACAATAACTTGCATGTTAAAACTAAATGCAATTAAATGGTTGATCTCTTTTTACAATTAGTCCCGTTGAGTATAAAAATTTCTAATTAAAATAACTAATGAATTATAAATTATAAATTAATATATTGATACTTAATATTTTACTGTTGAATATTTTTAATTAAATTAAATTGCAATGGTTCTTTATTGACATTTATTGTAATTATAAATTATATGAATTTTATGATAAGTGCTGATATGAGACAAAGAAGAATATTAGGCCTAATCGTTTTTAAATCGATAATATTTTAGTCAATATTTTTAATGTGTTATGCCGATGATAACAACTATTTGTTGACATGTACGATAAATTTATGAGGGACAGAGCGCAGTATAAAATATTGTATATTATATACATAAATACATATACATATTATGTTATATGTATGCATACATATGAGAGATATTTAGATTAGAATTTTACATACATGGTATATATAAATTATAAATATATATATATATATATATATATATATATATATATATATATATATATATATATTGTACTATTATTTTGACAAATGCTCTTCCCTTTCTTCTCTCTCCTTGCACCCGACAGATCACGTAGCTAACGGCTAGTTACGCTTCAGTCAATTGTGATTATTCAAAAATATTATATTATATGTACGTTTATATATCGATTGTAGGTTCTAAATTTTATTATTTTTATAAGATCGCTGGCTTTTAAGTTTGTTAATTATTGGGATAACTATCGTCTTTTTTTAGTGTTAATTAATTTTATTTTATAAATTTATTGTTAAAAAATTCCATTTATAGTTTTTAACAATTTCAACATATGGAATTTCTTTTTATAAAAATTTAAAAAATGTTTCTTAATTTCAATTTCACGATTTTTTTTTATAACACTAAAGTTGACAGTTAAAAATTTTTTTAGAATTTTCTGGTAATTAAATTATTTAAAAAAAAATTTTATTAAAAAATTCCACATGTTAAAATTAATAAAAATTACAAGTGAAATTTTTGAGAAGCATTTTTTTATTGTAATTGATTTGTTCTTCATTCATAATACTAAAGTTAGCCGACGTTTTTAATTTTTTTTCAATAATTAAATTAGAACAAAAAAATATTTTTTAAAATTGCACTTACAGTTTTTTAATTTTTTTACAAATGAAATTTTTTTTCTAATAATTCTTTCAATAAAAAAAAAATTATAAAAATTTTTAAATGTCGGCTAAGTTTATTTTCATGCTAACTTCAGTAATATTTTTTTTTAATAAAAAAAAAATTTTTATAAAAAAATTTTTACAGAAATTATCCATAGAATTTTCTATACAGTCTTGAAAGTAAAACTCAACAAATATTTAATTTGCTATTCATAAAAAAAAAAAAAAATTGTCTGGTACTTTTATTTCACTACCGTCTAAAATTGGCAATTCATCCTCTTTTTTACAGTAATAAATCCTCTTGGCATTACCAACCGATATGTTCAAATCCCAAGATAATTTCGATGGATTTCAGAACATTCCGTCGCTAATGCCAAAAGAGCTACACTTTTTTAATCATCAATCGATCTTCTATAAAAATATCTTGAATTATTTCCATTATTTTCTATTTCTTCTTCTTCTTCTTCATTGAATGAAAAAAAGCGATAGTTATCCTTAAAAAAAAAAAAAAAATTATTATTGATTTTAAAAAGTGAGCGGTCTCAAAACAATTATCACGAGCTTATTGAACTTAAATTAATTAACTTAAAAATATGTAAAAATGTTAATTTAAAAATGATTAAGATTAATTAATTATCAATATTAATGTTAATATAATTTAAAAATTTTTAAATGTTTATTTTATAAAAAGGGGAACTTTGCACGAGCTGCGAACTGTAAATACACCCCATTGTTGAAAGTACGGCGTAATAAGAATCAAAAGTGTTGAATGTGTCTAAATACCATTTAAAATATTAAACTTAAAATATTCAAAAATAAAAATTATTAATTAATGTTAATATAAATATGAGAAATGAAAAATGAAGAATAAAGAGTAATAAAAAAAAGTAAAAGTACCCTTTATAATGAAATGTGTAAGCTGCCATTAGGCGAGTGCATCTCCTGACGGAGCCGTCTACTCATATTTTATGTAAACGCTTCCTGGACTAATATTTAACTTAGTCTTAACCTAGAAATAAATTGTAACTGTAACTTGAAGATACTAGCACCTAAACTAAGCTGTATTAATTAAACTAATAACTAATAACTAATGTAATTAGTCTGGAATCGTCTTTTTTACCGGATATAGTGATATAACGACCTAGTCTTCTTTGAGGATCGACGATAGAGTTATTTAATACTATTAATCTAAGTTGTACTTGCGATGCTTTTGTATTCTGGCTGTTCATATACATATAAATTATATATACATACTTATATTATATTATATATATAAATAAGTCTATATATATATAGATAAATATAAATTTTACTCCCCTATATATTTCTCTTATTGCTATTGACTATCACTTTTATCTCACGACTATTAACTAAGTGCTTCTTCATACCAGAGTCAATTGCATAGCTTTAATATATATGATATATATGTATATCACTCGATAATGTTGTACTTTGTTTTATTATTATTATTATTATTATTATTATGATTATTATTTTAAAAAATTTTATGAAAATGCATGTGGGTACTCAAATGAAACCTCTTGATGAGTATAACATCAGGATGAGCTTACATGTTTAAAAATATCAATAATTAAGAAATGGCCTAATATCTTGTGAACTATTGACATTTTTAATGATATAAGCTCATCCTGATGTTACACTCATTGAGACCTTACATTTGAGTACCCACATCAATTTTTCATATATTTATATATATATTATATATTATATATATGTATATATGAAAAATATATAAAAATGCATGTGGGTACTCAAATGAGAGCTCTTGATGAGTGTAACATCAGGATGAGCTTATATCTTTAAAAATATAAATAGTTAAGAAATGACCTTGTATATTGTCAACTATTGACGTTATTAATGATATAAGCTCACCTCGATGTTACACTCATTAAGAGCTTTCATTTGAGTACCTACATGCATTTTTGATATATTTTTCACATATACATATATATAATATATATAAATATATGAAAAAATTGATGTGGGACTCAAATGAAAGGTCTCGAAAAGTGTAACATCGGGATGAGCTTATATCTTTAAAAACGTCAATAGTTAAGAAGGTACAGTGCAATTTAACAAAAGTCATTAT
>CAJNRD030001122.1:3060394-3084525 GCA_905319865.3 Cotesia congregata
TATATATATATATATATATATATATATCAAAATGCATGTGGGTACTCAAAGGAAAGCTCTTGATGAGTGTAACATCGGAATGAGCTTATATCTTTAAGAATGTCAATAGTTAAGAAAGTACAGTGCATTTTAACAAAAGTCATTATTAAATAAAGCAAAATTTTATTTATTTTTAGTTCACAAGTCACGGCAGTCACCTAGTGACTGCAAAGTTGCTAGTTATTATTATTATTATTATTATTATTATTATTATTTTGTAAAAAGAATTAATTACAAAATTTGTACTTTACTTTTTCTTCCAAAAATTTTATCTTATCTAAATAATGATAATAATAATAATAATATTAAACTATTAAAAAAATTTTTTGATTTTTTTTGAATGTGGAATTTTTCTTTTTATTTTTTTGTTAATTTTTATTATTATTTTCTTAATTTATTAATTAGTTTTAAGCGTATGCATTTTAGATAAAAAGGGATAAGGATATGAGAAGACATTGGAAAATTTTTGTGTTTAATAAAAGAAGAAAACTCTAATAAAATAATTCAAAATTTTATTTATAATCATTGACATGCATTGAAGCGCAAACAATTAAAATTTAAGAAACAAAAATGTACATAAAATGAAACTAATGAGTTTTTGAATGAAAAAAAGAAAATAACACAAAAGTTTTTGGAAGTCTATTACTTAATAAATGTTTCGTAAAATAAAGTAGTACGACAGAGCTTAATTTAGTCGGCGATAAAAAGCTAAAAAATAGTATAACTTTAGGACTTCCGTCGAGTGAAAAATTGAATAGAAGTCGGCGAAATAAAGTTTCTGGAGTACAATTGAAACGTACAATCAATTACGTAAAAAAGGAAACCAATAAAAAAATTTTTTAATGAATGAATTTTTTGTATTATAGAGGTAATTGTGTGATAAATTAGCATTATCCGTATAGCTCAGGAAAACCCTTTTTTTCAGCAACTTTTATCTTTACAAGAAAATAAACAACGCTCTGTAAACTTTAAACTTTTTATCTAATAGCTTTTGTAGCGGTCTTTTAAAAAGTAATTTAATGTTTTGCAGTACAACACTCGGGTAATGGATATTTATTAAATAAAATAAGGCTGTTTTAACAATTCACTAATAATTAATCTTAAGGATGATAAAAATAAATATTAAACTAGATAATAATGATAATAATGATAAATAACGCGTATTCAAATATTTACTGACAGTTCGTACTTGTAAACTTAAATATCTCTAATCTAGTCAGTATATACTATATTTATAGCAATTGTCATTTTTCTTACGATAATAATCAATAATGATAACATGCGAGCGCGATAATGAATATTCGAAATGATAGACTAGGTTATCATCGATTGGAGATTATTTTTTTAATCGAGTTTTATGTTTGTAGGTAAATAAATGATGCCTTGAGCTCTTTTAAAGCAATCTCTTTAGTCTACTCTTGGAGTTATCGCTTCGGGCATGCACTCTGCTGAGGAAAAAGTTACTTTTGAGGGAGCAGACATTACAGTTGCGAAATTATTTAGCTTTAAATTTCCAATAAAGTCGTTCTTGCTACAAGAATTACTTCCTTGGAAAAACAATTACTTTCGAGCGAATTAAATTTATTTTCTTCTGGAATTGAATTTGTTTCAGGCTTTAATTAAATCTTTTTTTTTTTATACTACGTTAATTGTGAAGAAATTCAGGGGTTGAAATTTTGAATTAAAGTTTTTGAGGGGTAGAAACTTTTTAAAAATTAAATCTTAAATATCAAAGCTCAAAATTTAATATTAATAATTAAATCTCAATATTAAATCTTAAACATTAAATTAAATCTCAAAATTGAATATCCAAAATTAAATATCAAACATTAAATCTTAAAATTGAATTTTTAAAGTTAAATCTTAATATTAAATCTTAAACATTTAATTTCAAAATTAAAACTAAAAATTTCAATTTTAGGATTAAATCTTAGACCTTAAATCTCAAAATTGAATATTAAAATTAAATCTCAAAATTGAATATTAAAATTAAATCTCAAAATTGAATATTACAAAATTAAATCTTAATATTGAATTTTTAAAGTTAAATCTTAATATTAAATCTTAAACATTTAATTTCAAAATTAAAACTAAAAATTTCAATTTTAGGATTAAATCTTAGACCTTAAATCTCAAAATTGAATATTAAAATTAAATCTCAATATTAAATCTTAAATATTGAATTTCAAAATTGAAACTAAAAAATTAAATCTTAAACATTAAATCTCAAAATTGAATATTAAAAATTAAATCTTAAAATTTAATTTTGAAAGTTAAATCTTAAAACAAATCTGAAAATCAATACTTAAATCTTGAACATAAAATTTCAAAATTAAAACTAAAAAATTAAATTTCAAAGTCGTAACTTAAAAATTAAATCTTAAACATTAACTCTCAAAAACTTAGATCCAAAATTAAAATCTAAAAAATTTATATTTTACAATCTTAAATTTTTAATTAAACATAAAAAATTCAATAAATTATATTAAAAAAAGCCTTGTCTATATATAACTAACAATTACTTTTATAATTAAAAATTAAACAATACAAAAGTATTAAAAGACCTAAATATAAATATCAAAAGAAGAAATAATTTCTTAATATAAAATGTTTTTATCTCTTGAACGAAATTTTTTTCTCAAAATTAAACCGCCTAAAAAAAGATTATTAAAAAAATTATTTTGAGTGTAGGTAAAGTCAGGAGAGCTAGCACATAAAAAAAAGGTAAAAATGCTTAGAGTATGAACTTAAGTGTGTTAAACAGAGATAAATATGTACTGTAATGATTAATGATTAATTGACGAGGTTTAATTTCTAAGTATGGTAAAAAATAAATGACTTTAGTAATAAAAATGCGGTATCACAAAAAAAAAAGGTGAACTCTGTAATCAAAATAAATTTGGATAAGTTATTAACTTAGTCGGTAATATAAATATTAATTATAATTATAAATAATAACTCATACAAAACTAGGAAGCTCATTTAGGCTGGCCAGGAGCTGGGTGGGTAGGAGGAAGGTGTTCTTATTAATGTGTGCTGTTAATATGATTATAGACACTTCTGAGCACAGATAAACTAAAAGTAAAAGTAATGCTGAATTATGATAAATGATAAGAGTTATGAGTCAATACGTGACAATAAATGTAACCGATGATAAAGCTAAGGTAGACTACTGTACTGGTACTGCGTTGGACATGACCTAACTTAAACCCGAATCCACTCTTAATCATCATCTTCATTGACAATCGTGTCAACATTAACACTGTCGAATTACTCATTACTCATTACATTAACATTAACATGTACGGTCTACGCATTACTCATTTATTATTATTATTAATTACGTACGCTAGATTATTAATGATGAGAATGAGTTAATACTACTTTAATGATTGTAACGATTGATGTACCTAATATGTAAGTTTATCGTAAATAAATACGAATCATCTTTTGTTGTTGTTGAATATCTGCATTTTTTTATTTATGTATTCTTCTTTGCTGAAAAATTTATATTTTATTATTTCTTCCTTAATATGCTCATAGTTAAATTAAGAAACTAAAAAAAAAAATTTTGTTTCCTTCTTAATTGCTCATCAATATATTAAGAAATTTATCATCAAATTTTAATATTTCTTCTTTAATATATTTAAGATAGATCAAAGATTTTTTTTAACACAATTTTATTGTTTTCTTCTTATATTGAGAAATTTATAATTAAATTTGACTATTTCTTCTTTAATAATCTCCTGTAGATAAAGAATTTTTTTTTTAATTCATAATTTTCTTCTTAATATGTTTGTGAGAATATTAAAAAATTTATTATTAAATTTAATTATTTCTTCTTTAATATTTCCAAAGCATATGAAAAATTTTTTAATAAAATTTTGTTTTTTTAATTTCAAATGAGAATATCAAGAAATTTGTCATTAAATTTCACCATTTCTTCTTTAATATATTTATAATAAATTAAAGATTTTTTAATACAAACTCATTGTTTTCTTCTTAATTACTCTTAAAAATATTGAGATATTTTTGTTAAAATTTGACTATTTCTTCTTTAATAATCTCTTGGGTAGATAAAGAAATTTTTTTTTTCATAGTTATCTTCTTAATACGTTTGTAAAATTATTAAAAAATTTATTATTAAACATCATTATTTCTTCTTTAATATTTTCAAAGCACATGAAAAATTTTTTAAAAAAATTTTCTTGTTTTCTTAATTGCTTATAAGAATATCAAGAAATTTGTCATGAAATTTAAATATTTTTTCCTTAATATATTTATGATAAATTAAAGATTTTTAATACAATTTTATTGCATTCTTTTTAATTACTCATAAAAATATTGAAAAATTTCTAATCAAATTTGACTGTTTCTTCTTTAATATGCTCATGGCAAATTAAAAAATATTAAATCAAATTTAATATAATTTTTCATAATATAATAATCACTTGGAACATAATTAAAATAAAACTCATAAAATATTATTTATTAATTTTATTTAATTTCTTTAGGAACAAATACATGTGTGTTTCATCATGTTTCATTAATATACATCAATTCACGATTATATAAACTGTAGAGCTGTCACCCGTATGGATTAAGGAACGGACACTTTTATCATAAATCTCATAAACTTGACACCTTACCAATTTATTTATTAATTGTATCATCCTTTATTCTCAACAATAGTGCTAGCAATAATAATCTCCCCCCATTTCTTCTTTCACTCCTCAAAAAGTGTCTATCCGTTATAATTTCGCGACTTATACATTTATTTATCAATATCAATATCAATATTTATATATTTATCCATTTAAATTCATATAGTAAATATATAACATAAAAATCAATAATCCTTAATAGTAATATTTAATTGTAAAAGATATATATATTTATCTCAATAATTATTAACTTACAAAAAAAAAAAAGAAAAAAGAAGAAAAAAAAGATACTCATGGCACAATTGAAAAGTGTCAATTTAAAGGTAATTATAATTTCATTTATTTATTTATTTTTCTTCTTTTATAATATATCATTTATTTATAATTTATATTCTAATCCTCCATATTATTCTTGCAGAAAAAAACGTTTGTTAATTAATATTCGCGACATTTTTAATTACTAAAATTTCGGCGACATCTTGATGAAGAATAAATTTGTATCTTTTTATTTTAGTTTTGTTATTATCACAGAGGAATCGACACTTGAGTCACCTCGTTGTGGCAAACGAAAGTTCGATCGCAATAATCCGTGGTAATTTTTTTTTTTTTATAATTATATTTATTAAAAAATTTTCCAAAAAAAAAAAAATATTGAAGTTATAAAATAAAAAATAAAAAATATAAAATAATAAAATCAATAATTGTAATCGTAGTAATTATACTAAATATTGATAAAAATAATAATTAATTATTAAGCTGTATGTGAAGTGCGCTCACATTGAGTAATCGGTTAATGATCTAATTATAATGGTTTAAACATGTTGCATATCAATCTATTTGGTAGAATTTTTTAATTAAATGACTTTATCTGTTAACTGGATTATTTAATTACTATTGTTATTGTTATTGTATTGTTTATGGTATTGTTATTGTATATTGTATTGAATTGTAATTGTTTAATTATTCTGGAATAAGCTGCGGGAACGTATGCGATGAGCACATGATGCGATTGCACGGTTAAAACAACAAACTAAAAGAAGAAATAAATAACGCTCTGTAATTTTAATTTGTAATATATAAATATTTACCTGCGGAATAAATTTTTTTTTTTCATTTTATCCGACAGACATTTTGCGAGTAGAGGCACGACAATATAATTATTAAATATAAAGCGTGCTCCCGACGAGATTTATCAAACGCTCGCTTTTTTTTTATACTTTTTCTTTAATTTTTATTATTCACTTAACTTTTTTATATACGGAATAGAAAATTGATCAATGATCAATATATCTTTTATCTAAACTTTTTCCAGGTGGAATGTGTTCATAACTTTGCCACATATACTCTCACATTGTGCTCATATTTTATTCAGGAGCGCATTTAATATATGCATATCTATTTCTATTTTATAATTATAATTAATTAATAATATTTATTTTTATACATTTATATATATATATATTTATATATAAATGTATATTTTTTTTTAATATATATTTATATTTATATGCAAATCCACTCCTCATATAAACTATGTACAAAACAACGAATAAAACTTCAAAATAATTCACTCACGCCTCCTAATTTAATCAATATTAATTATTCTACTTTCAAATTATTAATGTATATCCTCCAGTAAATACAGGCTTGAGGTTAAATTAATTTGTTTTGCAATAAAAAAATAAGAAAAAGCTATAATTAAAATTGTTTCAAAAGAAATGAAAAAAAAAATTTTTTTTTTTTTATTTAGTCATTTTTACAAACTTTTTTTTTAGTTTTATTACAAAACAATTTTTAATTCAACTTTTTAGACGGAAAAAACAAGATGACACTGGATATTATCTCAGATTATACTCAGTGATATCTGTAGTGAAAAAAATTCCAAGAGCTCTCTCCAAAGGACAGCTTAAAAAAAAAATTTTTAAGAGGTCGCTCCCGATTTTTTTAAATTTAAAAAATCGTCGAAAATCGAATTTTTTTTTTTTAATTTTTTTTCTCGTTACGTCATAATTTTATAGACAAAAAAAAAAGATTTTCCTGAAACTTTCAGTTCTAAATGTGAATTCTAAAAGGTCGCTCATAATTTTTTTTTAATTTATTAGTGACTATTTAATTGGATTAGCATTTTTTGACTCTGAAATTTAAAAAAATATTATGAGCGACCTTTCAAAATTTAAATTTTGAATTGAAACTTTCAGGAACTTATTTTTTCTTGGTCTATAAAATTATGACGTAACGAGAAAAAAAAATAAAAAAAAAATTTCGATTTTTGAAATTTAAAAAAATTTTGAGCGACCTCTTAGAAATTTTTTTTTGAGCTGTTCTTTGGAGAGGACTCTTAAAACATAAAAAACTGACATTTTTTCATTTGAGACTCAAAAAAAAAATAGTCGATTTTTTTGCGCCACCCTAATACTCATTGTAATCTGGGATTATACTGAATGATATTTGTGGTGTCATTTGAGACTCAAAAAAAAAATAGTCGATTTTTTTGCGCCACCCTAATACTCATTGTAATCTGGGATTATACTGAATGATATTTGTGGTGAAAAAAAAATTTCAGATAGTAGCTAGAAAAATTTAGATTATGCTGCTTCTAAATAACTGGATTATACTCATTATAATCTGAGATTACACTAGCTACTATCTGAAATTTTTTTTCACTCAGTATAATCTCGGATGATATCCTACGTCATTTTGTTCTTTCAGTGTAGCCTTTAAAAAAACTTAAAAAAAAAATAAAAATAAAATAAAAAACAACTCTACCAACAGTTTTCTACTCCTACATATTTATTAAAGTGTATTATTGTTCGTAAAGAATAAAGTTAGAAATAGAAATTGTTTGTTCTTTGGTAGCACGGTGATGTACAGACAACCATACAAAGTTAATATTGTCCGATCGTGACAGGTGGTCCCAACCGCCAAACATAAATCGTTATTATTACCATTAATCATTAATTATAAATGATAATAATAACAACAATAATAATAAAGTTCAATTATTAATTAGAACTTTAAATTATCAATTATAACTACTTTGTTAATATTCAGCAGTCCTGCAGGACTATTGACGATAATCCTAAAGTTCTGGTTAATTGGACTCAGCTCCTCGTAATCCTCTGTTCGTAAATACATGAACATGCATACATATAACATATGTACATATAACACACGTATGATTAATTACCAATGGATTGTTTAGCGGTAAACAACCGCTCAATATTCATTTATCGCCGTGTCCGATATCTACACACGATTACCAAACAAATTTATGTGTAAACATCTCCATAAAATACTCGGACTCATACTTAAATATATATACATTCAACTTATAATTATTAATAATCATAATCGTACATCACGACAATTGTTCGGTCGAATCTCAAAATTTCAGCCTGTAATTTATAATAATCATTACATTTTAATATTCATTTATAAAGTACGTGAACCGAAAAATTAATCAAGCGTTAATTACAATTATTTTTATAATAATTCATTGCGTAAGCAGTTACATATTCACACTAGACATTTATAATTTACTTATCTTAATTATCTTAGCTTAATTAAGTAAATATTTAGTTCCTCGTCTATGTACACCCTGTTATTAATTCCAATTAAATATTTAAGGTATTTTTTATACTTATAGCAATAATAATTCGCGTTAAATTTAGATATTAATTGTTGAAAATTTTTTTTTCAAAACATTTGCTCTTATTTAGTAGATTTGCTCATTATTAATTAATTAATCTTTAATAAAATTTAATTATAATTAATATCAAAGCTTTAAGTAGTAAATAAAGTCATAAAGTACCAGAGACTTTTAATTACACATTAGATTATTTTTCAAAAATTTATCAGAGCAAGTCGGTCTAAAAAATCAAAGTAAGGCCCATAACCTGTTGGAGTAATTATTTTTACAGAATTACATTTAAAATATTTTTTATAATTAAAGTTTGACGGAAAAAAGCTAGGCTCTGCTTGGTAATCTTTAGCAATAGTGATGTGAGGCTGATCATTTTTTACCGTCACATTTATCAGAGATTTTTTTTTTCATTAATTATTAAATTAATTTCAAACATTTTAACAAAAAAAAAAAAAAATTCTAACAATTTATATTAATAATTAATTATTGAATTTATTTTAAATAAATAAATTTTTTTTTTAAAAACTGAAAAATTATTTTTTTCAAAAAAAAAAAAATTCTAACAATTTATATTAATAATTAATTTTTGAATTTATTTTAAATTAATTAATTTTTTTTAAATTGAAAAATTACTTTTTT
The DNA here is from genome assembly GCA_905319865.3 of Cotesia congregata. NCBI lineage: Eukaryota > Metazoa > Arthropoda > Insecta > Hymenoptera > Braconidae > Cotesia > Cotesia congregata. The sequence continues at coordinate 3,069,380 of CAJNRD030001122.1, forward strand.
CAAAAAAAAAATTATTTAAAAAAAAAATAGAAAAATTCTAACAATTTATTATTTTTTAGTTAGAAATTTTTTTTTTAAATTAAATGTGACGGAGCAAAAAATTTCTGACTATGATAAAAAATTAGTGACGGTGATTTTACAATAATTCACATCACTATCCAGCAGTAAACGTCTGGGAAATTTTCCATGCCAGCTGCGGAATTCTTCGACAGTCGGTAAGTGAAGCTCGACATTGCCTGGTGATTCCTAGCGGGTTGATTTAACATGGTCTGGTTAATTAAATATTTAATTATTCAGGCGTTCATCCCCTAAATTTACGGCTGCTGGAGCAGCAGCTGCTCGAGTTCATCAGCGGATCTAAGCAGAAATGCTGCCGATTCTCGGTACCCGGTTATCAGTTGCCTCACAGCAGTCATCTCGGTGGCGTTTAATTTGTGACTAAGTAGAGGCTTTGTGTTCTTCATACTCAGGTCAGTTGGTCCTGAAATTAATATTTTATGATTTAATTAATTTAATTGAATTAATGCTTGAGGAAGGATAAAAGCAACTAAGAAGAATATATTGATTTATGAAAAAAATAAAAAAAAAGAGAGCAGTATTACTTTGTGTACCGTTGCTTAGGAGTCCAGAGGTGAAGCTCTGTGTGGGATAGAGCCCTGCGGATAGAGTTGGCGGTACGTTGGTAGGTCCAGCACGCTGGAATGCCTGGCTGAAGTTGGGTCTGTACATCGCGGTGGGTGCTCCGCCACTTGCTACGCCGTTTACCGCTGATGAGCTAACTATCGTCGCTTGGCTGTAAATATAAATCACAATTGGAAAATTGATCGTCAGGAAATTTATCCATCAACGGGTTCATTGAATGTCGCGCGTGCGAGGTTATTTAATCGCTTCTGTCTCCTAGATCAAGTCAATCATAGTCAAGGTAAATGGCTTTGTAATCTACGGTTATATACCTTTTTTTATGATTTATTATCTCGATGTTTTATTTATTGAATTTTTAATTTTCTGATAACGATCGTTTTTTAGAGTGATAAGCAGAACATTTTTTATTTTTTTTTTTTTTTTAATTTAAATTGTGGTGATACTTTTATACTTATCAATATTTATAAATAGAGATAAATTATATTTGTACAATGTTTGATAAATATTTTTGTAGAGTATTGAATTAATTTCAATTAAAAAAATTTTTTAAATAATAACAATAAGTAAATAGTAACAATGAATTTTTTTAAACTCGATATTTTTTTATTATTATTATTATTCTATACAAAAAATTATTAACAAAACTTGCAATAAATATTTTTTAGAAATTTATTTTTTTCAATTGAAAATATAATAATAATAATAATAATAATAATAATAATAACTAAAATAAAATTTTGCTTTAGCAAATAATGACTTTTGTTGAATTGCACTGTACTTTCTTAACTATTGACGTTTTTAAAGATATAAGCTACTCAAATGAAAGGACTCGATGAATGTAACATCGGGATGAGCTTATATCTTTAAAAATTTCAATAATTCACAAGATATTTGTTGAAATGCCATGTACTTTCTTAACTATTGACGTTTTTAAAGATATAAGCTCGTCCCGATGTTACACTCATCAAGAGCTTTCATTTGAGTACCCACATGCATTTTTGATATATTTATCATATATACATATATATATAATATATATAAATATATGAAAAATTGATGTGGGTACTCAAATGAAAGGTCTTGGGGAGTGTAACATCGGGATGAGCTTATATCGTTAAAAATATCAATAGTTCACGAGATACCAGGTCATTTCTTAATTATCTATCTAAAGATTTTCGAATTCAGCCTAAGTACTTATCATCATAAATTGACTATTGCCGAGAATGATATGAAACCATAAAAAGGCACAACTCCAGGGCAAGACTTATTCAACGATACCAAAATTTTGCTTATTATCTTAATAATATAGATAATAATAAAGTAAAACATAATAACAATAATTAAAAATATTTTTAATTATTTATTACATACTATATCACTATTTAGATGAATTTCGATTGAAAAAAAAAAAAAAAAAAAAAATTTTGTCATTTTTTTAATAACAATAATAATAATAATAACAACAAAGTAATTTTTTAAACTTAAATTTTTACTTTTAATTTTTATTATTAATATTATTTTTATTATTAAACTAATTGAATAATAATAGTTAAATCGCACTTAATTATCAAACAATAATTACGCGTATCATAATAGTCTAATTTAGCATAAGAAACAACCCGCGAGTGGAGTAATTAGTAGCAAATGATATAGATAGGCTAGATAAATTGGCAACTATTACCAAATCCCCTATCAATATGATATCACGAGTCCCGTGGCTGTCCATCCTTGGTATGTAATAACTTAACTCAGTTCTGTGTTGTACGTCGTGTGTGCCAATCGAATTATAGCCAAGCAAAGCTTACGCAACCAGGAAACCAGCTACTAGGGTAGTGCGGGCACTATATAACACCCATCCCCGTGATCTAGATATATTGGGTTTAGTTGATGATCGGTTGCATAAACGTACCTCATAAGACCCTTGTTGTCGGTGGACGTCAATAGTTTAGATGTTGGCGCAAGCGACAGGGGCGTCGAGGCGAGGGTGCTGTTCGGTAAACTGGCCAAACTAGTCAGCGGCGCGAGGGATGTCATCGAAGTTGGCGGCGTGTCCTCTCTTTTTCCCGGCAGGGATTTTATCGGCGTGCTCGCAAAGTGTTCCAGGCTCGACCGGACGTCTGTCTGCTGAAATTTTTAATGTTTCATTAATTTTTCTCAATTATTCTTAATTAATTACAATTATAAATTAAAAATTAAATATAACAGGTCAAGTTTACACTTTTAGAAAATTTATAATATATACTATAGAAATTTTCAATTTTTACAGTGAAAAAATTGTTTGTACAAAGCTGTATAAAATGATAGAAGACTTAAAAAACTTTTATATAATTATTTAAAATGTTTTTCCGAGTTTTTTATTTTAACAGATCTATAGCTGAAAATTTAAGTTTTCTTTTTTATTGGTAAAAATAACATTATTTAAAAAAAAGTTTTATTTAAGACTGCCGTGACTTATGAACTATAAATGAATAACATTTTGATTTATTAAATAATGACTTTTGTTAAATTGTATTGTACTTTTTTAACCATTGACATTTTTAAAGATATAAGCTCATTTCGATGTTACACTCATCAAGACCTTTTATTTGAGTACCCACATCAATTTTTTCATATATTTATATATATTATATATATGTATATATGAAAAATATATCAAAAATGCATGTGGGTACTCAAATGAAAGGTCTTAATGAGTGTAACATCGGGATGAGCTTATATCTTTAAAAATGTCAAGAGTTCACAAGATACAAGATCATTTTTTAATTATGTCTCTAAAGATAGAGCATTTTCGAATGCAGCTTAAATACTTATCATTATAAATTGACTATTGATCAGAATGATATGAAACCTTGAAAAAACACAACTCCAGATCAAGATCTTTCTAATGATACCAAATTTAACCATAAAAACCCATTTTATCATATAAATACACTAGCCACAAAATTTTTCTTGTTCTCTTAATAATATAGACTTGTAAACTTTTCATTTATAATTGCATAAATCTATGTCAATAGTTTTCATTCACTGCTATTACATTTTATTTATTTATCATCTACAAAAGTGAATTTTTTTTCCGTCGCGCTCCACTTTCATTGCCCGCCGCGCTTATTTTATATCTATAATTATAATTATAACAATATTGAGTAGATGTCGACGTACACGGTGCATTTAGCTCATCTGTGATGAGGATTTTTATTTGTTAGTACCTGTCGCTGCTCATCCTCCGCGTAATCACAAAGCTGTTGCCGATTACGGTGTTGCTGTTGCTTATGAATGACCCTCAGATTTTTTTTCCGCATCGTAATTATTAAACTCAATAAATATATAATAAATAATATTGTAAAAGGAGTAGTAGTGACCCGAGTGTAATACAGCGATGATCAATCCCACATGGTATTTTTAATGATAATCTTCTTTATCATTCTATTCAACAGACTATCGATCAAATCATCTATCTATCTTATTATAATATTATATATTATATATTTATTCTACCGTTGCACTGGTCATCACATCGTAGCCATTTCTTCGGCATTACATCGATAGACTAGGAGACCAGAGACCAGAGACAACAGACCCTAGCCAGATACTAAGTGACTCAATCGCTTATTTTATTTTTATTACTTCGATAGATACACTCATATTCATATTAATGACTTCACTCGAGCGAATACTCACATATTAATATTTTACACACACACATGAGGGTCATATTACTTCTCCCTCTTATTATAATACAACTTGGCATCGCCTTTTTTATTTTTCATGTTATTTAGTGTCTCGAGGTTCTCAATAGCGCCAATGAGAGATTTTATTGCTAATGAGAGTGGAGACTCTGATTCGGAGAAGATTTTATTGGGAAAAGAGTTTCAATTGGGGTTCAAGGTTGAAGTTTTAATTTTTTTATTTAAAAAGTAATATGTGAATTTTTTTTTTTTTATTAAATCAAAGTTTATACATTCAAAAATTTGTATCTAGAGTTTTATATGAAAATTCATGAAAATTAAATTAGCCGACATCTTAAAATTTTAATAATTTATTTTATTGAAAAATTCTTTTAAAAAAAATTATAAGAAAAAATTTCACATGTAGAAAAATTAAAAAATCACTTAGTCTTAATTTAATTAATATTTTTTGAGTTACAGTCATTTTTGTGACAGCGTGTCAAATGATGAAAATTAATTTAGCAAATATTTAATAATTTTTCTAATAAATAAATTACTGCATAAAAAAATGAGAAAAAAAATGGACATTTAGAAATTTTAATAAAATAAAAATGCAATTTTTTAAAAATAATTTTTCGGGACAAATATTTTTGTTAAATAAAAAATGATCAAATGACAGCTAACTTTAATATCATTGTCAAATGATGATAGCCGACGTTTTTAATGTTTTGATTTTTTTTTTAATAATTAAATTAGAACAAAAAAATATTTTAAAAAAATTATACTTACAGTTTTTAAAGTTTTTTACAAGTGAAATTTTTTTTTTATTTTTTCGTAATTATTTTTTCAATAAAAAAAATTCTAAAAATGCTCTTATATTAGTGGAAAAAATTTTTTTAATAATTTTTTTTATTAAATTTTTATAATTTTTTTTATTACAAAAAAATTTTTTTCTCTTGTTAAAAACTTCAAAAACTATAAGCGCAATTTTTTTTAATTATAAATCAATAAATTAAGCGAAATAAAAAAAATAAAAAATGTCGGCTAACTTTATTATTGTTAAAACTTTCAAATATTTAAATTAAAAAATTTTTCTGCTTGATTTATGATTAAATTTTCTATAAAAAAGGTCATGAATTTTTGTCATATCTTAAATTTTTTAGACATAATATTAATTTAAAATAAAAAATTAAAAAAATGTCTCTAAAATCAACAAAATTTAATCTTTTGGCCATAATTTAATCAAGCGCACCATTAAAAAATTCTACCTAAACAAAACATCCAAGTAAAATATCAAAGCTAAAAAAAATGATTAAAGCAAGTTTAATAGCCTACAAAAAGCTTCTTATCACTTCCGGCGTATCTCTGTGCCCGTATCGAAAATTTCAGCTCGAAGGTCTAACTCAAAAGTCATAAAATAAAAATGTAATAATTAAATTTAAAGAAAAATAAGGATGAGAAGACTAAGAAAGAAGCACATACCGAGTGGAGTGTAAGTAGCCAGTAGTAACAGGGCGATATAGATTAACGAAGAGCAAGAAGTGATCTAGAGAGGGGACCAGATGTCGGTGCTGCGAACTGGATTCTGTATTACTCACCCATCGCGAGCAAAGTTAGCTCGGGAATTCGGTAAAAGAAGGAGAAGATGAAGTATATGTCTGTATAATAACTCGCACACTTGTAAACTCGAGTATGGTGGCTGGTGGATGGTGTATGGTACCAGAGATGATTATTCAGCCGGGAGATGTTGGGCCGGATGTAGGGAGGTGTTTTTATGAAAGCCAAGCTGTGTTGACGTCAATTATATAGGTGCAGACGTAGCAGGGACCAATGGCTGCCGGGAATTAACTTAACATTCGAGTCGTAGATCCTCGTATCGAGTCTACTCTGTACTCTGGATCTCCGGTCTCTCCGTATCGTTCTGGTCCCCCTTTACTTCGCTTTACTTATATCACTCTTATATGGGAACGAGAACAAGAACAGGAACGAGAATGGGCGAGCCAGGTCTCGGGGTTATCGCGGGATTTTCAAAATAGATAGCGACTGTTTAAACTAAACTGATACAAACACTAGTTTTAATCATGTGTTATTGTATGCTGTATGTTCGATCGGAAATAAAGCCAAGAATGGAGAATGACTCGCTCTGTTACGGACACATGCGTAATCTCCGAGAGGGAGTGTTACAGTTTAATACACCGACGTTACTTTTGATAAATTTTTCGTATCTCGGAAGTATTTTTAATAAATTTTTCTTCGGTAAATATATAAGAGGTATTTATTCAGAAGTTCGAGGTGATAAGCCAAGAAAGACACCGCAGATTTTATCTAAGTTTTTTTTTATTTATTTGGCTCGCTGCTGGACGAGGGGCCAGAGTGCATGGCCGATTTACGCTCATGCGTTTATGTATTATATTATTTGTTGCCAGTAAGAGTGTGTAAGTGTGTGAGGTAAGCATTCATCCGCGAGGTTATCGGCGTTTTGCCCCTGGTAAATGTGCCGAGTACCTATACATCGCCAGCTTGTACTGAGAGTTGTTTAAGCTCACGTTATGGGTAATGGTACGTCATTTTTAACTGTGAGATGGATTGCCAGGTATCGACTGAGTTTATTTATTTTATTATTTTTTTTTTAATAATAAAGATTTATTTTGGTTGAAATTTAGATTCTAGAAATTTTTTTTTGTTTTAATTAATTGGATAGTTTATAATTTTATATAATTTTTTGGATTTTAATGAATAATTATATTAATTTCATTTTTTAAAATTCGAAAACAATTATAGTTGTATCTGGAAATTTTTTGAATTTAATTAATTATTGTAAATGATAATTTTATTAAGATGATTTTAAGTAATTTAAAAATGTTTGCACAAAAAAAATTTCAAAGTTTGTAATAATAAAAATTTATTTTGTCCAAAATTGTAATTTTAATATGTATATTCTTTAATTTAACTTTTAAATAATTTTTTAAAATTTATTTTAAGAAATTTAAAACAAAATTTTTAAATTTTTAAGAATAAAAATTAATATTGTCCAAAATTTTGACTTCAATTTTTAATTATACTTGATATTTATATAAAATTGATTTTCAATAATTCAAAATCAATTAAAAAAATAAATTTGATAATTTAAAATAATAGGAATTAATTTTGTCCAAAATTGTGACTTTAATCTAAATATTTTGACATTAATTAATAATTGCAATTTAAATAATCTTATTAAATTTATTTTGAATTATTAAAAAAGCAATTGAGTAAAAAAAAATTTTTTTTTATCAATAACAAAAATTAATTTTGTCTTAAATTATGATTTTAATAAATAATTATATTAAAATCATTTTAAATAATTAAAAAGCAATTGAGCAAAAAAAAAAAATAAATTTTATCTAAAATTGTAATTTTAATAATTAATTATAACAAATTAATTTGGAAAAATTAAAAAGTAATTGAGCAAAAAAAGTAAATTGTTGTAGGGAGATGTACACATGTACCTACACTCAGAACCACAGACTCACTGTAAACAGCTCAAAGTTAAAACAACACAAGTAAAACTAAAAGTACAAGCACACGTAGACAAAACTGGTGTACAGTACCGCGGTAACTCTCAACTTGGTCTCTTTAATCTTAATACTTATCCGCAAATATTCTACTTGCTCACACTGAATCTGTGTAAGTAGATTTTTTTATTGCTGCTCAATGTACAGCTGGAGAAAAAAAATGAAATGGGTGTATATGCTATATAGTAGGACTATTTTTTACGAGACAAATTTAGACCGACAACAGCGTATAGATCAAGATGAGGATGAGGACGAAGATGAGGATGAGGATAAAAAAATAGATGGAGAATAAGAGGAAGAGCAAGAGGAGGATTGTTGATTCTTGGTGAGTTATTAGTCTCCTTAGAACAGAATGGTTCACTCACCGTGGCCGCTGGCAGTGTGGGCATGGGCTGTGAGACCGGCTCGAGACCCAGCCTCATGCGTTTCGCGTTGTCGCTCTCATTTTCGCAAGCCGTTGCCAAAATTTGCTCCGCCTGCACCGAGGTCAAGTGAGCCGGCGTCGGTCTCGCCTGAAATAATAAAATAAATTTACTAAATAAAGTTTTACCCTGGATCGTGGATAGAAAGGAGCCGAGCAAAGTAAAATGTGCTCACCGGAAAATAAAACTAAACGAGAGCTCACCAAAGAGAACAACCGAGTAATAAATAAAAATAAAAAAAAATAAAATAAGTATATTTTAAATAAGAGCGAGCTTAACATCGCGGTGAGATGCGTTCCAGGCATTCCGGAAATAAGCAATGTCGACTTGACTCAAGAGCACCCTTTTCTTTTTCTTTACTTTATTTTTGTTACTTCTTTGTTCCATTTTTTTAAGATAAACACCACTGAGAGTATCTTAGATCTTTTTTTTTTATAGAAAAAAAATTTATACGCACTAAGAATTTTCAAAAATTCTATTTTTTTTTTTAATGTCTTTTCAAAGTCGGGGAGATTTATCAGAAACTGCTGAGATCAGTTTCAAATTTTTAAACTGATGAAAAATTATTTGAACTGAGAAATTTTTTTTTATTTAAATGAATTTGTTTTTTTTTTTTTTTTTTTTAGTGTACATAATTTTTTTAACTATATTTTAGAGTAATTAAAGATTAGCTAGCAACCTTGCAGTCACTATGTGACTTGTGAAGTATAAATAAATAAAATTTTGTTTTGTTAAATAATGAATTTTGTTAAATTGCACTGTACTTTCTTAACTATTGACGTTTTTAAAGATATAAGCTCATCCCGATGTTACACTCACCAAGACCTTTCATTTGAGTACCCACATGCATTTTGATACATTTTTCATATATACATATATATAATATATATAAATATATGAAAAATTGATGCGGGTACTCAAATGAAAGGTCTCGATGAGTGTAACATCGGGATGAGCTTATATTTTTAAAAATATCAATAGTTCACGAGATACAAGGTCGTTTCTTAATTATGTTAAATTACACTGTACTTTCTTAGCTATTAATATTTTCAAAGATATAAGCTCATTCGGATGTTACACTCATCAAAAGCTTTCATTTGAGTACCCACATCCATTTTGACATATTTTTCATATATATACATATATATAATTTATATAAATTTATGAAAAATTGATGTGGGTACTCAAATGAAAGGTCTTAATGAGTGTAACATCGGGATGAGCTTATATCTTTAAAAATGTCAGTAGTTCACAAGATACAAGATAATTTCTTAATTATGTATCTCTAAAGATAGAGAATTTTCGAATGCAGCCTAAATACTTATTTACGCACAAATTCAAATCAATTAATTTTATTTTATCATATGGCTATTCTTGACACAAAATTTTTCTCATTCTCTTGATATAAATATTTTTATTGTCAATCCCTTATCTTTTTAAAAATAGATATTTCGATAATTTCTCCAATTAATAATTGAGCAATATCTTATATTAATAGAATTTTTTATCATTTCAATTAAAGATTTCGTAAGAACTAAAAATATAATTATTAGTTTATTAATTTTTATATTTATTAATTAAAAAGCTTCTTCATAAAAAATAATCAAAAAATCGCTTTTTAGCTTATTAAGTGCGTATATTTCTCCAAATAAAATTCTAGGTAAAAAAGTGAAATTAAAAAATCTCAATTAAGAAAATTATTTTAAAGAATTTATTAATCAATCAAGTAGAAAAATTCTTGAACTAAAAAATTGAAATGTTTGTCTAAAAATCAAAAATAAAATTATAATAATTAAATAAAAAAAAACTTACCGCGTCCCAAGGTGCTCCTTCTCTCCCGCGCTTGTTCCTCCTGCAGCTTTTGAGGTACGTTCTGATCCTCTTTCTCGCGCGTTCTGCGAACTCGGGGAACTGTCTGGTACAACTGTCAATAATCGCCTGGATCTTCTCCTTGGGCTGCTTCGAGATTGGCACTATGCGGTCCAAGTTCTCGTCGACGAACAGCCTGACGAACATCTGCCGGAATAATCGAGAGGACAATGAGTAAAACAATTATTATTATTATTATTAATATTTATACATGTGTTGAAAAATATTGGAGAGAGGGCAAGAGCGCCCTGGGATTCTATCCATGGTTTACAGACGTCATTCTCGAGGAATTAAGAATTAAACTGTTGAAGGGGACCTACCGTGGCTCGATTAAACTAATTGTAATTAATTAACGAGAGCTACCGGAGTTTTGTCTTCGGTCTCAGTGTATATGTATATGTAATGTAGTATAGTTGGTATGAAGCTTTATTACAAAAAGCCAACTTGAGCTCGAGTTTTATTCAAAGCACTCTGTTGAGTAAAAGTATAATTAAAGTAAACAAAGAAATTAAAACACTTGTTTAATTCCCTTTTCCTCTTGCTCTCTCCCTCTCATTACATCTATCCCGCAGTTCTCGGGGCGTCGGGCTCAAGTTCATAGAGCAATGCCGTTTTAATGAGCAGTCGAAATAACAAACTTCTCTTGAGGCTGCTTTGCTGATAAACAGATCACTCACTCAGCACTGATTTTATTATTAAATGTTGTTTTATGGATTTGTCGGTTAATAAGACTAACTAATCGGTTTAAAATTTTTAACGCTATTTATATCAGTAAAGTGAGGGTCATTTAGAATGTTTATTTTAATGAAAATATGTTTGATTTGTTGGAAAAAAAATTGAGAAGTATTTTTAACTTTACATTGATTTATTTATTAAATTTAATTTTAATAAATATTATAAAATGTTTATTAATTAAAGATGATTTATTAACTGTTTATAAATATTTTTTAATAATTAAAAAATATATGTTCATTGTTGATAAAGGTTAAGTTAATTAATAAATTATTAATAAATAGTTTGATATTAAAAAATTATTTATTGAAAATTAATAATAAAGTTTATTGAATATTAAGAAATTCTTCTATCAGTGTAATCAATTTTCTAATATCTAAATATTAAATTAATTTTATAATGTAAATTTTTATAATTAATTACACCAAATTTAAAATTAAATTTTTTTATAATTTGTCGGAAGTTCACATTGAAAATTAATACTTAAAACAAGGAATTTAAATTGTGCGCTTCGCGCGCTTTAATTTTTCAACCAATAAGCAATCAAGGACCACATTTTTGCGATAATTTGATACTAAATTAACTTCACACTTATGTTTATTTCATCTATTTTAATTTATAGGATTATATCTCCAAATAAAAAGTTGGTTTGGTAAGATGTGAAACTTTGTTGCTAGGCAACTGTTGTTATGGGAGTGTTGCCTAGCAACGGTTGCTATGGGGGCGTTGTCAAAGAGGAAGATTGCAATAGGGTTTCTACAAAGATTTCTATGGAATTTTTTATTGAAGTTTCTACACGAAAAGAACAAGATGACCTAGATTATACTCAGTGATATCTGTAGTGAAAGAAAATTTCAGATAGTAGCTAGAAAAATCCAGATTATAAGGGTAGTAAGCGCTCGAGATTATTTTGATTGATTTGATTGTATTAATTTTACTTGTTATTAACTTCACTGATATGTTTACTTTTTTTTTTGTTTTTACATATTTTGTATTTAATAATTATATATCAGTGTTAACGAACAAATTATTTGCGTTGTAATTTTTATTTTAATGTGACTTTATTGCAGATATATTATCCGGGCGTAGCGCGCGATTCATGCTAGTTATATAAAGATGTAATTTTTTAAAAAATTTTTTAATTGCAATTTTCACAATTATTTTTTCAAAGCATTTAATTATTAAAATTTACATTATAAATTGGAATTATTCAATTTTTTTTTTTTTTCGTGTAATAAATTATTGAAAAAAATTTTTTATTAAATTTTCTGATGTAAAATTAAAGAAAAAAAATTATGTAATTTTTTTTTTAAGTATTTTTGAGCACTAAAACGTCTTTAATATAATTTTAAATAAATAAATAAATAATAATAAATAAATTTTTTAATTAATACTTACATTAAAAGCCTTAAGACGTTCAGGATCGTGGTGCCGGGGATCGAGTCGCTCATCAACATCCTCATCATCATCATCCTCATCTTCCTTGTTTCCGCTGCTGCTAGTTTCATCCTGAGCACTTCCAGCACCTTCTCCACCAGTGGGACTGGACTCGCGGTCGCGATCTGACCGCGATGGCGTACAGGAGGAGGCAGGTGGTGGTGTCTTCTTGAGTCCCATTGCGTAGGACGCCCACAGCGAGGCCATATCTTCGCCTCCGACTCCAGCGACTGCTCCGAGGTTCGGTACGCCCGAAGACAGTTCTCCAAGTTCAGATGTTCCGTTCCGAGAGTCTAGACATAAAATAAAATAAAATAAAATAAAATAAAATAAAAAATTATACATGGAACGTAGAAGGGTACTAGGAATTAAAAATAGAACGATGTGCCAACAGAATATAAAAAATATAAAAATGCTGGTGATGGTGATGGTCTTGGTGTTTAACATTCGGTTACGTCAGATTTATTCAAGTTGCGAAACTGAGCCCGAGGTACTGGCTGGCATTTTGCGAATCAACCAACGTGTCACGGGACAGTGTTGCCATTGCTTTTGCTTTTGCTATTAACTAGTTACTATTGACTATCACGCAGAAATAAAAGGGACAGGCAAGGAGTTTGATTAATGATTGTTTGAGATATTTGAAAGAAAAAAAAAAAGTTTAATTATAAGAAACTAAACTGAAAAGTAGAAGATATTTTTTGTTAATTTTAAAATAATAATAGAATTAATTTAAAAAATTATTTTGTGCCTTTTCAAGGTTTCATTTCATTCTCACCGATAGTCAATTTATTATGATAAGTATTTAGGCTGCATTTTAAAATTCTCTATCTCTAGATACATAATTAAGAAATGACCTTTTATCTTGTGAAATATTGACATTTTTAAAGATATAAGCTCATCCTGATGCTACACTCATCAAGACCTTTCATTTGAGTACCCACATGGTATTTTTCATATATTTTATATATATGGTATTTGTGAAATATATAAATATATTAAACATATGAAAAATTTATGTGGGTACTCAAATGAAAGGTTTTGATGAGTGTATCACCGGAATGAGCTTATATCTTAAAAAATGTCAATAACTAAGAAATGACATTGTATCTTGTCAACTAATGACATTTTTAAAGATATAAGCTCACCCCGACATTACACTCATCGAGACCTTTCATTTGAGTACCCACATCATTTTTCATATATTTATATATATTATATATATATGTATATGTATATATAAAAAATATATCAAAATGCATGTGGGTACTCAAATGAAAGCTCTTGATGAGTATAACATCGGGATGAGCTTATATCTTTAAAAACGCCAATATTTAAGAAAGTACAGTGCAATTTAACAAAATTCATTAAATAAAACAAAATTTTAATTTTTTTTATTTCACAAGTCACGGCAGTTACATAGTGATTGCAAGGTTGCTAGTAATAAGTATTTCATCAGATATTTTCAATTAATGAATTCAAAACTCCTATCAGTGCAGTATTGTATAGGATAAATTTTTCTTGATTCTGAACCAGAAATCCGCGGCAACGTCCTCTGGCAATTCTTCGACCTCGGAATCGCCACTAAAGGAAACCGATACTGAACCTTTGGATCTGTATATAATACTACTCGTTGCTTCTTATTTTACTTGTTCTTATTTTTATTTTTATTCTTATTCTTATTTTCTGACTTGGACTGGAAGTAGTTTTCGTTTTATTATTCGCTTCTTACTTTAATACTTTTCTCTTTTCTCATTCTGGCTTTTTACCCTCCCAGGTTTTATCGGCGTGGAATCGATTCGACGGTCATCTCTGGGATAACTTGAGCAGAAAGAAAAATAAAAAATTGAGATATCTTTTCCTAGAGCCTCCTGAGTTTGAGTTAAGAGTAGCCGGCTTTGGCTTTGGCTTTAGCTTCGCCGAGTGATCGGCCATCATCGGTACTCTGGTGTATTAGCATTGCATCTGTACATCGGAAAAAGGAGCCATAATAATAATAATAATAATAATAAAAATAAAAATAATAATAATCATATAATGTAAGACCGAAAGCTGGTTCGTTACGCAATCGACTACGACTACGACGCGACTAAGATATATAATAATATAATATAAGTAAACCCGGCATAACCAGTTTCGCATCTGACCGGCTAGGCACGAGTGGATTAAGTTGAGCCGTTTTGTTCAGGATGAGGATCAGGATGACCACAGATACACCCAGACATTGAAAAAGGAGTAAATTATCATCCAAGTCCAAGCTCTTATAATCACGGATCTATTTTAAATTAGTGTTAAGGATAAATAGGGATCTGAGAAATATCTTGTAAAATATATTATAGATCTTTAATTTAATTTTTTTTATTTTTACAATAATAATAAGATTTTTTCCGCTATATTTTAAATCAATATTCTGTTCAAAAGATCAAAAATTGATCTTTTTTAAACATTAACCTTTTTAAAGATATAAGCTCATCCCGATGTTACACTCATCAAGACCTTTCATTTGAGTACCCACATCAATTTTTCATATAGTTGATATATTTATGTATATTGTATATATGTATATATGAAAAATGCATGTGAGTACTCAAATGAAAGGTCTCGATGAGTGTAATACATATGGGAATGAGCTTATATCTTTAAAAATGTCAATAGTTCACAAGATATTTGTTAAAATGCCCTGTACTTTTTTAACTATTGACGTTTTCAAAGATATAAGCTCATCCCGATGTTACACTTATCAAGAGCTTTCATTTGAATACCTACATGCATTTTTGATATATTTTTCATATATACATATATATAAATATATGAAAAATTGATGTAAT
>CAJNRD030001122.1:3084695-3105947 GCA_905319865.3 Cotesia congregata
ATATATGAATATATAAAAAATATATCAAAATGCGTGTGGGTACTCAAATGAAAGCTCTTGATAAGTGTAACATCGGGATGAGCTTATATCTTTAAAAATATCAATAGTTCACAAGATACAAGGTCGTTTCTTAGTTACTGACATTTATTAAGATATAAACTCATCCCGGTGTTACACTCATCAAGACCTTTCATTTGAGTACCCACATCAATTTTTCATATATTTTATATATTTATATATTTCACGAATACCATATATATAAAATATATGAAAAATGTCATATGGGTAATCAAATTGAAGCTCTCGATGAATATAACATTGGAATGAGCTTATATCTTTAAAAATGTCAATATTTCACGAGATAAGAAGTCATTTGTTAATTATGTATCTAGAGACAGAGAATTTTTGAATGCAGCCGTAATACTTATCATAATAAATTGACTATCTATAATAATGAAATGAAACCTTGAAAAGGCACAAATTCAAGTCAAGACCTTTGCAATAACACTAAATTTAATTAAAAAGACCGATTTCATCATATGATTATCCTAAAAAAAAAAATGTTTCTTATTCTCTCAATAATATAAATAATAATAATAAAATTTATTGAAGTTTATTATTATTATTTCTTATCCTTATCCAACTTAAAAAAAAAAAAGCGTTGAGGACATTGATGCCGAGATTGCAAGTATTGGTGACGATAACGACGATAAGCAGATTTTTTTACCGATCGATCTTTTAGTGTAGGGCCAGTTTAGATTTTATACTCGAGAGTTAAGCAGAGAGAAAGAGTATGGGTGCAAGAAGCCAAACTTTCCGGCTATTTTTTATTCTCCCCTCTATAGTTTTATTTCTGCTCCTGTACTGGCTCGTACTTCCTATGCAGCCGCGCACAACCGTTTTAAGTGGGTATAAATTGTTCCTCAATGTCGCATTCTGCAGTCTACTTTACATCCTCTATCCTCTCGGAGCTTTTTATGCTAACTTTGTTTCGAACTCAAAAATAAACAACTAAACACTTGACGAGTTTTTAGCCGTCACTATTTTTGCTTTAAACAGTCATATTTACATCTTTTTTTAATTGTAATCCCCCACGAAAATAATATATATACTCGTATATATATACGCGGTATATATCCGAGTATATTTATTTTTTTGCCCACTTATATATACCTGCGCATATCAATGGGGATATACTTGCGCTCACGTGTGTCCCATTATACGGAAAATTTTTTCCAGATCTACAGTCTGGTCTGTCGTAAGATCTACAGTCTATGCGCAGGCACATATATAAGTGGGCAAAAAATATATATACTCGGATATATACGTAGTATATATACGAGTATATATATTATTTTCGTGGGGGACCTCCAATTAATATAACAATCATACATATTGTTTTTCAAAGGTGTTTTTTTACCTAACAGCTAAATCTCTTTTAATTTTTATCAATCTTAAATTACAATTTTTAAAAATTATGAAATTTTTCTGTTTATCAAAATTGATAGAAAAATATTTTTACAAATTAATACTGCGCCATCTATTGAAAATAAATTCATATTTCATCTAATTTAATAGGTGGCGCTGTAGACTATGAGTTTGGCGCAATGAGCAGAACGTGTGTGCCCACACACGAATTCCAAAAGCTTTATTAACTCAGTTCACACCAATAAATATATTAAATTGACTGTCTACGTAGCCATTGGTCTAACTCCTTATTTTTTGGAGGGTGAATTTTTAACATTTTAATGTAGCAATAGTCTAATTTTAAATTATTTGAATGATCTAAATCTAAATATTATACCTCTATTAGATATTAAATTGTTTTTTAAAGTGATAGTAAATTTTGAACTAATTGTTTTTTCGTACAAATAAAAGTACAAGAATTTTTTCTAAAATGGCGTTAGACAATTTGCTAATTAGAATGTCGAAATATTATATTTTGCCCAATTTTGCGATAAAAAATTTGAATATTTTTAAATAAAAAATTATTTATTTTTAATAATAATAAGGTAAAAGACCCCATTAGTGGCACTTTTTCGTTCAATGAAAAAGTATTCTACTTGGAATAAAAATTAAAAATTTTTTTGATCAAAAGGTCTTAACGATTAGAAATAATATATTCATTATTGAAATTAATGATTTAATTAAATGAATAAGTACCAAAATCAAAGAAAGTTTCAGTAATGGGGTTCCCGTCACTAATGGGGTCTTTTACCCTAATGATTATCAATTTTATTATAAAAAAACACAATTAAAAAAACAGACCAAGAATTTTTTAAGTTATTTTTCGTTATATTCTTAATATCACCCAAAAAAGTCGTGATCCACTACAAATATATTTTTCAAATATCATTACCTCGTAAAGTTTCCAGAATATTTTAAAAAGATTACAAGTCAAGTTTATAAATAAAGGCTTTTTTTATCTTGAGGTACGACCTTTTATCGATGTAACTAAGTATGTAGCGTTACCCTAGAAAAAAAAAATATGACTTGATTACTTGATTAAATTTTTTTATTCTCATTTCCGACCTACCGATCTTTTTATTTATTTTCATGGTAATTATAAAAAAAAAATAAAATAAAACCTCCCTTAGCGAGGGAATATTTCACAACACATGGAACTTATCCATCCACTCGACTCTTTTCCCTTTTGACCCCATTGAACCATACACATATCTCGATATCCATCTGCCTACACACGCATTGGCACTCGAGTATCTCGAAACGCTGACAATTCCCATTTAATTGCCAGGATCGTTACACGTGTAAATTTAATCCAACATTCCAATAGCGCTCTTAATTATCACAAGCCCTCGACTCTTTCCCTTCAGCTAGCTGATACGATCCGTCCGTCCGATTTTTCATTACAGATCACAACTCTATCCATCCACCAACCACCGCTAACTTTATCCGCATTTCTACTTCTATTCACGTTCCATTTGTACTCCAGAGCAAAGCGTAGCACAAGATGTCTAGTACATACTCGCACACGCATACTCGTACCGAGGTACATACATGTTCATAAGTAAAGCATAAAGCTTAAAAAGAAAACCAGTACCGCCTTTGATATTGACGTTCGCCCAAAGGGTAGCGACGGAAAGCGCGAGATGGACGTCTTATGCCTCAGTAGTCTTTAGTCTAGCTTACTTTTTAGTTTTTATATTTTTTTTCTACTCCCACACTCACATGCGTGCTATACTTGCGTTTTGCGCGATAGAATAAGAAATACCAAAGTACGGAAGTAGGTTTGACTTTAGACTTTAGGTCGTATGTGGTGTGTGGATCAAAAAGCCCGTCAAAGCTTATATGCCGGCAAGTAACTCACGATAATGTCTCTGAGATCAAACGGCTGATAAAATGTTGTAAAAGTTGAGGTCTGCTTAGAAAACTTTAACATATAAATGACTCATTTAGTAGTTTGTAGTACATTTACATTTTAACAAACTATTTGAACTACTTTTGTTGAGAAATTTTGAGCTATCTTTTTTTAACATTATCATACTTCAAAAATTTAACTGTAAGTAAAAAAATTATAGAAATAGTTATAGTTTATGGTATAATAATACGCAAAATTTTGTGGCCAGTATTCAGGCTGCATTCAAAAATGCTTTATCTTTAATACATATTTAAGAAATGACCTTGTATCTTGTGAACTATTGACCTTTTTAAAGATGTAAGCTCATCCCGATGTTACTCTCATCAAAATTACACTCATCAAGACCTTTCATTTGAGTACCCACATCAATTTTTCATATATTTATATATATTATATATATGTATAATGAAAAATATATGAAAGTGCATGTGGGTACTCAAATAAAAGCTCTTAATGAGTGTAACATCGGGATGAGCTTATCTCTCTAAAAACGTCAATAGTTAAAAAACTACAGGGCATTTTAACAAATAACTTGTGAACTATTGACATTTTTATAAATATAAGCTCACCTCGACATTACACTCATCGAGACCTTTCATTTGAGTATCCACATCAATTTTTTCATATATTTATATATATTATATATATGTATATATGAAAAATATATCAAAATGCATGTGGGTATTCAAATGAAAGCTCTTGATGAGTGTAACATCGGGATGAGCTTATATCTTAAAAAAATGTCAATAGTTAAGAAGTACAGGGCAATTTAACAAAAGTCATTATCTAATAAAGCAAAATTCTATTTATTTATAGTTCACAAGTCACGGCAGTCACATAGTGACTCCAATGTTGCTAGTATCTAATTAAATTTGTAAAATTCAAGATGATTCTACCCAAAAAAATCGATACCAATCATTGAACAGGAATTTCTGCACTCCAACTTTGCTTATTGGAGCATAATGTAAAATTGATGACTAAAGTTAAGTCTAGTATCTAAGTTCTCAAAACCAATCGAAAATATGGACCCTAATTCGTTATTCATTTAGGATTAGAGCGCGCACGTACAATGCGCAATTTAAAATTCTAACTATTCTCAAAGTAAATTAAAAATACAACAACTAAAATTTTCTGGCTTGGCTCAAAAAAATGTATTTTCAAAAATACTTAACAAAAAAATTTTTCGAACCAATATAAATTTTTTTACTGTGAAGAAAAATAAAATACGATTTTATAATTTAAGTATGAATGATGTATAAGATTAAAAACGAATGAAATTTGTTATACGTGACATGTGATGTATAAATTTATATTGAGGGGAGTTAGAATGTAATGTAATGTATTATAGGATGTATATTGTATACTGCGGTTGTATATGTGGTTAATAGGTATGTATAGGAACAATTGAGAACAATTGAGCAGTTTGAGGATGGTTATCTTCCGATTGTTTGACAACAACGGGAAACTCCGGAGTTGTAGAGTCAGTGGCGGCAATCCGGAGCGTTTATCGCTTATATGCTGCCGAAGGCTCCAACCTTGCGTCAAATTGGTGGTAGGTATATTGGGAAATACCTGTGTGTTTGGTATGGTATTCCGGAGAGACTACGAGACTGCCGAGGTACTGGAATAGAACCAAGACGAGGACAAGGACGAGGACGAGGACGAGAAGAGCAGTTGGATGCTGAAGCTGGGTTAAAGCCCTCGGTAAACTTTCAGTCTCCCGGGGTGTCTATGAGCTGGAACGTTTGCCGAAGGACATACCTTATAACTTCTGTTCCATGTTCCATGTTCCATACCTGATGCAGTCTGCAGTCGGTCCAATCAAAGACCCGCCGTTGATTACACCGCGGAGAGACTGTGTTTGTAAACGACAACTTACTCCGCTTTGATCCATCTTTGTGCTGTGGATATGGCCTTTTAAATATTTTTTTTATAAAAAGACAGGGGAACTTAAATATTGTGGCCTCAATTCAACAAATTTACTAGCCCTATTATGGAATATTCTGGAAATGCGAGGATGTAAAATTGAAATTTTTAATTTTTTACCTGTAATCGGTAATCGAGGCTGTTCTTTGATTGAAGCTCTAATCAAGTTAAAAAAAGCAAAATTAAAAACTTAAATGAATAAAATATGTTGTAGTCATAAGCTGATACAAAATTAACTTGATTAAAGAGAAATTTTTTAAACTAAGAAAATCATCTTGAAGAAATCATATATAATTAAGAAATAGACCTTGTATCTCGTGAACTATTGATATTTTTAAACATATAAGTTCATTCCGATGTTACACTCATCAAGACCTTTCATTAGAGTACCCACATCAATTTTTCATATATTTATATATATTATATATATGTACATATGAAAAATATATCGAAATGCATGTCGGTACTCAAATAAAAGCTCTTGATGAGTGTAACATCAAGATGAGCTTATATCTTTAAAAACGTCAATATTTAACAAAGTACAGTACAATTTAACAAAAGTCATTATTTGATAAAGCAAAATTTTATTTATTTATATTTCACAAGTCACGGCAGTCACTATGTGACTGCAAAATTGCTAGTTATTATTATTAAAGAATTTTAATTTTTATTATTAAAAAAATTTGAAATTTTTTTTCTAAATTTCAAAGATCTGTTTTCTTTCAAAATTTATGTAATCACAAAAACTTAAAATTTTTCAAATGATAAGTGAGATGTTAGGAGGTTTATTTTATCAAAAACAAACAGCAGTAACCTCGATAATTTTCTCCAAATCCGTTTATCTTAATCTTTGAACTTCTGATAACTGAGAAAGCCCTAATAGTTATTTATATTTTGATTTCCATTGGTATCATAGATTCTCAGGACACTTCAATGACATTTTTATTCATCAGTAACTGGGCGGACAGGGAAGATGAGCGAGTGGTATGCGTACCGGGGTAAGTCGTTATTCTCACTGTACGTAGACCGTCAGATAGCCAGTGCGGGATAAAAAATGCGGGGCTGATGTACGCCGAGAAGGACGGGATTATCTATACACGTATACGTCCAAGGGAAATAAAATACAAGTGAAGAAAAGAAGAAAAGACTTGAGAGAGCTTGCCCTTGCAATAGCAATAGCGAGCCGCACACATGGTGGCCAAGTTGCCGTCGAGCACCTCCACCTAATGCATTCCCAGCGTTAATACTTCCATTCTATAGATATATACAGTAAATATAAAAGTTGAGGCCGGAGAGCGTAAGCCGAAGAGTGGAGAGTGGAAAAGGATAAGTAAAAGACTTGCTCATGCACACGTGCGAACGAGACCCGGGTCCGTGCTATGCCGAGTATATGCAGGAAGAATTTGAACTCACCGGCATATATAAATATACATAGGAAGATCCTTGCGATCTCGGGATGACCCGGGCACAGAGTACAGAGTAGAGAGTACCTAGTACGTGCCAATTTTTTTTCCTACGGCAATATCTTCTCGGCTATTTTGCCTGGACTCCGATGAGTACCCAGATCCCTATCAGTTGGCAATGTCTTTTTAAATCCCGTCTCTATTTCATCTATATGTGTGTACATATGTGTGCTGTACCTTTCGCTAACGGTATCACTATCCTGATGAAATTGTTTCGCAAAATCGATTCTTGATTGCCAAAGAATAACGCCATTTTTTCACTAAGTGACCTCGAGGTCTTTGGTCAAATGTCCCGGTGATGAGTCTTGCAGATTTGTCCGTCTATTGTGTGTAAATTTTTTTTCATATTGTCAAATTACTAAAAATAATTGTTTAAGGTGAGTTATGTCAAATGAGGAGCTGATTTTCAATAAGGTATCTTTTCGTATTTTAAAAAAGTAGTTTTTTGAACTATTAAATATTAATTACTTCGAGAATTATAAAGATTTTTAAATGAAAATCGAATTGTAGCTTTGGTTATTACCGATAGCACTTTATAGCTAAATTAAAAAAGTTCAATAAAAATATTCATAATTGAAGATAACCAGTTTTTTGTCTCGATTAATCAAAAACGAAAATATACTCTTTTGAAACTAAACTCCTCATATGATCGAAAAATGACAAGTTGCATTTTATGGAAGAAAAAAATTCTATTTGTGAAAATTAAAAAAAAAAACTGTGAATTTTAATTTTTAGTTATTAAATTTAGTTATAAATTATTAAGGACCAGAATTTCCGGGATGTAATTTTTATCTAATGTTAAAGTATATCTATATAATTAATGTATACTCTCTTAAAATGAAACTGTGGAATTTTATATTTATTTATATAGATTAGATATACTGATAATACTAATTTTATTCCGGATTAAAAAACTGGCCCTAAGATAATAATGTTGATACTTCAAGTGTAAAATATTAAAAACAGTCTCATTTTATTTACAGAATAATTTTTTTTATTAATTAAAAAATCACAGTACTTTTAATAAAAAAATATGTAATTTTTCTTGAATTTCTAAATTTTTACTAAAATTTTCATATTATTTTTTGTAAAATAAAACAAAAACTGTAATTTCTTATAAGACTTAATGTAAAACACAAAAATTAAAAAATTTCAATATTTTATTAGTGTTTTTACGTAATTCTTATAAAAATGACCAAATTAGATAATTATCATTATCTTATTACAATTAAGCACTAAAAAACTTTTTAATTAAAATTTATTTTTCCAATTAATATTAAAAAATTTTTTTATTTCTTACTCCTTCACTGATAGGATTTGTTTATAGTTAAAAATATTTGTTAATATTTAACAAATCATTACGTAATTCTTATAAAAATGACCAAATTAGATAATTATCATTATCTTATTACAATTAAGCACTAAAAAACTTTTTAATTAAAATTTATTTTTCCAATTAATATTAAAAAATTTTTTTATTTCTTACTCCTTCACTGATAGGATTTGTTTATAGTTAAAAATATTTGTTAATATTTAACAAATCATTGATTAGAGACCACTTTTATGTCCTTAACAAATATTTCTTAGTATTTAAAAAGATTTAGGGTAGCAGTACCGTTTTTGGCCAGTTAACATTTGAATTAATTTATAAAAAATTATAATATAACCATATTTTTGTTGAGTTTTAAAAAATTTATATTAAAACAAATTGAGTTTGTACTGGTTTATTGATATAAATTAATTTCTATCGTTTATTTGAACAATAAATGGCCATAAACGGTACAATGGCCACAAACAGTACCTATACCGTATTAATATTTAATAAATGAATATCAGATTTATTAAATACAAACGAAACATTTTAAATACTAAGAAATATTTATTGAATACTATCAAGTGGCCTCTAAATAAATGATTTGTTAACTATTAACACAAATAAATCCTTCTATCAGTGTTTGATTTCAATAACTATCAAGTAGATTTAACCCAAAGAAAAAAACTATAATTCATCCTTCTTTAATAACAAATTACTCTAAAGTATAATTGAGTTCCGTTGAACCGACCGCGTTAAAAACGCAACATCAAATAAAAAGAAAACAAAAAATGAAAAGCACCCCCAAAAAAGTAAGCTGATGTTGATCGATCTGCGGGATGGATTCGGCAATTCATCAGACACTTAGAAGATGAAACTCCTGTTGGTGTTATCAAAGCACAGCTAGAGATTGAGCTTCGCTGTTATATGTTGAGAGGCTAAAAGACGAGGATGTGGGATAGGAGTAGTAGTCTCATCCCAGCTAGCAGCACTTCTACATGTTCTATATATAAAGGCACTGCGATGAGACTCTGCCGTAGTCGGTGGCGTCAGTAAAGGAAGCAAAGGAGGTGGATAAAGAGGAGCAGTAGGTGGCTAGAGGAGGACGAGGGTGTGTTGGGGTAAGAGGGTCGAGGTGGAAGCACTACCAGTAGCTTTCGTTTTGAGCAGATAGACTATATATATATATATATATATTATATATAAAGAGGCAAAAGCAAACGAGGAACGAGCAAAAGGAGATGAAGTAAAAGGGAGAATATCTGGCATCCCCCGTTGCGCTCACTCGTACTATACTACTCGCACTGGACTTTACTTGGGTTTTTTTGTGAGCAGACCCAGAGTAGAGACCGAACACGAGTAAGAGGGGCGAAAGAGACCGGGGGCTACATTGGGGTATGGTGTTTTACTCTCTCTTTATAGGTATATATGTATTCTCTTTGTGTATAGATAGATATACGAACACAGAGTGAGTGAAGAAGAAAATGGGTGTATGTGTGTGTGTGTGTGTGTGGGTAGCACACAGTGGTGTGCCGTATATTGGACGGGATGGGAATGGAAGCCAGAGGCGCGGTGTCAGGGCCGAGGTAACTGGGACTGCCGAGACGAGGTACGAAGAGGAGAGGAGAGGAGCTCTAGTTTGGTGGTAGAGTAGTTGTTCTAGGTTGCTGAGATCCATAGGGGTGCCCGGCAAAAGGGTAGGGGCTCACCACCGCCCAAGGCTTCCAGGTCTGTCTAATACCAGACCCCGGTCTCAGTCCTATACCCTGTGTGTATGTATATATTGTACTAGGTACTATTACTGCTACTGTTACTATTATACTGGGTTCCATACCATGGACGGCACCAAGTATGAACCGTCAGCCAAGGGGACTTTGTTCACGCACAATCGATGAGATAAAGTGCCACGTACAGCAGTCCCACCCAACTGGACACGGCCAAGAGGTTACTGATATTACGCACTGACGACAAACTTTTTTTATAAATTTATTTGTTGGAGTTGGTCTTGGGTAGATATTTTGATTTTGAAAAATTTTTTTTAATTTTAGTGAATAGTTAGTACACTGATAGAAGGATTTCTTAGTATTTAAAAAGATTTCTTTGTATTCAAGAAATCATTTCTTAGTATTTAAAAAATATTTCTTAGTATTTAAGAAATGTTTCTTAAATACTAAAAAATATTTTTTAAATGATAAGAAATGATTTCTTAATACTTCTATCAGTATAAATTTGGCGAAAAATTTTTTTGATTTATTAATAGGATTTTAATTTAGTTTTAAGGAATTTTTTTACGGATAAATACCTTGATTAAGCTTAAAAATGTTTGAATTTAATCAATTTTATGGAAATAATTTTTTAATCACTAAAATACTCAATTCTGTTTAATTTTTATCATAATTCACCTTTAATTTTTAATTTAAAAATATTAATCGTCCACTTTTTTGTGATTTTTTAGATTTATTCTTAAAAAATGAAGGGCTTTTATTTCAAATAACATATCATTAATTTTCCATCAAATTATTTTACTTTTTTTTTACTTCTAAATTTGAAATTTGAATTAGAGAAATAAATCATCTATATTTGTTTGATTAATGATTTTCGACAAAATTGATAGTTTTTGTGTTAGGATAGAGAAATTTAGATACTTAATCAATATCAATATTATTCTCAGCAGTTGACCATTGACATGAAACCTCTAATACCTGTAAGGACTAATTGTAGTCGATTTTTAATAAGATAAACAAAAATCGGCTTTTCTAGAAATTTAAGAGTTTGCTTGAAAGAAAATCCGGGTTTAAAAGACAAACTAATTCCAATTTCTGTAAAATAAGACTCAGGTACATATCCGCTTGTCCCCTTTTATTCAATATTTTTTCCTGAAAATTTTCGTATTGATTTTTTTTCCAAGCATGAGTAAAATTTATTATAAAAAATTAAATTTTATCGACAATTTCTGTTAATTTTCTCTCACTATTTTTTGAATGTCAAAATTATAAGCCAGAAAAATGTCCTTTAAACCGCGAAAATAATAGAGTCAATAATTGGCGGCCTGGTGATACTTGAACGATCAATTGACT
This sequence comes from Cotesia congregata, assembly GCA_905319865.3. Taxonomy (NCBI): domain Eukaryota; kingdom Metazoa; phylum Arthropoda; class Insecta; order Hymenoptera; family Braconidae; genus Cotesia; species Cotesia congregata. The sequence continues at coordinate 3,095,853 of CAJNRD030001122.1, forward strand.
TCAATTTTCTGATTTCGCGTCTCTAATTTCTCGTAATACGCGTCTATTAAACTTTTTTTTCAGCACACTCGGTAGTTATGAATAAAAAAGAAAAATAAAAATATAAACAGGGGGTTTGAAGCTCGGGTGAGTAAGGTATTTGATTTATATTTCTTATCTTTGTCAATGTAGTGGCTGAGCTCCTTGATCAGAAGAAGTCAGTGTCAGTGCGGAGCACTGTGTAAAGGAGAATAGAGCGGAGTTGAGTGTGAGAGTGTGTGTCTTGTTTAAACGACAAAGAAAAAAGTTTACTTTCGAGGTAAAAGATCGTACTTACTTAACTGCTTCTGCTAATTTCCCTCTTATCTTACGCATCAAAGCAAACTGTTGCTCACCTACTTGAGAGTGTACACTGTACACTACATTATACATACACATATATAAAGAGAAGAAGCAGAAGCAGAAGCAATAGTTACTGAACCCTGTTTAACAGAGGATTCATCAGTTTGAAATATATTCTATTACGCTCCCCCAGCTTATTCGCTACAGACTTTTAAAGTTAAACTATATAGATATAGATAGATATATGTATATCTATATATTTAAAGTGGTGGGAAACGATCAGTCACACGTCCCTCGCTCATTTACACTCGATACTTAAACTCACTCACACACATTCTATACATTCGCATATTTATATATCTTTCGGATTCCTCAATCATTCTTATTCCCCATATACGTACACTCTATATCGGTTCATTCTTATTTCAATGGCAATTGAGTTTAAACGCTGCTAAATGTTTCCTACACCACAAAGATCCTATCAATTTAAGTACGTGTTACCCTTGATTTAGGTTTTTGTTATTTGAATCACTTTTTAATACTTTATTTTTTAGTATAAACTTTATCAATTTGTAAGGATTAGAATTGATTTTTGGAATCAAAACTTTTATATAAACTAACAATTTTTTATTTATTATTATTTATTTATCATTGACCACAGGAGAAATTTTTGAAGACACAATATAGTTAGGAAAAAATTAAAAAGTTGTTTTTTTAATTGTAGATAGAAAAAAAATTCTTTACTCTAAAATGAATTTTTATAATTTTTATGATTTAAACTCTATAAATTACAAAAATATAAAATTTTACAAAAAAAATCTTCGACTTAAGAAAAATTTTATTCAAACTTTCGCTCTAATTCTGAACCAATAAGGAGTCAGCGTCCATGTTTTCGAGTTATTTCGATACTAAGCTAACCAAAACCATCAATTTTAATATATAGGATTTTGACTCGCGAAAGATTAATAGTTTTATTTTATTATTATATCGACGGTCTAATTAGCAATTTGTCTAACTCACGGCAGTTATTTTTTAGAGGGTGATTTTTTGACATTTTGATAAAGCAATAATCCAATTATAAATTTTTTAAATAATTTAAACCTAAATATTACATCTCTATTAGATATCAATGATATTAACTGTTTTTTTAAAGTGATAATAAATTTTGAATTAATTGTTTTTTTCTTACAAATAGAAGATACTCTAAAATGAAGTTAGACAATTTGCTAATTAGAACGTCGATATTAGAAGCTGAATATTTGGAAAAATTTATTCAGGTTGACATTTTATTACACTGAAAAAAAAATTATTATTAAACCAAGAAAATCATTATGGAGAGCTTCATCATCTTTATATAAGTAAATTATACATTATTCAAGTCAATTAAACTACATTTTGAGCCAATTAAAAATTTTTTTTCATTGTGAAAAATCCACCTTTATTCTACAATTTTATTTTCCAAAAATAATCTTCAGATTAAAAAAAAAAAAACAAGTAATTAATTCTTTATATCTTATATTAATAATCCACCACAAACATCTTTTTCTTGAATTTTCTTTCAATACTCAAAAAAATCCCAAAAATTAACCACTTAACCCATACTCAATTTTTTAAAGATTTTAAAAATACAAAAATTATCTTTGTTACCTTAACTTTATAAAACCCCTCTTACAGCCTCCCCCCCAGTTACCGTCTCCATTGAGGAAAGAACCAATTCCAGAAATTTCAAGCCCCTATGAGTGTAACCGTATTTCAAAGCGATTTCACCGTCATTGTGTTAAAAGGCCCCAGAAAAAAAAATTCTCCTTAACAAGCTCGTAAAAATCTTCTACAATACTTATTTTTAAAATGATATTTTATATAAAATCTTCCAACACACTCACGAATACTTAGAAGTTTAGTTGATGACCCAATCACTTCGATACTGTGAAGTGAAAAAAAAGATAAACAAAAATCTGGGTATATTTAGTTGTTAAAAGTAACAAACCGAGGGTTTGAGAATCTTAATCAAAAACGGTGCGTCCATTTGTTTCCATTTACCCTTCGCCTGTTCCAACTTGAATTACATAAAGTGAACCCCATTCGTGTCCATGTCTGATGTGAGTGAGTGGCTGGCTGTGCATATGTAGATAATGTGTGGGAGTGCATATAGGTGTGCAGATGAAGTCAAAGCAAAGCGAGCTGGAGGTGGTGGCGGAGGAAGAGGAAGAGGGTATTGTATGCAGGTCAGGCTGAAGTAAAGCCAGATTGCCGTATCGGACAGCAGCTCTCAGTGGTTCCCTCACATTTTCAAGAATGTCAGTGGTCGCCTTGTAATTTACAGCCATGCAACACACGTTACTTACTCCTCTGCTGGCTCTAAGGCCAGGCGAGGCTCTAACCAACCGACTACAATACACATATGTACATATACATATATCAGTGAACAAGAGGAATAGTCACCGACATATACTACCGACTGTATAATACAACGTCCAAGGAAGAAAAAGACAGAGACAGAAGCCGACGAAGACTCAGACGAGCCAAGTTTTCCCGTACCGATTAGATATAATACATACAAACTCTTCTCTCGTTCTCTTATCATACACCCACTCTATGTATGTTCATTTATACGTACTACTGTTTATGTACGATATATATGATTCTCTGAAGACTCCAGACAAGGGAATAGTAATCATTATCATAATGTAACGCATTGTACTCTTAATAGTGGGGGTAAGCTCAGCCCTATTTGGATTTAGGTGACGACAAATATTTAATTCTTTGTTAACTTTGTGGAATATTTGATTTAAGGGGAAGATGTTTTTTTTATTGATTTAAAAATCAGATTTTTTTTTATTTTTTGGTAACTTAAAAAAATTTTTGTAGAAATATTTTATCTAAGGATTTATTCTGTAAATTTTAAACATTTTTTAAAATTATACAGATCTTTTTTTGTGATTTTTTTTAAATTGGAGTATTTAATTGAGGAAAAAAATGTATAAAAATTGAAATAATTTAAACTAAGTGTAAAAATATAAAATATTGAAAAATTGAGAATATTTTTTTTAAATAGCGTCATACTTTTTAAATAGGTAAAAATAAATGATTCATTAAAATTTTTTAAAAATTAAATCATAAAAAAAAATCTGAAAAATTTTTTAATTATTGCGACGTTCCGACTATTTATTGAGTCTCCATCAGGCTCTGAAAAATACATACATAAATTTATAAATACAATCCATTATGATCTATAAATTAAAATATAATTTTCCTTTGTAATTTTATTGATTACAAATAAAAACCAAAAACTTATAATTATTTTTTAAGTCTATAATTTATTCTTTTTTGCGTAATTTTTTTTATGAAACTCTAGTTGTCAGCTGTCAATTTTAAAAATTATTATAATAAAAAAATGCTCACTTTTAATTTGTATTAATTTTCACGTGGAATTTTTAATTAAAATTTTTTTTGTAATAATTTAATTGCCAAAAAATTTTTAATATCTATCAACTTCATAATAATAAAGTTAGTCGACATTTTTAATTTTTTGATTATTTTTAATTTATTAATTTATAACTAAAAAACATTTTTAAAAAATTGCACTTGTAATAGTTTTTTAAGTTTTTAACAGATGAAATTTTTTTTTTATTTTTTTGTAATAATTCTTTAATAAAAAAAAATTTTTAAATGTCGGCTAACTTAATTTTCAGTGTCATATTTTTTTAAATTTCTACAATCTAAAAAAAAAACTTAATTTTCCGTCTCTAAAATATTTATCTAAAAAAAAATAACATTTTTTCCAATTATAAAAAATTCAACTAAAATAAAAATCAAATTTGAATTGAACGGTCCCGTGACCGTTTCTGCGTCGAATAAAAGATAAAGAGCCTTACTCACAAAATATAAGATAGCCCCGGAATATATAGCATGAAATAAAGAGTAGCATAGAGGCAGAATTAAACTTGGACTTGGAAGCCCCTTTACTCATGAGGATGAGTAGAGTGTTAGGCGCCCCTGTCCCCTTTTGCTATCCGGCGCACCCTAGATCTCTACCACGTGCCTCACCGCCCTAGTATAGCCTCATAGCCCCATCCCATCCCAACAGAGAGAGAGAGAGTAGTACCTCGTTCTCCGTCTCGCGTCTCCTATATCTCCTATCCCGCTGTGCCGAGTACGAGTAGAGCCTCAACACTCTACTCACTACTGACTACTCACAACTCAACTCAAACCTCTCTTTCTCTCTCTTGGCATCCTCTACTACACTCAACTAAACTCTGACGGTGACAGACCCTACCTTACCGCCGACTACGTCGTGGATCCATCGTATCGGGCGAGAGGGCGAGAGCGAGCGGGTCAGTGGGGGCGGAGAGGGCCAAGGGGGGCTCTGCACCCCTGGTCCGTACTCCGTAGTCTCTTTACTTGCGCGCGGCGAGCGACGGAAGGGCGAGCGACCGAACCAAGCGAAGGTGGGGGTCGCCGTCGCGTCGCCAGCCGTTAGTTCGCCGTGTGCGCTCATCACGTGAACATCGCTGTTCTTTCGCGCTAAGAAAATATTTAATAAGATTTTTCTTTCCGGATGTTTATTGTTCGCTTTAAATTATTAAATTTTTTTTAATAGTAATAATAAAAAAACAATTAATAATAATAATAATAAAATACTTAAGGACAATTTTTAAAATTTAAAGTGACTTTTTAATACTCAAAAATATTTTTTCCAATGACATTTTTTATATAAAAAAAAATAAGTGTAAGTTTTGAGTTTTGTTTGTTGGTTTTTAATTTTATTTATCAAAAAAAAAAACATTTATTAATTAACTTTTTTAAAAATAAGTTTGTGATAAGTTATTTTATTACACAGACGAACTTGACAGAGTGGAATCAACGTGTGACATCACCCCGGCTCATGTTATCACAGCAGTGCCAGTTTCAGCCTCAGCTTCAGGACCCACATCATCATCAACATCACTACAGCCGATTTTTCTAAATAAATATTTGAGTTTTTCCCCACTTGGAGTATAAAAATATTAAAATAACGTGGGACGTTTTGTGGAGTGTTTTAATTTGTACGTATTGGTTTAATTTTGAGTTTGAGGTTAAAAAATTAAAGAGAATATTTTTAATGAAAAATAATTAAATTGCAGAACCGGAAGAATTATCGGAATAGAAAGAAGAAAGAAAAATTCATGAGAAGAACTTTGGACTCGAGCACGTTCGAGCATTTATCGGGTTCGTCATGTTTATGATAATGTTGACGCACTAATATAACAGAGGCAAAATTGTTGCTAAAATATTAGTAGGAGATTTAAATAAAAGTAAAGTTTGATTTTTAAGTTAAAAAAAAATTAAAGTAAAAAATCTAAACAGAAGTTTGTTAACTGGATTTTTTGTTGGACTGTCAGGTCTGCTGGTGTCGGTTGGAGGGAGCGGAGAGAGAGGAGTTTAAGTTGGAGAAGGAGCAGGAGCCGATTTTTTACAAAGGGGCCAGGCCTGAATATGTCAGCGAAGCGAAAGGCCACTGCCATCATGCAGCACCACAAGGTGAGTCGACGAGTTTTATTCTTTTTCTTTGTCTTACTCTTGTGGCTCTCTTTCTTACACACATGCTTCAATAATGCTTTTTGCGGATTGTATTGAGATTGTCGAGGAGTTGTATTGTATATCGGGGTTTCTGCACCTAACCGGCCACGTGATTCCCACTCCGGTCTTATCGGTGCTAAGTACGGAGAACTCACGGTTTAGCTTGGATTTTTATTTATTTTTTAGTTGTGATAGCGAGTATCATGTTGGGTTTGATTGTTTTAATTATTTGATAGGTTCAAGGTATTATTTATCAAAAATTTTGTGCTGCAGGTTTTTACACGTGTAATTATTGAAGGCTTTTTAGGGATTTTAATTATTATTGAAAATTTGAGAATTTTTTTTATTGCGGAAAAATGAGTTTAAAAATTTTTTTTATTAGCAAACACCTGAATTTTGGAATAATAATCAAAAGCCGACATTTTTAATTTTTTTATTTTGCTTAATTTATTAATTTGTAACTAAAAAATATTTTTTAAAAATTGCACTTATAGTTTTTGAAGATTTTAACAAATGAACAAATTTTTTTTGTAATAATTCTTTAATAAAAAAAATCATATAAATTTTTAGATGTCGGCTAATTTTATTTTCATAATTTTTGATAATAATAAAGTTAGCCTACATTGTAAATTTTTTTTTTATGGTTAAATTACAACTAAAAAATATTTTTGAAAAATTGCACTTGTAGTTTTTAAATTTTTTTACAAATGAAATTTTTTTTTTTATTTTTCTGTGATAATTATTTCAATAAAAAATAAAAATTATAAAAATATTTAGATGTCGGCTTAGTTAATTTACATGAATTTTGGAGTAATTTTAAAGTTAATGATTGTATCAAAAATATTAAAAAATTTTAAGTCCATTTTTTCATAGTATTTTTTTAATAATTTAATTTTTTTTTATTTTGAGAATTTTTTACAATTATTACATTTATAATTTAATAAAAAAATATTGATAAATTTTTTAATAAAATACCTTATAAAAATAAATTATGAATGCAATAAAAATTAATAATTTTTTAAAATGTTAGATATAATTTTTTTTCGGATATTAATTGAAAAAAAAATAAAAATTAATATGAAAAAAATTTTAAATTGATTGATAAAAATTCTCTAGAATTTTTAGTATTAAAAAAATAAAAAAAAAAATTGTTAAATAAACACTAACGAAAAATATTTATAAAAATAGCACAGAGAACAGTGTTACGTTAACGTGACGCTAATTGACCGCGAGATCTTGCGTAAATCGCATCAATACTCGTCCTGAAAAAGTACATGCATGCAGATCATAAAAATAAAAAAGTTACAGCATACGTTACGTGTTATTGCTAATTTATCGGGTATTAATTTGTAAAAAATAATGAAAAAAAAAAGCGATCTACTTTAGTTGGCTCTGAATTCCGGTGAGATATTCACACAGCGATTATTCCGCGATCACGTGCTGCGGCATTGTGTTTTATTTAGATTTTTTATCCTCTTTTTTCCGGGTCGGTTTTATTAATCGTTCGCTATCCAATACATCGAGTTAACAGAACATAAAACAAGGTGAAAAAATTTTTAATGTTTTATTTAATATATTTTATCCCGGACGAGTCGGTTTTAAGTACCCTCGTTAATTTAATTAAGTAGTCATACCCGTAAATCATCACTATTTATTTTTTGTTAATTGGATGTCTGCACTCTGTTATTATGATTGTTGCTTCAATTTAATAAAAGTTTTAGTAAACAGATTTATACGTAATTATTGTTTGATAAAACGAGAGGTGTAAAGACTCTATGATAATTATTGTTATTTCCAAAGTGAATTATTATCTTACAAGTTTATCAAAAGAAATAACCGGTATGCGTAATATGTGTTTATTTACTATTTAATAGTAGTAAGAGGAAATTTAATGCTCATTTTTATTACAAGAAGAAGATATTTCAATTTTTTTTCTCATTTTTATATAAATAAATATCAAATATTTACATTTTAAATCCTTTAGGTAAATCTTTAATATAAGAATGTTTTTTTTTATTTATTTTACTCGAAAAAATTACTACAAAAATTATATACAGGAATATTTTAAAAGTTATTGTTTAAGTAATTAATTTTTATAAATTAAAAAAAATATTTAAGTAAAAAATATTCTAGAAAAACTCTTACAAATTTTTAATCAAATAAAAATTTAGAATAGTTTTAAATATAATATTACTCCAAAATATTTTTCCATAGGAAAATTTCAATTTTTTCAAAAAATAATAAATCTTTATAAAATCAAATAAAATAAAATGAAACCGGTAAATTTAATAAAAAATTATCAACAGCAAAAAATAAAATAATTTTTTAACTTCACCCAAAAACAAAGTAATTTTTTTCAAATAAAATAAAATAAAATAAAATCAAGCATTTAAAATTTTTTTAAAATAATTTCCAACTTTGACCTTTGAAATTAAGTATACGTATAAATAAATACGTCATTTATCTAATCCCAAAATTTTAAAAAGATTCACCGTTTAGTTACTTAGATATTAAATTTTAAAAATTACTTCATTAAATAAGTAAAAATCATAAATTATTTTAAATTTAAATAAAGAATTTTGACGAATATTGGGAAGACAAAAGTAAAAAAAAAAATTTTGGCATTATTTGACTCATTAGTTACGCTCGAACTTCCTTAAATAAATAATTATTAAATTTTCAACTAACCAATAATTAATAATTATTTAAATTTCAATAAAAAAAAAATTATTTTGAAAGTTATCAGCAGTCAAATTTAAACTTTTCCCAAAAAAAAATAAATCTTGATAAAATAAAACCGATAAATTCGGTATCATCATGTACAAACATTTAATTAGCGTGACACACCGAACCCCGAGCGATATTTGACTAGAACAAAAGGAGAGTGAAATTAGCAAGATAACAAATGGTAAATTAGTAGTCCTCAGGTGACGATATAATCAGGATAGGAGTCACAGTACGGCGGTTTAAAGCGATTTAATCGTTTGATTCTTCAATCGCACCGCAAAAATTACGTTAGACTTGAGGTAGGTTCGGGACACGCTCGTCCGTCTCTGTCAGCGGATTCGCATCCACTCTCATTCTATTCTCTCTCTCTCTCTTTGTTTCTCTCTTTCAGCTGGAGTCTTTTCTGATTCGCCCTCTGCTCGCCTACTTCGTTACTCGCGAGTTTCTCACTCTCTCGTTCTAGTGGAGTATTATATCCGCGAGCTCGCGTCTCACTGGTGTACACTCTTTGGCGGTCCAACAGGTTATATTTTTCCAGTCGTCCCCTCATTCCTCTTTCCTCTCTCATTTCAGCGAGCTTGTTGTCTCTTTCTACCACCCGTCTCTCTTTTAATCCTCTCTTTGCCCTCGTTTCCTCTATTCCTCTCTGTTCCTCTGTTCCTCTTCCAACTTTATCTCCTTTTTCAAACTATTTTTACTCGCTCTGTCTCTTTTTATTTTTATTTCGCCGCGAGGAGTCGGAGCCTGCCGGTTAGGTGGATTTAAACTTTTTACGTGTGCGCCAAGTGGATAATAGGATCGTCGCGACTCCAGTCTCTCCTCCTTTTCCTTACAATAATACATACCGACTTGTACAGTACGTACTTACCCCCTCACCCTGCTCCTCTCTTCTTCGCTTCTTCGGATCTAAGACCAAGAGCGTCTCCTCGTAACCGAGCTATCTAAGGTGGACCATAGAAAACACCGCTGTGACCTCTTTGAAGCCTTATATATACATATATAAATACATAAACTCTGCAGCGTGTGTGTCCACCACTATCTCACGGTTATCCCGTACCGAGTAGACACACAATAAAATACGAGCACTCATGATGATCATGATCATTCCAACTAAAGTTGCGTGTGGTTGTAACTCGTCTCCATTTTCCCAATGACCACTTGCTTTTTATTATTAATACATACACTGTACTTCTCTGTACTCCTCTGTACTGCGTTGTACAATCCTTCACTTTATGTTTTATATCCTACTTGTCCAAATTGCCTTGCTTTTTATTCGGGATTATACTTTTAATTCTCTATTTCATTATTGAAAAAAAATTTTACTAAAATTTATTTTATAAAAAATAATCTCTAGATGCATAATTAAGAAATGACTTCGTATCTTGTGAACTATTGACATTTTTAAAGATATAAGCTCATCCCGATGTTACACTCATCGAGATCTTTCATTTGAGTACCCACATCAATTTTTCATATATTTATATATAT
>CAJNRD030001122.1:3106505-3123869 GCA_905319865.3 Cotesia congregata
AACTATTGACATTTTTTAAAATATAAGCTCATTCATGTATTACACTCATCAAGACCTTTCATTTAAGTACCCACATCAATTTTTCATATATACTTATATATATTATATATATATGTATATATGAAAAATATATCAAAATGGATGTGGGTACTCAAATGAAAGCTCTTGATGAGTGTAACATCGAGATAAGCTTATATCTTTAAAAACGTCAATATTTAAGAAAGTACAGTGCAATTCAATAAAAATCATTATTTAAAGATGCAACATTTTTGTTTACTTATATTTCACAAGTCACGGCAGTCACATAGTGACTGCAAGGTTGCTAGTGATAACAATAATAATAATAATAATAATAATAATCTTACGTTTTAAAATTAAATTATTGTAATTTTTTTGGACGAAATGTTAAAGATATAGAAAAATGATAAGAAACTTTTTTTTTATAGGAAATTTAATTTTCCTCAAAAAAGGTCTTTATCAATTTTTCCATATCTTTAATTTAAAAAAAATTAAAAAATCTTATTTTTTAAATTAATTTATTGAAAACTTGATTATTATTATACAATCAGAAAAAAACTCAAATTTTCATCAATAAATATTGAAAATTAAACTTAAAAAAATTATTAACAAAATGACCAATCAACATTTCCCTCAACGATTTATTTTTATCTAATTAATTAATAATTAAATCCACTGGGTTGTAAAAAAAATTAAAACCTAACTCGAACCAACCTCCCAGGTGTAAACATTTACTTCCCTCAAGCTATTTTAACGAGTAAAAATACCTAATGATAATGATGAAAAAAAAAGAGTGAAAAATAAAACAAACGGCAGACATGTGCCGGGAATCGAGTGTCGAGTTTAAAAATAAAAAAAAAAGCACCAAGGGATCGGATCGCTATGGATTTTCCATAAGACGAGAGACACGTTTGCCCGATAGTGTGCCGAGTTGAGAATATAAGGGTGTGCCAGGTCCATTTGTACGTATAAAAGTATATATGAGGGTGGTAACCCTCATTTTCTACACTCTGCAGTCACACACACACACATGCCTACACACACATAAAATAATACTTCTAGTATAGTAATAGTAATAGTCACAGTAATAGTAACAGTAACAGTAACAGTAGAGGAGACGATGGGTGTAGGGTGCAGGGTGCAGAACAAACTAGTGCCCCTCACGCTCTCATTTCCAAGCGGACAGCCGCCAGGCTTACACCCGCTCACATACATATATGTATGTGTGTATACAGAGCACACGGCATTTTGCGCTCGCGTGTTATCCAATCGACCAACCCCCAACCCAACTACTCCGTGCATCCCCTTTCAAAGCAGCACAAAGGCCGCAAAAGTTTGTTTTTTTTCTTTTATTTAAAATTTTTTTTTTTATTTTATTTTCATTTCTTCAACTTTTTTTTTGACAATTGCAATTACACTGAAAAAAATGAACCAATTTTCGTCTCGGTGAAACGACGACAGATTCAACAATGAAAAATCGTGTACCGTAGACTGAAGTACTGGACGGTTCGGTTTTTTTGTCATTTTACTTTACCGGGAGATTAAAAACAATTGCGTAGGCTTTGAGATAGAGAATCTAACGGGAGGAAATTAAATTTTTTTAACTAACAATAATAATAATAATAATAATAATAATAATAATAATAATAATAAACCTACGATGATCATTATTATTATTATTATTATTATTATTATTATGTGATCATTTGTAAAGTGCGTACATGTGCCGGTTGGACAACTCAGCACGAAGTAGAAGAAGGCTTATCGACGCCGGTCGACAACCGTGAGCACACGGTCCTCATACCCATACTCATACTCACTGACATCCTCACATGTGAACACACATGACCCTATCCGTAAGCACACACATGGACGTTGACGTACAATCGAGTGGAGTACGAATCGCACTCGGTAGGCGTGTGTTGATAGCATAGCAGCTAGCTGATGTTTGTTGCTGGCAGCTTGGTCCCCTCGCAACGTGAACCTTCTCCTGCTAAAATGTATGTTGTGTACAGTATGTACAGTGCAGACTCTGCTGCGTTTGTCTGTCTCTGTCTCTCGAGCTGGTGATTCAGGGAGCCATCCGTGTCAAGGTACACCGCATCGGTGTCCACATGCGAAGTTGTCTTTTTTTATGACCACGGTGCACTCGCTAATCCTGGAATTTAAATCAATTTGCTGTCTCAGGCTAGTTTTTTACTGCTAATTGGTAATTTATTAGTTTGATAACAATTTTGGAAAAAAATAATCTATAATTTTCTTGGAATAAATCAAGTATAAAATAGTCAAATCTTGTCATGTAATGGTTTTTTTTTACCTAAAAAATTCAATAGCTCTGTAGACTAATCAATACACCTATCAATGATAAAAAAAAGTTCACCAAAATTTTATAAAAAATTAAAGAATTATTTTACAAATCAATCAATTTTAAAAATATTTAAAAAAGCAAAAAATATTTTGCAGAAATTAATTTTTTTCTATATCATATTCTGAAAAGTACACAGTAAAAATTTTGCGTCAAAAAACTTGGTGTTAAAAATTTTTGTGTTAAATATTTAACACTTTTTTATGTTGATTTAACATTTATTGTATTAAATTAACATAAAAATTTTTTAACGCAATGACGCAAAATTTTTACTGTGTATTTAAAACTTTTTCGATTATATACACTGTTAAAAAAAAAAAGAATAGTAAAGTAGAACTATTAAATCGTTAAATAACCAAATATGTGCAAATAATAATCACCGCGTCACTGCCAACTAAATTAGAATTGCACATACGAAAATTTGATTAAATAAATCTAAATATTAATAAGATTTCTCCTTCACCAAAACCGAAGGAAGCCTTTATTCTATTCTACTCGATTCGTAAAATATTAGCCGATTAAAATGTTAGAACGTTAAAATCTGACAGTGGGGTGAGAGCTGATGTCTCATTAGCAATTCCTGCGCTCCCATTACATCTGCATCTCTTGAATTATCTCACCTTATATAATCTCAAACCCGTCTCTGAGCAATACTTTTATCGCAATAGTGATAGAATTTTCAGGTGAATCGAATTACCCGGCAATCTCCTCTCCCAAATCAACTCAATAGGAGATTCTATCCCGGACCTAGGACTACCTCTGCTCAGAAGTATCTCGTGTGAGCATCGAAATTCAGAATCAAATTTAATTCACCCCTCGCTCGTCACGCATTCGGGTTAATTCGACGTGACACGGGGAGTAATTTATGGTATAAGAAATAAGGGAAAGGATAACGATAAGAAATTAATGTGTGAATACGGGAAGAATGAACCGTCAATCCGCTCCTACACATATGGATAATATATAACATATATTACAGTATAACAAGGTGTAATCGAATTTTGATATCCAGCTCTGGCTCAACATAATATCTGCTCCTCTAGTAGCTATTATCCGTCCTATGAATTAGTTGGGCTGTCATATACTATATACCTTGTAAAGGTGTTAGTATATGCAGCATGTAGTGAGCAAAGTTGGCTACCTGTGCTTCACTGACTAGACGGCTAAGAGTATGGATATATAATACATGATAGTAAGCAGGGGGGAGGGAGGGAAGCAAGCGAGAATAGTGAATTATGCTCCCTCCGAAATTGAGGATGGTCGGGAATTGAGACCGGATGCCACGCTCGCTAGCTAGGTAATTATTCGAGACCGTGAAACTTAATTACGGAGGCTCCTTTACGGCTGTAGTTGGCAGCTCAGCTACTTTGTATTATATTAAATACACGTGTATGTATGGATATAAGATCGCGAGTCGCGAGGTCACTCCCACCGAATAGAAGCTATAAAAGTTTTACGTATACTTTGTGTTGTGTTACTTTGTAGTTGAAAAAATTTTTGATTATTTAAATTTTATTATTATATAATTTTAATTTTTTAAAAGATAAAAAATACAACAAAATTAATAAGAACCTTTTTTATGACAAATTTAATTTTCTACAAAAAAGGTATCTTGTTATTTTTCGTATCTTCAATATTTTGTCCAAAATAATGATAATAATACAATCTAAAAAAATTTAAGATAATATTAGAATATTTTAAACGTAAATGATTTTAAATAAAAAATAATTTTTCAAATTTTTTGCCGGGTCTTTTTTTTTTTTTAAATTACTATTCAATAATTTTTCATATCAAAATGCACTTAAATAATTCCGACATTCAAATCTCTCACCTTAAATTTCTCCGTATGATAGTACTAAATATATCACTAACAATTTCACGTCAAATTATATCACTTCAATTTTCTAAATGATCAAAAATACAAAAAAAAATGATAAGAACCTTTTTTATGAACAATTTTACTTTCTACAAAAAAGGCCTCTTGTCATTTTTCGTTCTTTCAATATTTTACCGAAAATAATGATAATAATACAATCTCGAAAATTTAAGATATTATTAGAATATTTTAAACGTAACTAATTTTAAATAAAAAATAATTTTTATAATTTTCCAAATTTTCTCCCGGGTCTTTTTTTAAAATTACAATTCAATAATTTTTCATATCAAAATTTCCTTAAATAACTCCAACATTTAAATCTCTTACCTTAAATTTCTCCGTATAATAGTACTAAATATACCACTAACGATTTCACGTCAAATTTACCAAAATAAAGGCGAGAACCTCAAGCAAGAGCTCATCAAAATTACAGTCTAAGTAATGAATTATAACCAAAACTCTCAAAATTCAAAAGCGACAAAATTAGATTAACAATAAAAAATACTTAACAAAACCCTAAAATATCATATCAAGCTCTCTCTCCCGGTTTATTCCTGTTTGCGTATAATACACAGTGCAAGTACGTCGACAGATTCGGGTCACATTTCAATCTGAACACGGTTTACATTTCAATATATTTCTCCTTCGTTAATATTCGACAGCGCCGGTGATACAGACACGATAGTTCCATCAAGACTTTTATTATGCATTTAACCTTTTAGCTCGTTAAGTGCCGAATATATAAATACATAGCCCCGTCCGAATGGTCTTGTTAATTTATATGAACAGTTTAATAAAATCCAGATATTTGGAATTCTAAACAATGAATAATAAACAGAAAGTACGTCGCTAAATCTTTTTTTGCTTTTTATTTGGCAAAACTATCATTATCTTCTGTTGTGTTTTCCCACTGATGATTATTTAATGACCACAAGAGGTAAAGATAAACGATATCTGTACATACGTGTATACATACAGCTATAACTTGTACATTGTATATCTTTGGCGAATGTAAGCGGTGAGCGGTCTAGTCGGTTGACGTAGGTGAAGATCGCGTGGCGTCGATCCACGAGCTCGTAGGTGGGTGCTGGTGGGTGGGTCATGCGATAGTTTATTCAGAGGATTATTGACGGGTGTATAGTGTGTAGTGTCTACTGTCCACACATGTGTGCTCATATGTGAGTGTGTGATAGGATCCTGGATGGCATAACGACCGACCACACTGCGCTCAAAATAGCCACCGGCCGACCCTTTGCTTCCATTTCTCTGCTCTGGCGTGCATATACGTACCAGCAGCACCGGCAGTAGCTTTTGAAATATATTCTACCTCTGTATAAAACATATATATAGTATAGAGTACTTCTATCCTGCAGTGTGATCGGGTGATCGACCCCCTTTTCCCTTTTCCCTTCTCCGTTTCTACCGTCACTGCAGAATTTATTTCCGAAAATTCGATCTCTCGATTTTCACCGATAGTTCGTCGATACTCGTGCTCGAGTGCCTTTTATATTCCCTGTTTTTTTATTTTTACTCTATTTTTTATCGCTTTCAAATGTTTGTGTAAACTCTCCTGTGATTAAATTTACTGTGAATAATTTTAGTGTTAATAAAACACACATTCACGTTCACATTCACATATGGAGAAAAATAAATAAAATAAAAGGAGGATTTTTCAATGCCGGTGGGACCGGGGACGGTAACTGAAAACCACTTCCGCGTGAATGTTTTATTTACTCGCGCCAGTCCTCAGTTTCTTTTTGGTTTATTCAATACGATTTATCAAAAGTTTACTTGCAATTGACTTTGTTTTTGGATTAGCTGTCAATTATTCCTTTTTTATTTTAGGTGAAAAATTTTTAAATTGTTTGGTTTTATTTTTATATTCATTATTACAGGTCTACCCCCATGAAAAAAATTAAAAAAAAATATATGTCAAGATACATAAAAAATTTATTTTAAATATATTAAAAATTTATAAATAAATATACAAATTATGTATAGTAAATATATTTTTAATAACTAACTTTTGGCCGATTTTCATATATATTTGATATATTTCAAATCTATTTTAGATATATTCAAAATGTATTTTTTTTATATTTTTAGCTACGTATTTTTCATACATTTTAAGATATATATTGAATGTATCTAAAATATATATGACCATCGGTCAAAAGTTAGTTATTAAAAATATATTTACTATACATATTTTTTATAGATTTTTAATATTTTTTTTATATATTTCGACATATATTTTTTTTTTCATGGGGGTAAGTATTACAAAATTCCAAAGAACTAAATCAGGATATAGTAGACTAAATAATTTATGTTTTTCTTTTTATTTATTCCAATTTACAACGTTTCGTCAGCATAATTCTGACTTCATTAGGTAACCTATGTGTAAAATATAATAAAATTAATTAAAACAATAACAACCAACTTATTAAGACATTATCAAAATTCAAATAAATAATACCTTGTTTTATTTTTACTTAATTTTAAAATTAGTTAAATTTTTTTTAATTTAATTTTCAAGCCAAAAAAAAATTTCAAGTTACATTTGAAAATAATAATAAAATTAAATTTTATACTCAAAAATATTTATTAAATTTTTTTAATTAAAATTTAAAGAATAAAGAGATAAAATACAGAAATTTGAAAGAAAATAAAAATTAAAACCGCTTAATTTAAAAATAAATGACCTGAAATATTTTGATTCAATTTTTGATTAACCCAGTCTCTGACATTACCAAATCCGGTTGAAGAATTAAAATTTTTATTACCATAATTATAATAATCAATAATACGACACCCAAGTGCTTTAACCAGAATTTAAGTCATTTAATCCTCGCGCCAAAATTGGATAAAATTAAATTAATTAATTATCCTCGATCCTCGCAACTTGCAATCCATTATAATAATAATAATAATAATTATTATTATTATTATTATTATATAGTCTAATGAAATAAAATTATGGTAATAATTAAATTTCCGATAGTTAAAAATAGTTTTGTGAAATTAATATCCGGGAATTGGAGTATCGCGTAGAGCGAACAAATTCTAATTACTCCTCTTGAATCGCGGCGCATAAGTACTCGTTAAAGTTTAATTCGCCAACATCCAACTGCGTTTGCTCCGGTGGGTGCTTTATTAACAATAACAACGCACCTGAACGTGTGTTTTCATTAACAGAGCCTCCTTGGTGGGTTTCGCGTTCTAATCATCATCTTCATCATAATTATGATCTCAAAAACTGGAAGCTAATGAATTATTTATTATTGAGATAGATCATGGTTAGCTTAGAGCTCAAGCTGACTAATTAACGCTAAAAGTAATCGATAGAGCCGAGTCAAAAATAAACCGGAGATTGATAATGATAATGAAGCAGTAGTTGAGATTAATAATAGCGAGTGGTATGGTAAAGCCTGGATACGGAAAGAGTAAGAGTAAGAGCATTAAAGTAGAGGAAGCGAAACTTACGCGGTGAATCGATGGCTAATAGCCTGCCCGCTGTAATTAATGCAACAAGTTGATACCTAACACTTATCTATGGGCAAGTACCCGGCATCGGCATCGGGCTTGAACGGGACGCTAACCTACAACTCGCCTCGAGCCACCAAACGACGGCTACTGACTCTATCTACTCCTTTATATTGCAACCACCCTCTGTTCTCGATTACAATGTTTCGATCTCGACACCGGTTAATTTTATATCGACTTTTCGTCTCATCACTTTTTTTTCTGTTTAATCAGCCATTCACCTGTGAATTTATATTATTATTATTATTATTAATGTAAAAAAAGATATAGAACCAAAAAAATTTAAGAGCATAATTTTAAAATAAAAATTTTAAAGAAATTTAAAGGAATCAAAAATTTATATTTAAAAACGTGAAATTAAAATTCTAAAAAAAAATTTTAAATAAAAATTTTGAAGTCATAATTTAAAAGAAATAATTCTAAACAATTAAAAATAAATATTATGAATTAAATATTTAAGTTATTGAAATTTAGATTCACATATTTTACAATAATAAAATTTTTTCTTAAATTATAAATTATAACGATGAAAAATAAATTTAATGGAGTCAAAAATTTTTATGTAAAAATGTGAAATCAAAATTCTAAAAAATAAATATAGAAAAAAAAAATTTTAAATAAAAACTTTGAAGTCAAAATTTAAAAGAAAAAATTCTAAACAATTAAAAATAAATATTATGAATTAACTATTTAAGTTATTGAAACATAAATTTCTATATTTTACAACAATAAAAATTTTTAAAAATTACACTGTTTAAAAATAAATTTTAACTTAAAAAATTATTCAATAAAAAATAATATTGTTTTAAATCAATAAAAATTAGCAAACCTCAAATTTTTAAGCTCAACTAAATTTCATTTAAAAAAAAGTTTACTTGGCAAGTAAATCCAATTGATAGTCAAAATTACTTTAAAAAAAATACAGTCCATCCTAAACCTTAATCCCAAAACCCCAAATTCAAACATTCCATTTTACGAATCCAAATAGGACTTAGCAAACTTTTTGGCAGCGCAACTCGGGTCCAGGCGAGACCAGCCATTCCAGTGTACCACAGTATACAGTAGCAAAGCGCGGAAAAGATCACCGGTGTAATTACCATTAATTAAAGCGGTGGCGGCTCTCCAAGTGGCTTCCACCTTTACTTTCGAGCTTTCCCATTATATACACATAATACCGGACAATTAAATCCCACATAATTACTTTTATTTATTCACTAAATCAACAAGTTTTAATACTACTTCAATTATCATTATTATTATTATTATCGTCCTCCTTCATTCTATTTATCTTCCGGTTTTTATAATCACCAACATTACATTTTTATTAAGTACCAGTAAAGTCGCCGACTGTTAAGCAGTACGCACACACACACAGTATGATAACCGCTATTGTATGTTGTGCACCATAATATATAATACAGCATTGCACTCTCTTTCTTACGCCGTCACTCTACTCGTTTACTTGCTCAAGTCGTCGCTTGTATTACTTGACTGGTTGCTTCGTATACATATACATAACTCGCCCAACCCGCCCTTCTAGTCGTTTTACCGAGTTCTCTACATTAAACATATACGTACATAGTCGTTCTTGTGGGTCGCGTCTCATATCGCAAGTCCGCGGTATAACGACTAAAGTAAAAATAATATAAAAAGAATTAATTATTCTACATTTATGTCCAACAAAAAAAAAAAAACTATTCCCGCAAATATATACAAGCTTTTCCAGGTCATTTTTGCTTAATTTTTTTAGCACTATATACATGTGTGTATGAGTCTGCAATTATATCATACGTATTATTACTCCATTAGTATTTGCACAATTAGTTAAACTTGGTAATTAATTTAACAAGTGTCTGTTGTTTGCTTTCAGGTAATTGTCACGAATTAAACCGTAAGCGTGCATGAGACACCCAGCCAGTTATAAAGTGATATGAGTAATATGTACCTACAAGTATTGTACATGGGTATACAAGCGAAGAATACATGTGAGCAGGTATTTTGTAAAAATTAATTCGTTATCGCGGATTCGCAATCAAGCTTTGTTTTATTCAAAGTGGGATGGAGAGGTTAAACAATTAAGAGTTCCAACGAGCAAAATAAAGATTTATTGTTTCAGAGTTTCCAACCTACACGAGTAAATGGTAAATGGTTAATGGAGATTTTGTTTGGAAACAACTTTAAGTTTGTTTGGGATTTAGATCGCGAATTAGTGGTTTGCTTTTATTTTATTTTAACGATTCTGGCTTTTCGTTGGTTTCGAGGTTTGGAAAGATAATGGTTGGAAAATTATTTAGAGTCGCGAAATTTATTTTTTTTTTTTTATTAAAATTTTGAAATATTAAAATTAAATTTTTAATATAATTGATAATTTTACACTTCAATTGATTAATTAATTTTTTTTTTTAATTATTGATCTACTCAAATAGAAAATTTAACGGTCTTCAAAAAGGTCCTCACCCGCGAATTCATAAAAGCAAATATTCTTAAATTATAAGTCATTTAAATAAAAATTTTATTTAAATATCATAGGATTTTTGATAAATATTTATTAACAGTTAATAAGTAATTTATTAATTATAATTTATTGACTGTTAATAAATATTTATTAATGGTTAATAAACATTTTTTAATGGTTAATAAACATTTGTTAACTGTTAACAAATATTTATTTAAAACAAAAAGACAAAATAACAATTTTTTTTGACCCTTTTTATAACCCTATAGCTGAGATACATGATAATAATTCAATTCACTAAATAAATTAACGTTTTTAATATTTAAAAATATAAAAGATAATTATGAGCTCACATAATCACATTGCAAGCAAAACAAATTCACTCAAAAAAATATTTATTAACTGTTAATAAATATTTGTTGACTATAAATAAATATTTTAACTATTAATAAATGTACTTTCCTCCCAAATGAATATTAATTGAATGTTAAAAAATATTTATTAAAATTAAATTATTAATAGTTAATAAATCCTTCTATCAGTGTAAGTTACAAGTCATTTAAATAAAAATTTTATAAAAAATCATATTTTGATATTTTAACAAATAATTCATAATTAATAAATTTAATAAAAATAAAATAAAGTAATGACACATTCTTATAGGAAATTTAACGCTCTATAAAAAGGTCCTTATCCGCGAATTCTTAATACCAAAAGCGTTCTTGATTTACAAAGTGATAAAAGTAAAATAGCTGAAAAAAAGCAAAAATCTCTTATTTTACAATCTTTAAATTAAAAACCCCCAGTAATAAAACTATAAATATAAAATATAAGAAGACCAATTGTAGAAATTTAAAAGCCCAGTATATGTGGGCAGTCAGTGGGTGCAACAACATGGCGGCGTCATCATTCAGCGCAGAGCACAAATGTTACAGGCGGACCGGGACTAAAGTGCCCGCGAGGTTGTGGGCGTACGATTTGAATTTTGCGAAACGCGCAGCGTGCTAATGATGATTTGATGGTACAATTAATATTTTTTCGCTGTGCTAGTACGGGATCGCGTGTACCTCGTACCTCGCGGAAACAATCCATGTTGTACCTCTACCTCTATTTTATTTTATTATTTCAACTTTACTGTCGTTGTTATTGTTATTGTTGGCTATATTTTTAATGGGAAATATGAAACACGAATATTGTTTCAAGAGTGGTGGCATCGAAAAACGATTGCCAGCATACGATTCACTGGACATACAACCGTGTTCTGACACTCCCGTTTTTCCGTGACCCGTAGATCGGCTCGTACTCGCGCTCGCGGATTTCGTTGTTCTCTTTATTTATATTTTCCGCCGTAGTAGAATTTAACCCTCTTCCTGTCCTCTGCTCGGGACTGGGATCGATACCAATACCCCGTGATGAGCGAGCAGTCAAGCCAAATTGTCGACTGGCTATAGGAAGTTTCTGCATAAAATGGCCCGCAGACTTCCACACGTGCCAAGCTGTGAAAAAAAAAAGTTACTTATATTTTTTATCGTGTTTTTTTATTTTTTAATTCTATTCTCTATCTATTTATTTATTTACTGCCTTTTTGTGTCACACTCACAGTTACCGCGCGACCAGGTAGTATGTAGCGGTATAAACAAGGATCACGCGAGACTTTCGTGCAGGTGTCAGAGATAAGATATCCAGATATCCTTGATAAATTTTTTGATTGTTTAAAAGCGACAGTAAGACCCTGGATTTATATACGCTATAAATGTATGTGGGTGTGAAAAATATATGTTTATTATATAAAAGGTCATTTCATGCTGAACTTTACGTTAGAAAAATTTTCATTTTTTTTTTATATCAAGTATATTTATTTTTTTTCGTACCAAAAATAAATTTTGAAAAATGAAATATTTTTATTTTATCCAAAAATAGTCTAAAAAAATTTTTTTTAATAAATTCTAAGTTCACAAAACATTACCAAGAATCATGATGATAAATTTTTTTATTTTTTTCAAATCAATATTTTATCAGAAAGATCAAAGATACGAAAAAATGATTGAAATCATTTTTTAGGGGATTTAATTTCCTACAAAAAAGGTATCTTATTATTTTTTCGTACCTCCATTATTTCACCTAAAATAACTAAGAAGCTCTTGCAGTCACTGTGTGACTGCCGTGACTTGTGAACTATAAATAAATAAAATTTTACTTTATTAAAGAATGACTTTTGTTAAATTGCAATGTACTTTCTTAAATATTGACGTTTTTAAAGATATAAGCTCATCCCGATGTTACACTCATCAAGAGCTTTCATTTGAGTACCCACATGCATTTTGGTATATTTTTCATATATACATATATATAATATATATAAATATATGAAAAATTGATGTGGGTACTCAAGTGAAAGGTCTTGATGAGTATAACATCGGGATGAGCTTATATCCTAAAAAATATCAATAGATCACAAGATACAAAGTCATATATTTCTTAATTATGTATCTAGAAATAGAGAATTTTTGAATTCAGCCTGAATACTTATCATTATAAATTGACTATTGGTGAAAATGATATGAAACTATGAAAAGGCACAACTCCAGGTCAAGACCTTTCCAACGATACCAAATTTAACCATAAAAACCCATTTTATCATATAAATACACTGACCACGAAATTTTGTTTATTCTTTTAATAATATAGTTGACAACAATACAATTTTAAAAACATTAGTTATTGTTATTATTATTTTTATTTTTGTGAACCTAAAAATAAAAAATAAGCTGAAAACAAAAACGGAGAAACTTTCCCCACCTTAAAGTTCGATTTGGCGTGAACCGGCCCATATTAGTTATCTCGCAAGATAGATCGCGCAATTGACTTGCTCGCCAAATAGCGTCGATTATTACCCGCGTAGTTCGCGTCGCAATAAAAAAGTAGGATGAAATTTTAGCGGGTCGACTTGTTGGCACCCTCGGGTAATTTCCCTGTCCGCTTTCCAGATTGTTGATAGCCCGGGTTATTTATGGCCCCGCACCGAATACGAATAGAAGGTTGCTGTGCTGGAATAAAGCCGGCGATAAACCGACCGGGAACGGGGATGCTTCGTCCGAGATCCGCGATACCGCTCACATACACATACATATACGTATATTAACATGTATGTATTCTATCGATGCTGTAGGGTATACCAGAGAAAATGGGGTTAAAGATCGCGGTGTACGCTGCATGCTGCTGCATGGTCATCTTCTGGGCGACTGGTTCTGTACGCTTTTGCTAAAAGGTCAGCTACTTGCGTATAATATAATAAAAATCTCTAATATATATATATATTTATAAATAAATACCGATAAAATTAAACTAACTCACTTATCTAGTAAGTTACCAGCAACTAAAGAGCAAATATTATTTATTAGACATGGACTAAATATTCAGTCGCGACAAAAGCGATTTAGCAACATAACACACGTGGAAATTATCCGAGGTCTCGACTCGAGTTCCAACTTATCCGACAGAGGAGTAGAGAGAGAAGTTAAATCTCAGTCTAATAATATCTTACTTTGTTTGAGTACAACGTACCTTTGGACAGTCTACCTCCTCCTCTTCCTCTTCCTCCCACCTGTGCTTTCAGCTTAAGCTTTAAAACTTGTTCTCTTTATTCTTCTCGTTCTTGTTCTTGTACTGCACACCCAGGATGGTGCATACCACCCGTGGTCGTTTATCGTCGCCTCCAAACTGACTTTGCATCGTCGTCAAATAATTGGCCCTCGGCCAAATGGAAGCGCTCGTCAAATCGACCATTGAATTAACTGAATTTCCGGTTTTTATCTTAAAACGCACTGTCTCATTTTACGCGTGATTAAACCTTGAAGGTTTGAATTTTTAGGGATTATTAATACTTTTTTTTCCTTTAAAAACTTTTGATTGATTTAGTTGGTAGAAGCTCTTATTTTTTTACTTTTAATAAAAGGAAATAATTAATTATTAATGTAAAAATAATTCATTTTATTTGTTAGACTTTTTTATTAAAAAATAATCTATTTTTTTTAATCTATCAACGAGTCAAAATAAATTTTTATTAACCCTTAAAAAATATTGTTTCAAATATTAACAATTTTTTATTAACTATTAATAAATTTTATTTGATATAAAAAATATTTATTGATAATTAATTAATATCGATTAAATCATTTGATGTTACAAAATTATTTATTAACAGTTAATAAAGCTTATTAATGATTTAAAAATCTTTCTTTCAGTGTAATTGATTTTATGACACCTGATAATATTTATAAAGTTTTTTTAAACAAATAAATCATTGAAGAAAATAAAAAAAATAATAATGTAAATTCTTTAGAAATATTTTTTAAATAATGAGTTATTTTTTTTTTTATTAAAAAAATGGACTGAATAATTATTAATAAGTAAAAAAATCATTAAAAGAACTTATTAGATTTTAATAAATTTTTTTATTAGTGTAATTGATGAATATTATTCAAAATTTGTTAAATTTCTCCTTTTTAAAATTATTTTTTCAGTTCACTGATTTTAAAAAAGTTCCGCTAGCTTTTCTCGGTCCTTTAATCAACTAAAATAATTTTAATAAAATAAAATCAGGGTAAAGTATGTTGGTCGGTTTGCCGAAAAAAAAAAAAAAAAAATGGAGAGAGTAAATGCATGAAAATTAAAAAATCGACCCAGTAGCCCCGTGACTGTTCCCGCTCGCGAGTTAAAACGCGCAAAAAAGCAAAAAATAAAATAAAAATACGAGGCTACACACGTTCGGGCGAAGTGAACGAGAATTTACGATGAGGGTGAGCGCAGCGAGATGTAGCAGCCGCTAGGCTCGAGGGTGCGAGAATTACTGAGTACGAGCTAGAGTTGAGGGTAACGCAGTTAAAATGCGACCGAGAGGGTGGAAGGGGGTGAGGATGCTTCAGTACTATGCAGAATGGGGAAAAAATAATAAAAACGCGGGCATGTCGGTGAATAAAATGAGCAGCTAATTGATATGAGTTCATTGAGTTTTAGTTTCAACATGTGCATATCCCGAACGTGGATCGATTTATATTATACTGTGGGTTTAGTTTTAGTTTTAGTTTTTTTCTAGGTCTACTTTCTTCTTTGTTGTTGTATGTAATTTGTATACGGGAAATGGGAAAGTTTAAAATCAGCTGGGACCAAAACTTATAAGAAGTTTCCAAAATATTTTTTTATCGATTTATTGATCGGTTTTTTTCGATTAAAAATCAAATTCAACACAAAGTTGGACCATTTTAAATATTATTATTATATTACTAACAACCTTGCAGTCACTATGTGACTGCTGTGACTTGCGAACTATGAATAAATCAAATTTTGCTTTATTAAATAATGACTTTTGTTAAATTGTACTGTACTTTCTTAAATATTGACGCTTTTAAAGATATAAGCTCATTCTGACGTTACACTTGTCAAGAGCTTTCATTTGAATACCCACATGCATTTTTGATATATTTTTCATATATATACATATATATAATATAAATATATAAAATATATGAAAAATTAATGTGGGTACTCAAATAAAAGGTCTTGATGAGTGTAATGTCGGAGTGAGCTTATATCTTTAAAAATGTCAATAGTTCATAAGATACGAGGTCGTTTCTTAATTATATGCTAAATCGTACTATACTTTTTTAAATATTGACGTTTTTGAAGATATAAGCTCATCCAGATAAAACACTCGTCAAGAGCTTTCATTTGAATACCCACATGTATTTTGATATATTTTTCATATATACATATATATATAATATATATAAATATATGAAAAATTGATGTGGGTACTTGAATGAAAAGTCTTGATGAGTATAACATTGGGATGAGCTTATATCTTCAAAAATGTCAATAGTTCTCAAGATACAGGGTAATTTCTTAATTCTCTTAATAATATAGATTATTATCTGGACTTATAACCTGCATAAAATTCTCCAAAATTTTTTCAACAATTTTATTGATCAACAATTCGTTTAAAAACTAAAATAAAGAAAAAAGTTAACTTTTTTCCTTCAACTAAAACGTTTTATTCCCGCCAATAACTCGGAAGAGGAGAAAGAGTGAGAAGGTCACGTGGGTTATCTTTCCACACATAACACAAGACAAGACAGTACAGAAGACAGAAGACAGAAGACGAATGCTTTTTGCGCATCAGTCGTCGGCCGGTGGACCTTCGTGGGTTTAAATATAACATCAGGTATCCGTACCGCGTGTTCTGCGTGCGTCGGTGTCCTCTCTGCCCACGGTGCGGCCCAGAAACTTCCCATGTATATAATACCAGAACACACATAACACATACTACATACAGTATTCTTATTCTTATTCTTGTTCTTATTCCTATATATATATATATATATATATATATATATATATATATATATATTCTGTTTTACCTCTTACTTACACTCGTAACTCCTATCTCGTCTGCTCCGCTCGGTCTTTATCTTTTTTAGCTGGTACACGTGTGAGCCACGTTTTGAGAGATCTCCCGTCCGTTATTCGCCTTCGCCGCGGATGTATGTTCAACGACGTAGACTTTGTACGTTAAAAAACACAACAAAAGTACGGTGGAGTAGACGAAGAGCCTAAAAATAAGGAAAACAGAGCAAGACCTTAAGACGAGAATCAACAAAGACGATGCAAAAAATTTTATTCTTCAAAAATTATTTTAGTTTTGCAAAAATTAAATTTTTTTTATTTTTCCGTCATAAAACTAATATTAATAACTAGCAACTATGTGACTTGTGAACTATAAATAAATAAAATTTTGCTTCAGTAAATAATGACTTTTGTTAAATCGCACTGTACTTTCTTAATTATTGACGTTTTTAAAGATATTAGCTCATCCTGATGTTACACTCATCAAGAGCTTTCACTTGAGTACCCACATGCATTTTGATATATTTTTCATATATACATATATATAAATATATAAAATATATGAAAAATTGATGTGGGTACTCAAATGAAAGGTCTCGATGAGTGTAACATCGGGATGAGCTTATATATTTAAAAATCTCAATAGTTCACAAGATACCAGGTCGTTTCTTAATTATGCTAAAATTGCACTGTACTTTTTAACTA
>CAJNRD030001122.1:3130742-3190746 GCA_905319865.3 Cotesia congregata
TATATATATATATATATATATATATATATATATATAAGTATATTAAAAATGCCATGTGGGTACTCAAATGAAAGGTCTTGATGCGTGTAACATCGGGATGAGCTTATTTATTTAAAAATGTTAATATTTCACAAGATACAAAGTAATTTCTTAACTATGTATCTAAAGATAAAGCATTTTCGAATGCATCCTAAATACTTATCATAAATTGACTATCGGTGAGAATGATATGAAACACAACTCCAGGTCAAGACTTTTCCAACAATACCAAATTTAACCATAAACACCCATTTTATCATATAAATACACCAGTCACAAAATTTGGCTTATTCTCTTAATAATATAAATAATAATAATAATTGTAAAATTTTAAAAGAGTAATTAAACATCGAGCCACAAGGTCCTATTACCAAATTTATATTACCTCATAAAAATCTTAAATTCATAACATCCAAATTGTAATATATTGTTGTCAAAATAAAACTTAGATAAAGATACAGCTATAGATATGTTGAGCAGACGCAGAGATGTATACAGATCGAATACAGTTAGGATAGTGAATATTCAACGGATCCCAAGCAATTTGCACGGATGATGCACATTAGCACACCTCGGTACAATCAAGTAATAAATTACGGGCCGGTTAGCCGCCGGCAGGGGTCGAGATTCAATTTTCAAGGCTTTTTCTCTCCCGCTCTGGCCCCTCAGCCTCAGTCTCAGTCTCGGTCTCGATGGACCTCTTACTCTTAACTCCCATATTATTCCCTTTCGCGGACTATGTACTAGCAGAAGTAGATGCTAGATTAGAAACCTGGTTCCGTTCGAAAAAGGTGAAAACCGTCCGGTGGGTTCTTGGCTTCTCGCCGTGAATCTTCCCCGTCTCTCAGCATTTAGATTTTTTATCATTTTTTTAGCACACGTGTGGGGTTATCGCCGACTGTGACCCCATCCTTCTCTGCCAGTATCCACTGTATAAGTATATTCTATATATTCTATATCTCAACTCGACTCCTATCTCTTATATATATGTAGAGAAAGATCCAGTCCCCTTATTCGTTACTTCAAGACCATTCGATCCGAGAAGCGGTCCCCTGACGCAACCTGCCTTGGAGCCACTTTGGCGCATAAGTCAACGCTGACGTCAGCTTCTGTCCGTCCTATTTAAGTTCAAGTATAAGATACTCAAAACCACACTCGTGCTTGATTCCATACTTACATTCTCACGCGATATATATTCGCGACATTACACACAGTTTTAACACGTTTAACAACGTTTATGCGTAAACATTAAGTGTGTTGGCTGTTGACAATTCACTTCGTTGATGAAGATGAGGCATTCTAAGAATTTTTACATAAAATTTTAATCTAATAATTTTTTTATTTGAAATTATTTGAGCAAAAATTTCAAATTTTTAGACATTTAATAATTGGTAGATTTTTCTAAGTATTGTAATTTAAAAAAAAAAAAAAATTATAAATTTTTGCATTTAAAAATTTCGAAAATTAAAAAACACGAATTGAGAAAAAAAATTACAAGAGAAATTATTGGTAGAAAAATTAAAAATAATCTGGCTATAAGAAAAATTAAAAATATTATTATTAAAAACTGAAAAAAATTAAAAATTGTAAATTTTTAGACATCTATTAATTAGTAGATTTTTGTGAGTATTGAAATTAAAAAAAAAAAGAAATTTTACAAACTTTTGCATTTAAAAATTTTGAACGGTTGCATAAATATAAATTGAGGAAAAAAATTACAAGGAAAATTATTGGTGGAAAAATTAAAAATGATGTTTTTAGACTAAAAAGAAAAAAAATTTTTTAATTTTTTAGAAAAGTAATTATCTTGCTCCAAAAAATTTTTTTTTCTCAAATCAATTTGATTTTTCTATCCACGTATTATTGAATTATAAAACTTCTCCAGCCGATAAATTTCATCAAAGTTTATCAATATCAATCATCAAACCAACTAATTTCTCAAAAAATCGAAGCCTAAACCATATCAATCACCCACCAATACTCCTTCCAGCCAAAAGCAACAAACAAAAGTAGACGTCCATGAACCGAAAGGTATGTTT
Organism: Cotesia congregata; assembly: GCA_905319865.3. Lineage (NCBI taxonomy): Eukaryota > Metazoa > Arthropoda > Insecta > Hymenoptera > Braconidae > Cotesia > Cotesia congregata. Next base: position 3,132,821 of record CAJNRD030001122.1, read on the forward strand.
GGCAAAAAGACCGGAGAAGCTTGGCCCCGGCACCGGTTTGTCGACCTCGCGACGAAACACAAATACACATGATATAGAGGTGCTGTGAGAGCTAACTCGGTCGAATACGAACGAGGAAGTGGAGAAGTAGGATAGGAGGCGTGCGCCAGTTGAAGATCGAATTTGTTAGGCAAACGAGACCAAATTGGGCGAGGAATACCGTCCCGTAACTAAAGCACCTGATTACGCCTGAAATCTAACGCTAATTTTATTAATTATAATCAGCGTCAAAGCCCAAACCGGCGATCAAATCAAATCTCCTCAATTATAAATTACAAATTGCACATTGGACACCTCAAGCCGTAAAAACTTCCACGATTTGCAGAAAAGCTTTTGAGGAGCAAGTTCACCGCTGATCAGTATCTTCAGCTTCAGCATGTCGTTGACGCTCTCCAGTTCAATCTTGGGATCTTTGAGCAAGTTGATTGGATGGATACTGAGCAGGCAGCTCCTGGACCGGCGACCCGGATGACCCCTTGTTGGGTTTTATCGTCTGGATTGGACCAGCAACTGGCGTGGACGGAACGAGTTGAGGTTTTCTGGCTGATGTTGATGGTAATGTTGATGTCGCTGACAATAACACGCCAGGAATTGGTGGGAGCGGAATTCTCTGCTGAGCGACAAACAATTGCCGCCAAGTGGCTTAATTGCAGTCAACTAAACAAATGCTCTTCGTTATACGCGATATTACATGGACAGTGTACAATATGGTATCATATCATATGTGTCTCCATTTTATCATTATGATTGTGATATAAACAAGAACAAGTCCCGCGGCGCAAGTTTATAGCTAGCTCGGCATGGCCCCGAGGGTACTATACGCCTGACGCTGTCCAGTCCGACAGGTCCGCGAATATAATCATAATAATGATGGTGATGATTCCAAAGCTGGTCCTCCCTTTCCCGTTTACTGGACCCTCTGTTCCCACGTCACTGGGTGACCTGCGTGTGAGAACCGAGTCATCTGTCGTAAGCTGTTGTCTCGTAAACTTTTATGTTCCATCCTCTGTTCTCGGTCGAAAAAAAGACTCCTTTTTCTCGATGTAGATCCAGTCCAGCTTGAGTGACGAACGGACTTTTTTAAGGTTGGACATTTTTGAGGAAATAGGTGATGTTTGTTTCTAGGTTTTTAGGATGGAGAAACAAAGCTTGAAGCAGGAAAATTTTATTGGCTTTAGATGATTTACTGAAGAAAAATTGGATGATTAAAAAAAATATTATTTAGAACATTTGGATTAATTCAAGAAATTTAAGGATTGAATCAACAATATAAAACTACACGAAGAAAAATTAATTGTACTATTTACTATACAAAAATATTAACTCTTACTATCTGAAATGGTAATAAAATTAATTAATAATAAAATAATAGGTTGTATCATTGACAATTGTAAGAGTTACTATTAATAATAGTAACGATTACTATCGAAAATGATAATTGTAATTATTAAAAATTATAACTGTTATAATTGAAGATGGTAACTGTAACCATCTAGAATTGTAAAAATTCTGAAAGAAAAAATAATTTAAATTTACTTAATTAAATTCTTTATTTATATCGATATTTTTTTTTAAAAACACTTTTAGAATCGAGAAAACTTTGTTCTTTCGTTGTAAAAAATAAATTGGACTGTTTTTTTAACCCTGGAAGATTTGATATCAAAACTAATTATTTAGTTAGTTAATATTGTGCTCAAATGTTGCTTAGTACCTTCTAAATCACACAAGAAGCTTATAAATGAACAGGACAGAGTTAGACAAGAGTTTGGTCTCAACGTAGGTGTGCGGCGAGCGGTTCCGCAGAGAGATTCCCATTTATCAGAGGACATCCGCCGGAAGTGGGGCGGTTCCCGCGTAGGTGAGAGAACAGCATTGCCATTGCCATTCGGTTATTGTGGTTCCCCTTCCTCCTCTTTCGCCTCTCCTATCTACAATCTAGAGCCTAGAGCCTACAGTTTATATCATACAGCATATAGTTAATGGATCTACCGTTTTTGATTTCCTCTGCTATCGAATTATTCCTTACATTACCATCAAATTCAGGTTGATTGATGATTAATAATTCATAATTGATATTAAACCACCAGATCCTCAGAATAAAATTAAGTTTAAGTTATTTGAACATCGATTTGGGTATAGATCACGTCTGGGCCCATAACCTGATAAATACATAATTTTTTAGCTCGCTACTCAGATGTCTTAAATCTTCTCTGCAATTAACTTGATTCAAAAGAGAAATTTTTAAACCAGCATAATTTTTAATAATTTTAAATAAATTAAAATTGATTCACAAAAAAATTAAAAAATTTTTTATGTAAGTATTTTATTAAAAATAACAACTTTACAGTCACTATGTGACTTGTGAACTATAAATAAATAAAATTTTGCTTAATTAAATAATGACTTGTTAAATTGTACTGTAATTTCTTAAATATTAACGTTTTTAAAAATATAAGCTCATCCCAATGTTACACTCATCTCAAGAGCTTTCATTTGAGTACCCACATGCATTTTTGATATATTTTTCATATATACTATACATTTATATAGATATATAAAATATATGAAAAATTGATGTGGGTACTTAAATGAATGGTCTTGATGAGTGTAACATCGGGATGAGCTTATATCCTTAAAAATGTCAATAGTTTACAAGATACAAGATCGTTTTTTAATTATGTTAAATTGCACTGTACTTTTTTAACTATTGACATTTTTAAAGCTATAAGCTCATCCCGATGTTACACTCATCAAAAGCTTTCATTTGATTACCCACATGCATTTTTGATATACTTTCCATATATTCATATATTTTATATATAAATATATAAAATATATATGAAAAATTGATGTGGGTACTTAAATGAAAGGTCTTCATGAGTGTAATATCAGGATGAGCTTATATCTTTAAAAATGTCAATAATTTTGCTTATTCTCTTAATAATATGGATTATTGAAGTATATAATTTTAACGTTGAGTCAATTTTCTTGTAACCAATTTCTTAGATCAATAATTTTTCCACTCACTTAAAAAACAATTTTTCTGGCTCAAGAATTTTTCTCTTGTTAATTTTTTTATCAGTGTGTGAACGGCAAAAGGATCCGAAAAGATAAAACAAAAACCAAAGATCATGTCGAAGCAAGATAAAGAAAGACAGAGATTGAGCTGGTCATAATTGGCGCAAAAAGTAAAGGTACCGAGGGCCGTTCCGCCGGTCCCCGACTTTGCTTACTTGGACTTGTATAACAAAAAGTGCATTATAAAAATACACACATACACTCACGAAATTAAAGCTAGTACTAGCGTTTTAATGGATTACATTAGTGTAATAATAATAGTAATAGTAACATATAAAATATAAAGCTAATAGAATGGGGAATACCGGTCGACCTTCTGATGTTGCAACTTACGGCGTCGGCAGAGTTGAGCCTTTCGGTATAAAACTATCAAGTATATTGTATATAGGTGGTCTATTATCTGTGCCAAGTTCCGAGCCTCTCTCTGTCGGCATTCTCTTCTAGGACTTGCGCAAAACCCGTTGAGAATCTTGGATTCTTGTTTTTTTAATATTGTTCTGTTTGTTGTATCCATAATGCCCCATGGGAAACTCCGTTAATTCGTTGATTGATGAGGATTATTAATGTTAATCAATCAGTAGAATGGGCTCTGTATGCACGGATCGATTCAAGTGTATATAATGAATCTTAGGATTTGTTATTATGTACTCTGGATTCTGCGGATCGCAAGGTTTGTGTGTTTGTGTGAGTGTATGAGAGGAGTTGTAACTGTGGATGGTAAGAAATTAACGGGCGAGGAGATTCCGCTACTTGGACTCGCCGCTGGAGAAGGTATGAGCAGGTTTCCGAACACCTTGGGTCGTCTGCCAACCACCCGATTATCCACTCGAGGCATTTGCATGCAAATGGCTCGTGTCACGATCGAGACGCGTGGCCTGAGTTTACTTGGATCGAATTATCCGTCTGTACTTGTGCTTATTGCATTAATCTCGAGGTAAATTATGGACGGATTCTTGCTATCTGATATCTGATACGGGGAACAGTAATTCTTTGAAGGTGTTAAGTTATTTTTATCTTAGATTTTTTTTGCTGATATTTTATTAATTTTAATTTTTGGTCATTTGGTTATTTATAAATTTATTATTAGGTATAATATAAGTATAACTTTAGGAAAATTTATAAATTAATTATTTTAATATTGAAAAATTGAGATAGATTAAAACTTCTGTAAATTAATTACATTGATAGTAGAAAAAAAATTAAATATAAATTAAATGATGGGGTGTTTGAAAATATTATGATTTTTAAATGTTTAACAAATATAAAAATTTTTTATCGACTCCTTTACTTTTTATTAATTTGTAAAGTACTTTACATTTTATTAATTTTATTATTGTTGAATTTCTCTGAGCAAAAATGGAATTATATTTTACAAATTATTTTTATTTTAGTATTTTTATTCTATGCTTAGATTTTTATATGTATAAGGAAACTTAATATTTAGGAAAATCTTTTCAAAAGAGAAAAGCAAGTCCTACTTTTTTGTTTTGTGGCCTCGGACACTTGGATCACACAAAGAACAAAGTTGTACATATATTTTAGTAAAATATCTGTAATTTTACGATTCTTAATAAAAAGCTTAGACCTCATTGTAAATGTTTTCTATTAGTTTTTAAATTAGTACAAACCGACTCTTTCAAGCGTAAGGACGCTTCTCGAAAACGTAGTTTTTTAAATAAAGACTAAATATATGACTGTTAACCACTGTGTATTTTATTTATAAATATAAAACCTAATAATCACGATTACCTATCCATAACTTCCAACAATTATAATTAAAAAGCATTAAAAATATGTTTTAAACTTGAAAAATAATATGTATTTTTTGAATATATTACTGTATAAGATAATATATTCAGTATTATTATTTTTTGACAGGCAGTAAAATTTATTGATAGTTAATAAATGTAATATGTTTACAAAAATTTATTTTATTAAATTAAAATTAATACAATTTTATTAATAACCGAACTGACAAAAAAACTATAAAGAAAAATTTCTTCAATTATAACTAAAAAGAAATTATTGCAATTTTTATTAACAATAAAATAATTTATTCATGAATATTTTTTATTAATAAAAATACTAATAAATAATTATTTATCTGTTCCAGGAGAACATTTCAACCCCCGAACCCGCGGATATAACCGAAGACGACCACTACTCAAGTAAGTATTAAACCACTCTAAAATTCTCGTGGAATGAAGCTAAAATTAAAACTGTCCAATGTAATGTTGAGAATACTTTTAAAGCTGAAACTGTCATGCCAAAGCGAGTGTTTCAACATTGTCAGGATAAATTGGACGTATCCAGCTGAGCGTAATATCGGCGAATACATCCAAAAACATGTACATATACCTTTACACACACATATATAGTTAGTAGCGTGACTTGGAGGATCGAGGGGCCAAGAATATCGAGACGAGATGTTACAGAGCAGCAGCATCGTGTTCGGTGGAATAACGCTTCAAATAATATATAACCGTGAGCGAAGTACGGGGTGGGAGGGGGAGGGGGAGGTCGGACAGACAAGAATTAGTTTCTCTTGTTCAGCTGAACTCTGTGGGGGAGAGGGGAGGAGGGAATTATCGGGCAGGTCGAGCCGCGTTTCGGTAGGTGACCTAAATTTTGACAGGAACAGGAGGAGGTGTCTCGTCTGCGACGCCATCGCTATCGGGTATGCTTGAATCATTTACAAGACCCGCGTCCGCATCCTCATCCTCATCCTCGCCCTCATCCGGCATAGAGAGCACTTTATATATAGATCAGCCCATCGCACCCTTCAATCGATAAATTTCTGGCTTTTCGACCTCTGTCGAATCCCTCTCTCCTTCCTCGCCGCCCTCACTCCCACAGAACACACGTTACATCATTATATAATACATTATTCGCATCATCACGAACCTGCTGTCTGTCGCTCGCAATTCTCTGCTATCTTTCGCTCAAACTCTCGAACAATATTTGCTCGCGTTAAAATTCCCGATTTCACACAAACAAGAGTCTACTTTCGCATTAATTAACTCTCTAGGTGTCTAGTCGTGTCACAACTTTGCCAATTGATTGATTGATTGATTGATTTGTTGATTGATTGATTGATGATCATTGACCACCAGAATAAATACAATTTTTTTGATTTGGCAGCCGCGCTGATGAAAGACGCGGATAAGCTCAAGCTGATGCTGCTTGCCTGGAACTATAACCTCCAGCAGCAGGCCCAGGCCCAGGCTGCCTCAGCGGCCCTCTCGCCGAATAACTCCTCGACCACGACAGCCAACACCATTGGCACACCTGTCACCAGCCAATCGGCCATTTCCACGGCAAACAACACCATTAACAACTGCACACTCACAGGTAACACGCTTTTTCATCTTTTTTATCGCTTATTAATTTGTCATTTGTTTGTTTATCTTTCTTGTTTTATGTGTATTTTTTCTTTGATACCTCCTTTACCTGTTCGGCTGACTATTACCCAGTTCAGAAGATAGGAATTAGGAGATTTTTTAACGAAATTTTTAAAAATTATGGGTCAGTTTGTTTTTTGGATTTTAAGATGGAGAAAGTAAGCTTGGAGATGGAAAATTTTATTGGTGTAGGAGAATTTATTTTAGGTGATTTAATATAGAAAAATGGATGGTTAAAAAAATATTGTTGAGAAAATGTGATTAATTCAAGAAATTCAGGGATTGAATCAATCACAGTAAAAAATTTTTATGTTAAATATTTAACACTTTTTTGTGTTGATTTAGCAAAATAACCCTCATGAAAAAAATATATAAAAAATAAAATTCAAATATATTAAAAATTTATAAAAAATTAATAATTACGTAGCAGGGAAGTGGACAAATACAATGATGTAAATCAATACATTAATTATTAATAAAATGGTATAATAAATTATTAATTAATTTATAAAAAATATATAAATATATGAAAAATATTTTTAATAACTAACTTTTGGCCGATTTTCATATATATTTTAAATATATTTTAGATATATTCGAGATACATCTTAAAATACATAAAAAATACATAGCTAAAAATATAAAAAAAATTTATTTTGAATATATCTAAAATATATTTGAAATATATAAAATATATATATGAAAATCGGCCAAAAGTTAGTTATTAAAAATATTTTTCATATATTTATATATTTTTTATAAATTAATTAATAATTTATTATACCATTTTATTAATAATTAATGTATTGATTTACATCATTGTATTTGTCCACTTCCCTGCTACGTAATTATTAATTTTTTATAAATTTTTAATATATTTGAATTTTATTTTTTATATATTTTTTTCATATATGTATTTCAACATACATTTTTTTTTCATAGGGGAAGTATTAAATTTACACATAAAAGTCTTAAATTTTCAACATTAAGTTTTTTGACGCAATGATGCAAAATTTTTACTGTAAAAGATATAAAAATCGAGATGAAGAGAAAAAATTATTTATTCGATAATTTTACGAATTTCAAGACGCATTTTACTTTTTTCAAATAAAATAACTTAGATTTTAAACCAAGAATTTATTTCTCTTGAATTATGATAGGCGGTAACGTGATTTCAAGAATATTAATTATAAAATTTATAGTATTTTTGATATCATCAAAAATAAGTCTCAAATATGTTTCAGAATGAGTTGAAATAAAATATTTAGTTTTTTTTAAGTATTTTTTGGTTTTTTAAATGAAGAAACTTTTTTTTTAACCAAAAATATTGAATTCTTGAAGAAAAAAATTATAAGATTCTCTTCAAAATAATTTTTGCCTTACATCAAAAATATTTATCTTCAATCAAGTATTTTTTTTCGGTAATATTTTATTATTTATTGTTAAATGAAAAACCTGACATTCATTTTTTTCTTTAAAATTATTGTCTATTTTTTCGATGTATAAATTAAATTTTTTATCAACGTTGAACGTAAACTCGTTTATCAATAAGAAAAATGTTAAAAAAAATTTTTAAAATGTCAATTACTGTATTTTAAAGTAATGTAAATTTTTTATGCAAAAGGGAATAAAAATACAATTTTTAGAAGTTAAATTTTTTACGGGAGCATAAATTTCTTTTAATTAAAAAATAAAAATTAAAAATTTATCGAAATTCATAAAAAAAAAAGTAAGAAAAAAAATTTCTTTAGAATATACCTACAATTGGACATTGAAACAAAATTATTTATTATTTATTTATTCACCCATATTTTGTTAACGGTCATTTACTCCGATATTACAGTTGATCGGTTAGGTTCCTCGGTATATCCATTACGAAACCTCTGTCTCGAATAAACAAATTTCATTTAATAAATTGGATAGTTTAATGACGGCTGACTATACGGGATTATAAAATTTCGTTTGACTAATCAAAATAGTCCCACTTTTGATGACATCAGGACCCGCATTGTCAATGTGTCATCGTTCCGTCCAACCGTACAGTATTAAATATATATAGATATATGTATAGAATCCGTCTGGAGTACAAATAGGAACAAAAAACACCGTTTTATTTTTTTCGTCTATAAAAACGGATTAAAAATAAAAACGCGAATGAACATCAAAAGCGACTAAACATTTAATTGAAACGACGACTATACTACGCTGCACTGTACTAGGACGAATTTCGGTTCTATTCATTCGAACCGAGCACACGGCAATTAAATAAATATACGGGTGAGTCACCTCGCCGTTCTACAAGTTACCAGTTATTGTGGAGTTATATATTTATGATATAGCGGAAAAACGGTGTTGTGTTATAGATATTTTTAAATAGTTACACTGAATTTATACATCCTGGCGTTGGAGTTTCACCTTTCAGTAATTTCGGGTTTTATTCTAACTCAAGGTCTGCAGTCGATGTTTCCATCGCTAATTTTAGCGCTCATTTTTCTCCACTACTTTCAATTAATTCGGTTTAACCTATTTAATGGAATAATGTCAAAAGGTATTCAATCTGTACCTGTAAAGAGAAGATTTTACTGTTGAGTAACCGGCTGGGAGAGATGTGAAGATAATACTACTCTGCTGTAGTCAAATCCAGCCGTAGATCTGGAGTCATTGGTAATTTATTTGTCATTTGTAATTAGTGAGACAACAATTCTTGAAAAGGATTTCCAGTTATTGAATATCTGACATTTAGATTTGGAGAATATAATTAGTTTTTCTTTTTTTTTTTTACATTAAGCAAAATTTTCCGTAGAAAAATTTTTTTGATATGACCTGATCTGTTCATATACGGCAATATCACATTATACATAACAAGAAAGATTAAATTTATAATGTGATTTTTTTTTTATTGAAAATATATATTATTACGTATCAGACAAAAATCAGTTCATTTAAAAACCGATGACGGATGATCCTTTTTAAAAAGTTTGAAATTATTTTTTTTTGTATTTAAAAATATCTTTATTTGTGAATTTGTAATACATGAGTAAGTTACATGAGAATAGCTTAAAAATACTTGTTTCTATCCGTAGATTCTAACAAATGTTTGTATTATTAAAATATGTTTTTGTATTTTTAAATGATTTGAACTTGGATTTGTGGGAAAAGTTAAAAAAACCACTTGAATTTTCGTTTGAAATTATTTTTATTTTAGAACTTTATATACTTAAATTTCACTTTTCTTGCAATGAGATGATTTAGCGATTATACGCCATCTATCGAAAATTTTCACAACTACTTTTGAGCAAGCGGTCATATTAGGCGTTATATAAATATATTGAATGGTATCAAGCTATATATATGCGAATATCGACGGTCTAATTAGCAATTGGTCTAACTCCTTATTTTTTAGAAGGTGATTTTTTAATATTTTGATGTAGTAATAGTCTAATTATAAACTATTTGAATGATCCAAACCAAAATATTATACTTCTAGAAGATATTAAATTGTTTTTTAAAGTGATAATAAATTTTGAACTAATTATTTTCCACACAAATGGAAGATTTTCTAAAATGGAGTTAGACAATTTGTTAATTAGAACGTCAGTATGGCCAATTTTTTTAATGAAGGGTCAGAAATGCTAAAATTCATCGAATTTTTTATTATGCATTTAAATAACATAAAAAAAATATTTTTAAGCTAATAAAACGTTCTACAAAAAAGATCTCTTATATATTTTTCAATAAATTAATTTCAAAAATAATTCAAAGTTAAAGTTGGACATCCTAAATAATTAATTTTCAGCGAAATTATTATATTTAAAATTATAAAAAATTTTTTAAGACATAAAAAATATTTTTATAACACCATTACTTTCAAAATTAAGCCGTCCCCAAACTTTGTCAATTTTAAAGCCATAATAATAATAATGTTGAAGAAATAAAAAAAGGGAGAAATTAAAAACCCTCTTAGCAAAGTATCAGTAGCAGCTGACTGGCTCGAGGGACTGTCCAGAAATTAATATCGCCCAGAGTCTGGCTGTATAAAAGCTCTTGCACCAGCTTTCTGGCTCCTTAGTTCCCCAGCCCTCCAGCCAACCGACCGACCTCTTTCTCCTCTGAATACCTGACTACAACCTCCAAGAGTGGATGGCTCTTGGCCACCGTCTGCCGGGCTCCCAGATACAGAGCACTAGACAAAGTCCTGGAAACTCCGAACATGAAAGAGGCAGGCTTCTCGACCCTGAGATATCGACCCTCTCCCTCCCTCCCCAAAGCCCCATCCAAATACACCCTTCCTCCTCTTCTCAGCGAGTATGAGACTATGAAATACTCCTCAGCCTTCACACGATCAAAATAAACAAACTACAAATAAATTAACGCGACGTTAATGCGTTAAAGTGAACACATTACCTTTTTGCCTCACCTCCCTTCTTTTCTCCCTCCCTAGGGTGGCTTTTGCTGCGATTCATCCCCAAAGGACGCTGCGACGTCGGCCATAGGCGGAAAAGGGTGAAGGGAAGTGGGCGAGAAACAGTCAGAGCCAGAGAAGTTGGGTTTCATCTCTACAGAATTCTCGGATCTCGGGTATTGCCAGAAAGAGGGCTGCACGTGGAGGAGTTTTGTCGAGATAAAGCCGAGGGAACCAACAGAGACCGAGTTATAAGTCCTTGGGCTGGAACAAGGACACTAAGTTTCTGGTTCTATTCTGCGGTGAAAATGTCTAACCTTCCTTCGCTAGTTTCTGGTCCACTGGAAAAAAACTACTTGGTTCACGAAAAATATTCTCTTTAAAATTTAAAGATATTTAGTTGGAGAAATTCAAGAATTTAAAACTCTTGGGTGAAGGAAAAAAATTGTTTATTCAAGAGTTTTGAGAATTCAGAGAGACACTTAACTATTTTTAAACAAGATAATTATATTTTATTAAAAAATTTACTTCTCTTCAATTAAAATAGGTAGCAATGTTGGTTCAAAATATTACCGACTTGTTTCAAGAATACAAAAAATTCTATATTTTTAACACGTAGTGATCATTAAGGGCCTAGATGACCCCAGGCAATTTTTGAGTTGTTTTTGCTTCGAAGATATCATTCAAAATGGTATTTGTGGTACCATCTATTTTTGTTTGAAGATTTTTTGAGATTCATGGAAATTTACGATTCCAATCTTTCAAAATTTGACTTTCTAGCATTTTTTTTTATAATTAAATAATTAAAAAACGATTGAGTTATTCAACGAAAGTGTTAAGAATTATTCTCATGTACGGTTCGAGTGAAAATATTGCAAACAACGCAACAATTTTTTCCATGCATGGGGTCAACTAAACCCAGTATGACCACTACATTATTTTTAAGAAGAGTGACCACTACGGGTTTAATGTAAGTCTTAAGTACAGTAGTGCTAAAAAGTATTTTGACAAATTTATTTAATGGCTTAATTGAAAATAAATATGAAACAAAATAACCATTTATTTATTTTTTTTCATAGTGTTGTCAAAATACTTTTGAGCGCTACTGTACCTTACTTACTTTTTCTTAAAGTAAGAATATAATAGCCTTTAATAAAAACTAAATTATTCTTAATTGAAGAGAATTTTGTTTCTTTAATAAATAATTTTATTGTATCGCTTGAAGATAATATATTTACATAGAAAAGATAAAAGGGAAAATTACAGGAATGGTACAAATTTTCTAATAGTGAATTTACATTTTTTTCACTTGCCAAATTTACATTTTAAGATTGACAGTTTTTATAATATAAAAATGACATTTATAAAAATATAAATTTTGTATATTTTTCTGTAATTTTGACGACTAATTTTTTAATTAAAAAAAAAGCGAGTTTCAAGGAATTCTTGAATCAATACATAATAAAGTCCTCTCAAAAATAATTTTTTTAGATAAATAATATTTTTTTTCAGTGTGCTTTTCAAGTTAGTTTTTCTTCAGCACTATCCACACACTCGGCACATAAACACCCTTCTATGCCCCGAAACCCTCATCTCCAATCTCTTTTTCCTGGTTTCCACTATCCACTCACCCTCTACGTCACTTTACTCTCTTTCTCTTTCTTCAAATATATATATAATATATAAAGGAAAATGAACCCTCTTCACATACGCAGGTTTTTCCTCTGGCGTCCAATACCAAGGACTGCTATGCGATGTCAAGCCCTTCACTAAAATCTACGATTCTATCCAGCTGCTGTGGGAGCTACCTCCGTGATACTTTTTCATTTTTTTTCTCTCTTTCTCTCTATTTTTATTATTATTTTTACCATGGCAAATATTTTCCTTTTTTGATCAAGATATTTCTCGGTGGGATGCACTCAAAAATGACGACTACGCGCTCCGACAATTTTCCCCGGATATTTCAACTCTACTGCAGTTGTAACAAAATTCTCTTCTGCAGAAGAAAATAGATGAAAGGAGCAATTAACTATGATGACATAAGAATAAAAATTAGAAATGATATTTAGATTTGTGGTTGGTGTGAGCATACAGCGTTGAAGAGGTCGGATCTCGCCGACTAAATCGTCCCTAATTTAATGCCCTCCCTTATTCCAACTCGGTTTAACCCTCAACCTTTGCTTGGATTTGAACACAGATGTATTGACTCGCTGGGGATTTTACATGCGTGCTGCGGTGTATTGCGGAGATTACATAGCCTCGGCTTTTCATTTGGATTTTCAAGTTTAAACAAGTGATCTCATCTTTTTATGAAGATGTTCTCTATGGAGGGAATGGAAAAATTTAGTTTTTAAATTGGGATGTTATAAAAGTTATCACGAAAGACTTTTTTAAGAATTTTTACATACTAATAGACGAGTTTATAAGCGATTAATAAATTTATTTATTTTGTAATTATAGTAATTGTTTAGTTTTAGAATTGACAATGCTTTAATCGGATTTTTTTTGAACTATAGAATAATTTAAAAAAAAATTTCTATTGTTTCTTTTTTATAATAGAAAGAAAATTTTAATTTAATTATTTTATTACAAGAGAATCCGGCTGCCCAATTTTAAAATACAGTAACTGCAAAATTTTTATACCTGATTTTTTTTAGTATTGCTGCATTTCTTATTTATATTCAAGTATTTTCTACTCAAAAATCAAATTTTGTATCAATTAGGCGCGCAAACTTTTTTTTAGTAAGAAAAATTTAAAAAAATTTTAAAATTGTCAATTACTGTGTTTTGGAATTGGGCAGCCGAATATTGTCAATATATAAATTATACAATAAGTAAAAAATATTTTTATCAATTTGGAAAAAGGATTCATAATATTAATTTATCGATTTTTTATTACGAAAAAAAATGAAGAACTTTAAAAATTAATATTATTAAAATTTGGAAAACAAAACATTTTTTTTGTTCTTTGACATTTAAAAAAAATATTTTCTTAAAAATTATAAGTAAAATTTGTATATCGACAATCTAATTATCAATTTATTTAACTCTATTTCAGAAAATTCTCTATTAATGTGAAAAAACAATGAATTAAATAAATATTATGTCTATAATATTTTTGTTTGAGTGAATCAAATAATATATATTTAGACAATTGCTATTTAAAAAGTTACAAAATTATTTTTTAAAAACTATAAAATTAAAAAATTTACTAATTACACCATCGATATTTTTTGTCGTGATTTTTTATTTGTGTTTATTAATTTACTACTAATTTTTTATTCCAATAATAAATCAAGAATTTAGTTAAAAAAAAATGTTCTCAAGCCTAAGCAAAAAAATCAATACATTATTATTAATATATAATAAAAAAATTTTAAACATTGAATTTTTTCTAGAGAATTTTATCTAAAAATAAAATGACTAGTGCAGCAAAATAAAATTTTCGATAAAAACTTTTAGAAGAATAATGTATTTCCCAATTTTTCTGAATAACACATATGAAATAAGTACTTTTAGCCTCTCTTTTTTTCCCCTTCGGAGCCTTCCGAACTTAAAACCAAGAACGACCCTTCTTACGACGTAAGAAGAGAGTATATAAGTAAAGTAAAGTAGAGTAAGCGACGTTATGTCGTGGCATGCCAGGGTTGGCGTCTTTCGAAGAAAATACCGGGTGCGGACCGGGAGAAAGGGAGAAAGGGGCGAAGAAAGGGGCTAGGGTGAAAATACCAGCGACCCTCCTGCTCGGTTATATCCGCTGTGGTCCCCTTTACTTGGATTCTACTTCTATTCGTAGAGCGTTCATCGTTCCTCGTCTACGTATCTCCCTCGCCACTCCTCCAGTTTCACGAACAAGCACAAGAAAAAGAATAAAAATAAGAAAAAGGAGAGGGTCTCGTTGGGTCTTCTTACAACATCCCCAACTGCCGGGTACGGACAGAGACTTTAGCTGAGTCTCACCCTTGCGTCGAGTTCTTTTGATGGCCCCCGGGCAAAAAACCTGGCAGTCCACCCGACTCGAGACCTCCACTGGGGGAGTAAAGTGTTCGAAAGGGATGTAGGCGGGCTGAGACCAACACCAGCTACCGTCTACTCTCTATCCTCTGCAGAACCTAGAGACAGGAAAGACCAAAGAAAGTCCAAGGGTTATTCTTCAAGGTTTAGTCTGCTCACCCAAATCAAAAAAGTCTATAGTTGTTAAGTATACTCAAAATTATAAGCATAAGTTTACTTTATAATTTTTAAAGTTGGCAAAATATCTCATAAATTCTTATAATACTCAAAGACTATAAATTTAATTGATAGATAGTATGACTGCAAGTAAATGTATTTTTTTCAAAGTAAAAAATTTTTCGTTATAGCGTCAAAAAAATTTGTAATAAAATGATTTTTTTTAATCAAGAGAATAAATTCTTCAAAGTGGTATTCTTGGTTCAAGATTTTGGCTCTTGAGTCAAGTTAATTTTTTTATCAGTGCAGAAAATTTATTCCAATGCTAAAATAAATTTATAATAAAGTATATATTAAAAATAATATCTTTAATTATGACTTAATTTAATTCAGAGTGTACTTTTCAATTATACACATTTTTTATGTGGCTAGATCCTCCGAGCTCCAGCATTTACGTCACATCCACGTCTAACCGAACTGTCTCCTTACTGTTTATCGGGCGCAAGTCCACTCAAGCAGGAGATAAATGAGGCTTAAAACGAGTCCCACCAGTGCCATGCACTTCAAAGGACCAAGACAGTTCGCTGTTGATGCCAAAGGAAATTAAATAATTTTTTAGTTTTAGAGGTAGATCCACTTGGCTCCGATTTACTCTCAACTTAGTCGATTAAATTAGGGGAGTACACGTTTAACTGGACGATTTTTTACTTTAAATTGAGTTGAAAAAGTTAGGAAAGATTTTATAGTTCTTTCCAGTCCAATGACAACTTTCAAATATTTTATATTTATTAATTAGATGTTGCTTTTTATGTCCATATGGCCATATTAGGACGTATATACTTGATATGTTCAAGTATAGCTATGTATATGATTTGACCTGATTATATATATATGTAATGTTTAAAATTCTCAACAGATGGCGCATTATTGCTAAATTTTCTCGATATAAGATCGTTTTTTACAATAAAAATTGTTTTTTAATTTTTAAGTTTTATCCAATTGTATCTCAAAAATCGCATATGTTATTTTTCATTAGAATATTAATTAAATAAAAATATCCAATATCTAAAAAGTGTCATTTGAACCTAGAGTACAAAAATCATGAAGTAAATTGACACAAATATTAAAATTTTAATACAATATAAAATATAATATCAATAAAATAATTTAAAAAGAACAGAAAAAAATTTTTTGTACAATGAAAAGCTTCTAATAAAATTTTCCTACCCACCCTTACATGACATTAACCTCATAACAAGACAATTGAGCATCATAAAGCAACCGTAGATTGGTCTAACTACCCCATTTCTTCATGTATTACGCGTTAAAAAAAAATTCCTGAGCATTGATCCCGGATGATGACCTGGCAGACACTTTGAGCAACATATCGCTGCTCGGCACCCATCACCGCGATCATTCATGAATGGGAGTAGAAGCACAATAATAGAAGGAATTCGAATGGTGTAATACCTATACATGGAAATCGAAGACAAAATAGTATAAAGAGGCTCTCAGAAGAGGATGAGGGTGGGGATAAGAAGGGTGCAGTATATCCGCGGTTGAGAAGTTCTCTATGGCACTTTTGGTTCTATTGTGATTTATGCTCGCGATGAGGGCGACTAAGGCTCTGGCTCACACATCAGACATCACACATCCATGACACACATTTACTTTTTCTTGATACTTGTTCTTTTTCCAATGCAGAAGATTCCCTGGATCTGGATCTGGATCTCGCCTGTTCTATCTTCGAGTGTAGAGCAGAGCAGGGCCGCGTCTTTTAAACGAGATTACAAAGGATCTCGTTGGGTTGTAGCGGGTTCATATAGCGACGAGACGTGAAGCGTTTCGAAACGTTCTACTTTACTCTGCTGTGCTCTTCTATTCCGAGAAGGGGCGACCGCAGAGCCAGACCCTGCTGGAAAATATCCTGTGGGTGTATGTGGCCAGATAAATAGTCCAATAGCTGCATCACGTGTGCTGGTAGATGGAAAATGGAAGGGGAATCGGAAATTTAATTTTCCGATAGTGCGCCAACCCGCCGTGCCGAAACAAATTTTTTATCTCTCTCTACCTTCACTTTAGGTTATTTTTTTTTTTTTTTTTTGATTGGGTGACTGAGGGTGGAGTGTGTATTATTATGTTTCTTCGTTTTCAAGTCGCTTCCGTGTTTGCCGTAGTGGAGAACCCGGGGCTATTTTATATGATTTTACGGTCTTGAGTACTGTATTTACATTGCGGCGATGCCCGAATTTCTCGGATTTTTTTTTTCTCCCTAAGCTCCATCGATTTTTTTTTTGTTTTTTTTTTTTTTTTCGGCACTGGAATATTGTTTCGGTTGTTTGGTTATCAAAAAAAGTTTTTTATTTCCGTAATTTTAATTTTAGCTCCGACAAATTATAACGATTAATAAGTTGTAACTCTATATGGATGATATATTAATTCCATGTTTTTACATCTGGAGGATTTTGAGGAAAAAATTTTACCGGAAGCTTTAAACGATCGGATTTAACTCATTAATCTTTTAATATTTTACTTCTACACATGTGTAGGTTCATTATAAAAAAAATATGTGATTTGTAGTTTAAGTGGAATATAATTTATAGCAAAAATCTTCTAATTTTTAACAAGATTCTATTTGTTCGAAATTTGTGTATAAGTTATTGAAAAATTATCTGTGTTAAGGCAGAACTTTTATGATATTTCAATTCTACAGAAGTCTCAGTTCATTTAAAACTTTTTACGCTGTTATTAGTAAGCTCTACAGTATTTTTAGTACTTTTTACACTAGTTTTGGTAGATTCTACCCTATTCTTAATACTTTTTTACGCTGTTTTCATTATTTACGCTATTTTTAGGAGTTTCTATGTTATAATTATCACTTAATGATCTACAAAAATATCATATTAAAATTGCTAACAGGATGTTTAATTTAATTTAATCAACTTGAGTCTCATGATGATTTTTAACGATTTATAAAAATTAATAGTCTTAAAAAATATGATACTGAAGTTAGCCGTCAGCTGTCAATTTAAAAAATTTTGTTAACAAATAAATTACAATAAAAAAATGCTTCTAAAAATTTTCATTTATAATTTTTATTAATTTTTAAATGTGGAACTTTTTAATTAATTTTTTTTTATAATTATTTAATGGCCATAAAACTCTAAAAAATTTTTAATCTCAGACAACTTTAGTGTCATTAAAAAATACAAGATTTTCATACTTTGAATGATTGTTTGGATTTAAAAAAAAACAAAAATTGAAATATTAATTTTATTTCCAACATTAAAAATTCTAAAACTTCATTTTTGACTTAATTTTTTTTTTACTACTTCAAATACAATTTTTTGAAACAAAATTAATTAAAAAATTGGATTAAAACCAGGGAAAGACTTATTACTTTTCATATTTCATCAATAATTTTCAACTAAACATAAAAATAAAACCATTTTTCAAATATCACAAGTCGTAACTTCCAACTGATTCATTTTCCCAAATCATTTATATATCTTTTCTTTTTTGGGGTCTACTCCGGGAAAAGAGGAGCCACTTAACAAAATTTAGTGCGATTTGAGGCGAACGCATCCCTCTCGGAAAAACCAGATGATCTAGAAGAAGGTACAAGGTATATCTTGTATATATATAGAGAGAGAGTAAAGAAGGAAAAAATTCATCCATCGACTTGCGTATCGCCACACCCGCGGCTTTTTCGAGGAACCAAGAGCTACCGTGCTTTTTCTTCTTTATACGACGGAAGAAAGCTTAAATATATAAAGAAGTCGGCTACCCGGGCAGACAAAGAGAGCTGGAGATTCGAGAAGCGGTGGCCGTACCAGGGAATAGAAGCTTTAAAAGCCTGAAGAAAAATCGGGGATGGGTTGCTGCTTCTTTCAACCACTGGTGCTGATACTCCTCTTCCTCCCCAGCAACCACCCCACGTTTGATACAAAAAGATATTCGAGTCTTGGCCATGATTGTACACAGTACCCACCATCTTTTATTCTTCCATCGACTGTTTTTTCTTTTTTTATTTCTTCTTTTCTTCCTTCTTCTAGTCGCGGTACGTACTCATTTTTCGTGATCCAGTTTCGCTGTAACTTAATCGCTCGTGTCTTTGAGGAATTTGTCGACAAGAGGATTTCGCAAGCCAAGGGATTAAATCGCTACTAAATTCATCTTTAACTTTTAAAGTTTTTTTTTTTATAAGGATTGATAAATTTTTAAGACAACATACAAAATGAAAATTCTTATGGAAAAAAAGTCACGAACTTGAGGATAAAATCCATCGCTTCAGGGCTTTCTTGACTCGCTTTTTTGCAAGCAGGCCTTTTTTCTCATTGTTGGATTCACACTATAGACTAAAAGACTTTCATCGAACTCTATTTCCTTTTTTGTGTCTTGTATATAGGAACACATTTATATCTTTAAGGGATATACGCACTTTGAATTTTGAAAAATCAATTTTATTTCATTTTATTTTTTGCCTTTTTTTTTGGAGTTATATTTTGAAATTTAGTTAAAAAGATTTATCGAAAATGGATGATGTTTTTTTTAACTATATTTTTTAATTATTGATCCAAGGTTCGAAAATTCTGATAAAATTTTCCATTTTTAAGCAATTTTAAATGAAAATTGATAATTTTTTTTTTTTTATTTTGAGAGCTTTTTTGAAAGGATCTCTTGGAGAACTTTTGTATATTTATTATAATTTTAATCAGTTAAAAAGTTTCTAAAAAAAATGATAAAAAAGTAACTTTTTTCTGTGCATTTTTAGAGCTATATTTTGATGCTTATTTCGTCAACCCGGCTTTCAATTCTTTTCATTGTAACTCTCCCTTTCTGTATCCATATCCTCTATCTTCTCAACGCTCAATAAGTAAACTAAGCAGAGGATAAAGTTCCTTGTGCGATGAACTGCTGTCAATCCTAAATCTTCAATCCTCATTCTAAATCCTCATTGTCCGTCTTCGTCTTGGTCTTAAAGCTTGGAGCCAACCAAACTGGGCTTTTCAACCTGAACCAAAATGAGAAAGGAGAAGGATAAGGAGATGGAGAAAGAGAAACAGATGAATGTTTGTCCTGCTAAGAGTTTAGTTTCTGTTTGTTTGTTTGAGCATCACCGGTGGATGAAGATGAAGATGGAAAGGTACAAAGAGAACGGGTAAAGGTTGGAGTACCAGTGGCACTACCCACAGTGTACTATAAATTTGTAGAAGGAAATGATGCAGAGAAATGGTTGGACTGCCTGGATATTCAAAATCCCAGTTAGTTATAGCTTGTGTATATTTCAGGTTGATGGTTGTCGGTAGGGTTGCAAAGTATTTAATTTAAAAATTTTACTTCATTCATTTACCTATAATTAATTAATTTTTCTTTTAATTAATAGTTTAGCTTATTTTAATTATTGATTTTCTGAAAAATTAATTTTTTTTTAATATCAACTTTTTTAAAAATCGAAAATCGATTAATTAAATTTTCTAATAAATTAATTTTTAAATAAAAAAAAATGTGTAGTTAAAAAAATTTAATTAAAGTACTTTTGATAAAATTTATAGTTAAAAAAAAATTAATGGATGAATTTTTTATAAAATTAATAATTAAATCAAAAATAAAACCTCAAAAAATGGATTTTTTCTTTACCCTGGTCATTAATTCTTGGTCTACGGTCAACCCTAGCTGAGAACTACCTGAGTGCTCGACAGGGATGAGTAGACACAGTAGTAGTAGAAATAGCAGTAGAAATAGAGGAGGGTTAAGAGTTCAAATCCGAGACCCGAGAAGCAATATGCAGACGGATGACAGGGTTGCGGTGAGCCTACCAGGACTCGCCCCAACTGGACATCAGCCTCCAGGGTGAGGGACTGAGTTGTCAGGGTATATACTTTCGGTGTCACGGATCACGGGTGAGACTACGACTAGGACTAGGAACTGGGAACTAGAGACCTCTGAACTAAATGTAGAGACTCGGGTTGTAGTCCGGAGGATCAAGGTTTCGCCAACTCTGTATCTAGTTAATACATAAAGGAGGATGAGGACGAAAATGTCAGAGTTGAGGGACAAAATTCAAACTGTATTAAGTAATGGGAAAATTGTTAATTTTTTTTTTTTTTTTATTAAGTCAGGTCGTGTTTTATTTTGACAAGTAGAAATTTTTTAACCGAAGTTTTATTGATTAAGCGAAAAAATTTGAACTTTATCAATTTATATTTTTTATAAATTATAAATGGAATTTATTTTATTAAAATTGTTGATTATTATTTTATTGCAAATATGTGAAGAATTTTGTGATTAAAATTTTTTTATAAATTCAAAATTTTTAAAAATAAACATTAATAAAAATATTATATTATTTTTAAGTATTGAACTTGATCAATTTGTATTTAACAAAAATTATTATTGTTATTAAAATATTTTGGTGAATAAATAATTATAAATATTTCATGAATATAATGATTTTATTTTCAATTAAAGAAAAATAATGATGAAATATTTTCGCCGGGTTGATTCAACGTATAATATTATTATCAGAATTTATTTATTAAATTAAATAAATACTTAAGCTATTTATTACGGGTAATTGCCAATAATAAACGGTGTTGTAATATTATTAATTAGTAATGTACTTTTAATTGATTGCATTGGAGAAATTATCGAATAATAATAAATGAACGTAATAAAACGTTGATTACATATCTCATGCTCGTAATAAAATTGTCCACGCTAATATCTCGGGGAGTGGGAAGCTGTATAGTACTGGCGATTTACCCTATTTTCGCTCGAGGGAGTGATATTCTCCGGCTGTCGAACGGGAACTCGTACTCACACTCGAACCCGGGCGATTGTAAGTAAATGGAAAACAGCGACAGCAGTTGAGCCGAGGGTTAGTACGGAGCTACAGGGGCGAGAAAAGAGAACAGAGGACTGGAACAGATACTGGGGTTTAAATGTTATGTAAAACAATCGTGTCATCGTTTTATTCCTGTATATTGTAATGCGATTCAATCAAGACCCGCAACTCTATTTCCAGATTTATTTATATTTTATTCAAGATAAGGATACGTTTAATATTAAATAGCGTTTTTGGAGTCTGATTGCGCTAATCCAGTGGGTAAGTTGTTGTACTTAATTATCGAGGAGTTTAAGAGCGTAACGATCGAGAAAGACGGTGATAAAGAGAAGAAGGAAGATCGCGCGGCAAGAAATTTGATTTACGACAGCTCTCTACACTTGGAGTTGAGGGTTGTGCTCTTGAATTTATTGCTCTTGTTATTCATAACCGAATACATTGCGTTTATATTATTCATCGCAGTCATTCACCACATCGCTCAACTTATTTGTCTATTAATAAATATATTATAATATTTTATTGCATTACTCAAAAATAATAATCATAATTATTGTGATAATAAAATTTTTAAAATATATTATTATATTTTTAAAGAGAATCACTTGAAGATTTATTAAAAAATATTTCTATTCAAATTATTTTTCAAATTTTTCTAATAGTGTTGAAAATCTCCAATAGGTGGCGCATCATCGCTAAATCCTCTCGTAATCAGAAAGTTAAAATTTAAGTTTCAAAGTTTATAATAAAAATCATTTTTAAATTCTCCTAAGAATTCACCAATTAAACAAATTTTTATTTTATTGACACAAAAATTTTAACTTCAATTAAATAAACTCCTAAATACGTCCTACATTTAGCAGTTCAGCGATGAAATTATCGTAGGAAGCATAACTTAATCACTAGTTTCCATAAAAAATAAATATATTATATTTTATTGCACTACTCAAAAATAATCATAATTATTGAGATAATAAAATTTTTAAAATATATTATTATACTTTTAAAGAGTATCACTTGAAAATTTATTAAAAAATATTTCTTTTTAAATTACTTTTTAAATTTTTCTAATAGTGATGAAAATCTCCAATAGGTGGCGCATGATCGCTAAATCCTCTCGCAATCAGAAAGTTAAAATTAAAGTTTCAAAGTTTATAATAAAAATCATTTTTGAATTCTTCTGAAAATCCACCATTCTCCTAAGAATTCACTAATTAAACCAATTTTTGTTTTTTAGCTCAAAAATTTTAACCTCAATTAAATATACTCCTAAATACGTCCTACATTAAGCAGTTCGGCGATCAAATTACCGAAGGAAGCATAACTTGGTCTACCAGTTTCCATAAAATAACTTTCTTCTGAGAGATGCTAAGAGACCGAGTGATTTTGATAGCAGGGTAACTTTGACGAGTCGCATGGTAGTTGGAAATAATCTCGCCTCAGATAGGACATAATCCTAGAAGCAAGGCAAGGCCTTGCGGTAGCCATAGTCTTAGTCGTTATAGTAGTAGTCGCCTTTGTGGGAGGTATCGAGTGTCCTTGAATCAGTGCCTCTCGAGCTCGAACAGGGAAACTCAAAGTTAGCTCTTGCCTTGCAAGAGAGTTAGTTCTCTTCGATCAACTGCTCGGCGAACCCGAGATGAATAAGAACAAGAAGAAGCAGAAGACTCGAGAGGACGGTCTCGATACCAGCCAGAAGACCAAGGACTAAGTACTGAGGCCTTATGCCTTAGTCTTCTGGCTTGTACCAGGATCCTCTGGGCTGATACCTTTAGTCGGCGGCCATTTTGCCCGCACCCTCTACCTCAACCCTCAACTCGGTGGCTCGAAAGCTCACCCTCCAACCCTCCGTCTCTCACCCCGAAAACCGTCGGCTCGCCCACAGGCTACCATTTCGGATTCCCTCGCAAAGCTCCTCTTTCCCCCTGGCCACCAAACCGAACCCACCATCACCATCACCAGCATCAGCCTGGCTCTCCTAGAGCTACTATATATCTATATATAACTACTATGTACTATATACTGTATAGTGGTATCGCTACAGTACATATATATTCTATCTAGATGTACCTGCCCTCCCCTCGTCTGGCAGCACCACCGGAAACAGCCTCGTCCCGAGCAAAAGCTCAACCGACCCATGTTGGGCAACATGGCGAAACTGCTCGGGAACACCAGCGGTGCTCAAACTTTTAATCATTTCAAAATCCTCTCTTTAAATCCCAAAATCTGCCTTTCAAAACTCAAGTTTAATTTATTCAATAATTTTTGACCCAATTATTTTGGCTGTAGTTACAATGCATCAACAGTCGGAGCTTCTATGGTCTAGGGTGTAATGCTCGGAGCTTTATCAATCAAGGAAGGAAAAGGGGTGGTTCATATTTTAATTTGCACAAGCCCATCGTCATCTCCAGAGATCCTCGTTGTGATATTTATAATTTTGTGTTGTGGGGATGAGGATGATGTGGGCATTGTGTGACATGCGACATACGGGTGTGACGAGACACTAATGATCCGGACTAGACATTCGTTCCCAGCACTCTTTTCTGTTTTGACTTACGTGCTGCAGTGTAATCTTTCGTAAAACTGTCACAAGTCACAAGCATTTTGCACTGGCCGGGGGGAACTCACTGTTGTGGTTCGTCATTCCAAAGTTAAAAATAATACGAGTTTTTTTTTTACTATACTCTGTGCATCAGTCATGATTTTTCAATATTTTTAGTCATGTCATTTTTTTTTATTCTCTTAATTACAAAGATTATACATAAAAAAAATTAGGAAAACAGTTGACCCTATATCCATCCCTGCAACTTCTCGCTAATTCCATATCCAACCACTTATAATCGCACTTATTACGTTTTTAAGCTCTCCGAGCTCAAAAGTCTGATTGAGGTTTAATAAAACACTAATTTTTGAATAGATTTTCACGCAGTTGGCAGCATTCAACGCAGTTTTTGATGCATCATAAGGTACCTTTAAGTTTGAATTGATCAAACTAGGAATTTCGAAGTAATTCTAAAAAAACACTTTTTTCGGTTTTCTTTCGTTTAAGATATCTCTTGAACGAATCGACCGATTTTGACCAAACCGACGGCGATCGATGTGGTTTTTCAAGGTTAAGAGCTGATTAATTTTTGAAATCGATCGGTAAAGCCGTTTAAAAGTTATTCCAAAAAACCCATGTTGGAAAAAAAATTTTGTTTACAGTTTTTTTGAGATTTCTCAAAATCTACCGGTTCAAAACGATCCAAATGGTATTCAAAATCTAAGTTTGGTCAAGCCTCTTCGAATGGCTCAAACAGCGATAAAATCGCTCAAGCCGTTCAAAAGTTATGAGAACTCAATTTTTGCAAAACGGGGTAAAATCAATAACTTATCGATTTTTGAAAATCTTCGACTTTCTTAGCATAAAGTTAAAAAAAAAATAACTATGTTGAAATTTCTAAATGAACAAGTTTGGAGCTTAATCTATCGAACAATAAATCTACAGCTATTACTCTATTAGTGACACGTCAATAGCTTGAGGGCTCCCTAGTGATTCTCAAGTCATTGCGTAGATTAACTTAAATCTGATGTACTTCGACGTATTTCTAAGGGAAATAATTGTTTCTTGATTGATCTTCGACAGAACATAGAGCATAGAGGAAATCCAAACTAAATGGATTTGTGAATTAAAAATTTTTATTCAAATATTTTTCCTCTCCTTGATCGGTTTTAGAGGGTAGTGGATAAACACATGAATATTTAATCGTATATATCCACCGCGGATAATAATATTTTTGAAGGTAAAAATAACTAGTCGATATTCCGAGCTAGAGGTTGAGCTGGTTTGATTACACCTAAGAGAGTCTCTATGTATAAATATGGTTAGGGAATAGAAGCCAGTGCGATAAACCCGATCGACTCGCTCTGTGTATGTATAGTACTATATACTATAACACACACTCACTCTGTCCAGAACAGAATAGTACTTATACCTTCTATTCGGATAGTTTCGGGTTTCAGCTTCACTTCGAGCTTTGCTCGGGGGTGAGTACACATATAATGCTGGAGACTAGATCCGTAGGTTTACCTTCTTCGCTACACCACATTTATATTTATACTTCTACTTTCGAAGAGTTCTGATACAAGAATTTAAGCTTAGAACCTTGAACTATTGTATTGAGAAAGTAAAAATTCAAAATTCTTAACTTAGTTGGCTTACTGAATCAATATTTTATCCGAAAAAGTCTTGTAAGAATCTTAGATGAAACAGGAGTAAAATTTTAAGGGTAGTAGCACACTGGGCCCATAACCTGTTTCAAATTTTATAATTATTAGCCAAATTATTTTTTTACTGATAAAAAAGATTTTTAATATTTAATAAGCTTTATTAGTTGTTAATAAAAATTTTTTTGGATGTTTGAATAAAAAATTAGCATAATAATTTTTTTTTGGCAATTTTTATAACAAAAAAAAATTTTTTGCTTTGAATAAATTCAATAACTTTTTTTGCTTAAAATTAAAGAATTTTTTATCTTGAATTAAAGTAATTTTTTTTTATTAATCTAAAAAATTTTATTTTACTTTTTGTACTTTTCAGAATATTATTAAATAGATAAAATTGTATTAGATCTAATAAATTATTATTATTTTCATCTAAAAAAAATACCTTAAATAATTAAAAAATTAGATTTAATTGACTTGTAAAAAATCAAAGTATATTTTTAATTACATAAAATATATTTTTAATCGAAAAATTTTCCTTCAGTCTCTAAAACTTTCTACAAGGGTCAAAAATATCTACGAGATAAGACTAGAATAATTTTGCAGAGAAGGATGAAACTTCGGAAAATACCCAAAGTAGTCTCGGGTCTAGGGTCTCGCGTTGGCGATGAATTTTGAACCGAGTTGAGTTGAGATTCGCCCAGACTTTGAAAGTGTGAGTCGAGCTGGAGGAAAGACCCAAGCTAAGAACTGGGAGAGTTTCTCAAGCTGAAGCTCGCCAGGGTTGCCAGGCCTCAGCCCCTTCAGGGGAGGATTCTGAGCGAAGCCCGCCCTTATTTCTCCCGAGCCGAGCCTCTGAGGATTCTAAGGTTCCGAGAACTACCCTCGGGATTCAGCTCGATCCCTTGTTAAAGTATCTTCTGGACTACCGACTGCCAAGCTGGACTCGGACTTGGACAGACGAGGCACTTTCCAGGCAACACCTACTCCATCAGCGAATACCACTCACGCTCCATATAAATGTTTATAAATTTCCTGAGGAGACGCAGTATTACGCAGTCCTCGGAGAATTCGTGCCAATTGATACATCAGTCTGTTTATCAGTACATGCATTATGACTCTTTATTAAAATGTAACACTGAGGGGAGAAAAATAAGAATAAGAATTTAAAGTAAGAACAAAATGAAATGAAATCCTAATTTGAAATGGTGAGTTTTATCTCCAAGACATTTTATCTCCCTGGAAAAAATAATCCGGGTTTATTGTGCACGCGGTTATCCGTACCGGAGGTCAATATATGTATATATAGAAGGGTGGAAAGTAAGAGCTAAGGGTGGAGTTTGCGATGTCACGAAACGACTACATGCTTTTGGCGTCAGCGCTTCTCCACCTCGTTAAATATATTTTATACATTACTATATTTTTTCTTCTTTTTTTTCTTTCGATATTTTCCTCAGGAAAAATTTTCGAACTGAAAAATTTTATTTTTTGTTATATTTAATTATAAAATAATTTTTCTAAATGTATTAAATTTGTTCAGTTAATTATTAATAACATTTTTTGTATCATTATTAAAACTATTGGAAAATTTTTAAGAGTAATTTTTTTATTTTATAATTAAAGCGTGTTTTTTTTTTTAATGAAGAATTGTTTTTTACTGAAAATTTTAAACAAAATAATTTAGAAAACGTTAGGGTGATTTTTGATAATTTTTTTAAATTGACACAATAAAATTAAAAATGTAAATTCCCGGAAATTCAAAAAGAACTTTAAAAAAATATTATCTTTATTATTGTTATTTTATTTATTATTATTATAATGTATCCAGAAGTGATGAGTGCCGCCCACAGGGTGACTTATTGATCGAGTGTGACCTTGGGGACTTGCGGGAGTAACACTGACCTCATTATTAACTTACTGATAAATATCAACATACACAATTTACTAGCTCAGCCATTCACGAGCACATACACACCTACATCGGCAAATACACTCAATAGAATGAGTATTTATCGAATTCCCGGTATGAATGAACGCTCGGCTATAGTTTATACGTATTATTGATTCATAAATATGCATGAGTTTTATGTATGCAAATCTTCAAGATTTAAATAAAAAATTTATTTAAACAATTTTCACTTTCAAAATTTAATAGTTATAAACGAAGAATTTTTTTCGAAATGTTGAAGTTAAAAAGCAACTAAATTGATGTATAAAAAATTATATTCAATAATATTTTATTTAATATCAAATTTAGACGATAAACAATTTTAATAATAATCATAATCAATTAAACAATTTGATTTTTTCAACTTTAAAAATATTTCAATTCTGATTATAGCGATGTCAATATCCAAACCTAAAAATTATTTTTACTTAAAGCTTAACTTATAAAACATTTAAATAATATTTCCATCATTTATCTTGCAAATAAAAAATTATAAACATTTAAAAAAAAATTATTTTACTAAAAACCAAAAATAAATCAGCAATTAACAGATAGTTTTTCGGAAAAAACCTTCTACCGACAGAATGATAGTAAATATAGGATAAATTGAAGCTACAAGAAGGAGAAAACCGCAGGGAAGTAAAACAGTTGGCCGTTGGTTGAGCTTGAACCACCTCAGTATCTCCAGAATCGTATCCACGGAATTATTTACAGCCAATGTAAGGTGGAGGGTAACTACCCAACTGGGTTCCGCAGTAGTGTCCAGCTCAGGTCCAGATCCAGCTGCAGATCGACGAGAAACTAGTAGAGCCAGAGTAGAAACTAGGAACCACCGGAGTTAGCAACTGCGTACCTTTGGCCTCATCCTTGCCTTGCCTCCCTTCGGTTCTCGTTCCACCTTTAGGCACTAGCACTCTCTGTGTAGCTTAGAGTAGAGCTTTCTCGAGTTTCTCGTTGGGTTTTCCCACAGCAGCACCCCCGAGCCCCTTTGGCAGCTCTCATCCTCATCCTCATGCTATGGCAACTCGCAACGTATTCTACTCTGGTACTCTCTTCTGGTAGAGAGTGGAGAGTAGCAGCTCCTAGCCCAGCTTAGTTCAAAGCAACCCATCCCCTATCCTCCTCCTCCTACCCAGCACTACTCGAGCCAACCTCACTCACACCATTGCCATCCGCCATCCGGCATCCAACGGTAGGAGCGACGTACCCTTGCGTGCCTGCCTGCCTGCCTGCCTGCCAGCTATCCAACCAACTCACCCTCGCGCTAAGCTCTCTCGCTGTTCGCAATAGAACTACCAGCCCCCGTCCCCTCATACCGAGCTCCGGCTGCCCCCCGAGCCCACATAGAGACAGAGAGACTGAGAGATAGAGACCTGCAACCACCGCAACCACCCCACGAACAGAAAACACAGCTGAGCCAACGCGCTCCCGGTTCCCGACTCCCGTTCTCACTCCTAACTCCCGGCTGAAATGCCTTCCCACCCACCCACCCACCCACCCGAGCACTGAAAGGGGAGCTGCTATATATATCCTCCCAGAAAGGGTGTCTCGCTATTCCCAGCCACTGTCACCCTTTTTTCTTTTTCCCTCGTACCTTCTCATCTGAAAACTAAGAAAAATACACAACCCAACAGTCCAATCTATCACCAAATCATCTTCCCTATTTCTCACTCCTACGCTCTTTCTTACGGAAGGAAAAACATTGCCAGGAACTATTCCTAGAACGTCTCGTTGTTCGTGTTAGAAAAATAGATTTAGGATTGTAAGTAATTAAACTTGATTTTTCTTTATTTCAAAAATGTTCGGCTGATCTGAAGAAATAGCAAAATTTTAATAAGCATTCAGAAAAAAACAGCTATTCAGATTTTATAGATCTTTTCCGACAAATTTCAACAATAAATCACTCCTCAAGCTAACCATTAATATACCACCAGCTGACAATGACCCCTTGTATGCTCAAATCATTTATTGCATTAACTTAGACCAACAAACGACAACCTAATAAAGTTAATCAGAACTACGACTGATTTTATAGAGATTAATCTCAATCTAAAATTCAAATCATCTTTCACTGCTGGTTAAATTTGAATCCAAGAATCAAACAAAACATGCTAAAATGATACACACCCAGATATCAATTACAAAGCCGTATTTGCATTAGATCAATACCCAGCCTATTTACCCACCAATCATCAAAAATAACATCATTGGATCACCCCCAAGGGCGTAACATAGCCCTAAAAAGAAGAAAGCAAAAACAAAACAGCCCGAAGTTCCGTCTGGTGTAATTACCCCAATGCAGGTATACAAATCCACCTGGCATTACTCGGGTAGCTCCAACACTTTAATTTACCGGCAGAGAACAAGAGCGCACTACACTACACTAGTAGGCGAGTACCCTCCCCTTTACTAGTACACCTACATTGGGAAAGTACGTCCATGTCAAGCACACGAGCACAATCTCTGTGCATATAATGTCACCGTTACAGAGAGAACAGAGCAAAATCACACAGTGCCTTACCGAATGGGAACGCATTCCCAGACCCCATCCCCCAGAGCAGAATCTACGGCTGTGTGGGTCTCAATGTACTCGTGTCGCATTATATACCGGTCTCACAGGATACCTGTCTCTCTACTCTGTAAATCGTAAGCCATGTGCGCTGAACCCAACCACCCAACCCACTGGCAGTTTCCACCTTCCTCCTTCCCCCCCCCCCCCCCCCGGTCCCTACAGCAGTGCACCTACGCCAAACGGGTGGCACAAGCCGGAGAGCACCCTTTAACCACCGCACCCCTTAAACATCACCATCACCATCAGCAGAGCACACGCACACGCGATCATCCCTGTGTATATCAACCCATCAGGCTCAACGCTAGCTACTACCCAGGTATAGACCGAGCTTGGTCTCGCTTGTTTCCATTCTCTCGAGCCCTTTTCTGGGCTGAAAGCCTCGTGCGTGCAGAGCCATGTATTGGTTACATAATGCCCCAGTACATAGGACATTGAACATAGAACATAGAGAGCAGGCCAGGCAAGGGTTGGGTTCGGTTGGGTGGCGAGGGTTGGGTTCGAGGACCACCAACCACACACACAAGCTCACTCCCACTGATGTAGAGCTTACAGTACTCAACTCTGTACCTGAGGGTGAGTTGGGAGAGTCCCAACGCGGCTGACACACAAACAACCCAAACCTTGTGCTACTCCACTAGCAATAGCACTAGCTCTAGAACTGGTACTGGTACTCCCTCACCCCCGTATACCGCTGTACCTTCGTCACCTCACCCTCCGACGTCCATTGGCATTGCCGATCCAAACTCTCTATCTGTCCTCTTTCTGTCTCTCTCTCTCTCCGGCTGGCATATCCCAAAGCAGCGAGGCTACTACACGAGAGTCCAAAACCACCCGCCATTTCTGTAGCCCTTGTGTCCATTCGGGTCTGGTACCGTCAGCTGAATTGCGCCACCACTGTCAATTCGAAACCGGCATGGCTGAAACTAAACTAGCTCTACATTCTGACAGGCCTTCTGAAAAACACACCCAAAGCGATAAATGTCCATATCAATATCATACTTATATCCATACCAGTGACTATGTAAATGTTCAGATGAACTTGTGTATATTTTAATTGAAAATAACTTTGATTCCACAAATGGATCAACGACAAATTGACGGTTAAAGGCTGTGTTAGTTCATTTTTCTGGGCATTCACTACTCCCTGGCTCTAGATACTTTTATGTGATGTTGATGTTGTTGATGTTATGTATATACATATATATATATATATATATATATATATATATATATCACAAGCGATGTTTACACGTTCGCCTGGCAACCCGACAATCCGCTTGGTATCAGTAATCCGCGTTATCACGGTATTACTCGTTCGATATCGCATCGACAAAATGAGAGAGAATGCTAAACGAGTCATCGGAAAATCCCGATCACGGTACGCAGCACACCACCTGTACATGCACATCCAACGCTACTATTCTTTTCTTTCCTTTTGGAAAAAATAAAACACGTGGCTGTAAACTCTAACTGGATCAATCCGAATTGGTTTGAATTTTCAGCATTCAGCAGGCGTCAAACAAACAAAAACATCTGAGTAGACTGGTCAATCAGAATAATAGCTTTGAGGTTCCAAATAACGTAGAAGCTTCCTGGGACTAAGTATCTATCGTGATTGGGCAGAGTGTATATACGTATTCAACCACGTTGAACAGCGTAACGTCCTGTTAGGTAGAAGCCGTAGGTGGAAAACCGCCCCTGTGGATTACGCATGGATTTCGCACGTTTCAATGGGACAAGGCACGCGGATGTCAAGTTACCTGTGTACGGGTTCAACGCACCTCTAAAGCAACCACACCTCTGGCTGTACATTTACCTCTGGGCATCTCCCTCGGCCATACAGCTTATACACAACTGCGTTCACCACTTCCCTCTTTGGTCTTCTCCCTTCGAGCTCCTCTCTTTTGCCCAGTGTCTCTCTACCCTCGGCACTACCGAGCCGGCCACCCATTTACCACCAACCACCCAACACCCCTTAACCACTCTCTACTGTGCTCGACCCTATCTCCCATTTACGCCCTGCTTTCCGTGTACCATTGCCAGAGTAGTCTGCACCATCTATAGCCACACACAGACACACATTCGCAGTTTCACATACATGGACTTGGACATATAGAAATCTATACAAATATACAGACACAGACTCGCCTGTACTCGTCCTACTCCACACCCTCGTCCCTCGTGCGCTCTACTCACCCTACTATGCCGTTTGCTATCAAATTGGACGTAATCTACGGCTAGATACGACCTCGTACGCGCTAATATACGCCTCCGCGTATCCACATGTATCTCATCATCTGTATATATGTATAGAGAGAGATATCTACATGTCTACGGGCAACTAGAACAAATACAGATATAGACATTTAAGTAGATCGAATGATGTGGGATGGGATGAACGAGAAACGAGGTCCTGGTAGCGACTGATGATGGGAAACTCATCTCTGATGACAGAACAGAGCCAGAGGATTTTGGAAACTGCGGCTTACTGATTCTCCGGTTATGGACGTCATTTACTGGTCACCGTTGATAATGACGCGTGATGACGGTGCGTCCGCTGAAATTAGGACGTTCCAAATGACCATGATCATCATCATGATGGCTGTTATGGAACAGAACATTGTTGGGGAGAAGAGAAGAGAAGTTGGAAGGGCCGCAGAAGGAGAAAATGAGAAGAGGAGAGAGTCTGCGAATAAAGCCCATTGAAATATGACTGCACTCTCCGGAACCAAAGCACCAGAATATCAGAGAGAGTTCTGCATGACGTTGAGAGGAATTGTTTGTCCTGGTGAGGTAATGTCCGCTCGAGTTTATATTGTTGTCTTGTTTAGGAGTGTTACGGCGCGATCGCTAGTTTAGTAGCGTGTACCCTATAGAAGGCAAGAACATTAATTCAGACTCGAGATTTCTGGATTATGGGGTACATGCTTCGGTAATGTTTATTGATAAATTATGCATGCATGTGATTCAGTGTCTGCAATCGTGTAGAAAGTAAAAAAAACTCGGATCTCCTATGGGGTTTTTTAAACTTGTAACAGTCGGGGCCAGTGTCTTTGCTTTGAAGGGGAGGTGTAACGACAGTCCGAACGATACGAACTTCTAACCAGCATGAAAACGAAGTGTAAGGAAATTTGGGGTCGAACTTTATGAAAATGGCAATTAAATATAAAATGAGTGGAGTTTTGGGCTGTGGAACCGTGTGCTGCATCCCTAATGTCTTCCGCCTCGGAAAATGTAAGCCAAGTTTTCGCGGCTCGTAAACCATCACCCTTTCCCGTTAATTCTCGAAAGGGGTTGTCCTAGCGCCTGGGGACTTGAGACTAAGACTAAGACCAAGACGGAGACCAAGAACAAAGCTTCAAGAAACGACGAGGAGTGGAAAGGTTGCGTTCGTTGAAATCCCCTCAGCGCTCCAGTATCTCCCTAATCATACTGTAAAGTTTCGTTCGCCCTCTCGCTAATTACTCCGCGTCCGCGAACGGAAAATCGATAGACCTGCAGGGGGGATCTTGGACATCAATATTCATAAGACAATAACTGGAATGATTGATCTCCTGTTTATAGCCTACAATCTCCCTCTCTCTTCGATTTAATATCTTTATATTTGTAATAAAGAAATCTCTCGTTTCTTTTCTGTTCTCTTTTCGCCAGAGGACAGCCTTTGTCTCCGATCTCTGTTACAACAAAGTGAGCGAAAACGGGATGAAAAAGTTGGGAAAAAACGTTCCGCAGTTCCCTAGAAAGAAAACGCTGAGAAAAAATAGATAAAAAAACCTAACCCGAGATAAAGAGCGAGAGAGAGAAGCATAACATCCGTGCTATATATAGATGTATATTTATTTGTGTGTGGTAGTGGGTATAACCGGGGGATGAATCAGTGCTTCTTGGACCGCACTGGACGTAGCCTCCCGCGTCCACCCACATCTGAGTTGTTCGCCTCAGCAGCCCTCACCTCCTTGTAGCTCACCCTCATTCTCACCCCATCTATCCAAGCATCCATCCATCCATCTATCCGCCGAGAAAGAGAGAGCAGAGTGGAGTGGAGAGTGGAGAGTGGTATCTTCTACTTGTACGTCTCCTCATCTCACCCCAAAGTCATCAGAGTAGAAGAGCAGAGCCAGTAACCCTCTGGTCTGAACCTTCATCAACGGGTCTGTGCCGACCCCACCTTTATCAAGAACCCCCAGCTCAGAAACGTCCTTCGCCCCTCGTGCGAGCTTTTCCCCCCGTTGGCTCTTGCTCTTGCTCTTGCCGTTCACCCTCCTGCAGAATCCCCTTTTCTTCGAGAAGCTTCCACTGGATAGGAGCTAGAGCTGGTTAGGTTGTTTCACTCTTACTCTCGGTCTCAGTCTCCCTCGCTCAGCTCCCTGCTGCCGCTGGTGGAACGTCTCTCATCTCTGGGTGCTTTTATACCTTCCCTTTGCTGGAGCAAGGAACCCTAGATTAACGGAACCCTTCCGCCGCGCGCTACTCGCTCCGAGAAAGGGAGCCTTTCGACTCACCTAGCGTGAAGGTGCTCTCTCACACGAGAAGAAACCTCAACAAAAAGATAACTAAATGTATATATATGTATTATACTGTAAAAAGTACTAAATATAATATTCTCCTGGGTCAGATCCGACAAAAGAGCTTTCAATCTTCTGTCCAGTCTTCAAGCTTTTAAACTTGTGCTTTCGAATTTGGATTAGGCTCTATTGGTGATTCATTCAGCTCAACCCTATTCTAGGCTAACGAGCACCCGCTAAGCTCTCAATACTTTTAATAGGGGGTTACATTTCCATTGATTCTTCAAATTTAATTGTCGATTGGCTGGGTAACAATACGGTTTACTGTTTTTGAGTTAAACTGTTTATCTTCTTTAGTATTTTAGTATTTTACATTAATTAGGACTAGTTCCCTCAAATCATTGTAAGAAATTGATTCTATTTTGTCACCCTAACAAGATATTTATTTCACATAATTGATGATAGAGTTTTCTATGGGTGATAGTCAACATTTAAATCGACTTTTTTGTGAGTTTAATATTATGAAACTTGTAACAAGACAATTAGAAAGAAGTTAAGAAGTGTAAAGCTTGTGGGGAGATGTTATGAAAATATTTACAAAACTTCATAAATTTGAGCTTCATATTAATTTGTATAACTGATCAATTGCTGCATTAACTTTTATTTTTTTTTTCACAAAATTTTTTAAATTATTGATATTTATTAATGGATAACAACTTTAAAAAATTTATTCTTAAGAGCAATGTATTTAAATAATTATTTTCTTCAAAACATGATCAGTTAGCAATCTTCAAATTTTTCCAGTGAATTATTTTGACGGTCTAATTAGCAATTTGTCTAACTCCTTATTTTTTAGAGGGTGATTTTTTAACATATTGATGTAGCCATAATCCAATTATAAATTATTTGGATCATTCAAACCTAAATATTATATCTCTATTAGATATTAATGATTTTTTAAAGTGATAATAAATTCTGAACCAATTGTTTTTTTTTCGTACAAATGGAAGATTCTCTAAAATGGAGTTAGACAATTTGCTAATTAGAACGTCGATTTGGAACAAAATTTACACGATTAAAAATGTTAAGGTTTTAAACTATAAATATACGCTCATACTTCGCGCGTCTTAATTTTTCAACCAATAAGGAATCGGGGACCACATTTTTGCGATAATTCGATACCTAGTTAACTTCACACTTATTTTTATTTCATCCATTTTAATTTAGAGGATTGAAATTGTAATTGTAAATTGAAATTGTATAATTCAATTTTGACATTAATTTATCTTATTTGTTGAACATCAATATTTTGTATATAAAATAAAACAATTTAATTGTCTAAAAAAAAATAATTTGGTAAGTTAATAGTAAGATTTAAAAAGCATCTTGAGTTAAAGAGTAAATATTTACCCTTATAAAGAAAAAAAAAAGAATTTAATTATCTTTGTTCGTTGAGTAGAATAAGAATACCAGGGACGAAAAGTTGGGGAAAAAAATTATGGTAAGTAGTGTAATTAAAAAAATAATAAAGTTTAATAAAATTAATGACTGTTGGCATTTGTCAGGTCTTGTGTTGTCAATGACATTCTGAGTTAACTTTTATTTATTTTCTCCTTTTTCTTTTTACTTTCGTTTTAGTTTTAAAGTTGAAAGAAGCTAACATTGTCATTGGAGATTCAAGTCAGAGCCAGCGTTTGAATACCCGTGCGTAACACCCTCTCTTTTCTCTCTTCTTTTCTGTTCTCAGTGGGTCCGGGAGAGCTGGAGGTCTGTAGTTGAGCTGGAGGAGACCCGGAGCTCTGGAGCTCGAGGGGTGGCTAGATATCTCGACGTCCTGTTGGTAATATCCTTTCTACCCTCTTCCCCTCGCTTCGCCAGCACCCAGTACCCAGCACCAAGCACCCGGTTTTACCCAAGTTCCAAGTTATAGTGGAGGGTCTCCTTTCCACCCTTCTCGGCTCTCCAATCTAGGATCATCCGGGGGGCGAAAGCGAAGGCCAAAGTATCTCGAGGGTGAGTCCACTGTCCACCGAATGCCAGCCGGAGAAAAATAAAAGGCAAGAACGAAAATAAAAAACCTGTCTCTGCTCCACTCTACCTCTCACTATCTCCATCTCCACTCTACTTACTCTCCGGAGGAGGAAAGAAATAAGAAAGAACCAAAAAAAAAAAAGGTATTACCTTCCCGCTGTAAGACGAGGGTTTTTCTCAAGTCATTTTTCGTGTTCGAGGGGCTCAGCAGGGACGGAAAAAGGTCCACGGTGACGTAAACTCAATACCTTACCAATACTTTTAGTATTTTTCGTACAAAGAAGTGAATATGG
Organism: Cotesia congregata; assembly: GCA_905319865.3. NCBI lineage: Eukaryota > Metazoa > Arthropoda > Insecta > Hymenoptera > Braconidae > Cotesia > Cotesia congregata. The sequence continues at coordinate 3,170,307 of CAJNRD030001122.1, forward strand.
CTACTACTGTGCCGAAGTATACTCCAAATTTTATATTAAGAAAGAAATATAAACATGTTACTAAATAAATATTTTAACACAAGTAGAAAGTTTTTTTTTGAGCTTTTGACGTTTGAAATATTTTCAAGAGAGGAATTTTTGAGTTTAAAATTGTCGTTATTAATTAAAAAAAATTAAATTAAATTTTACATACACGGAGAAAATTTTATAGTAGAGTTTATTATCTAGTCATGTTAAAATCTATTAACTGAATACGATAGTAGTAAATATTATTTAAATAATTAAATAAACCATCTGAATTGTAGTATTTATCATCCTGATAGTAACTACTACTATTATGATGGTAATCAGTAATAATAACTGTTATTATTTTAATTAGTTACTACTATTATCAAAATCGTAATTTCTAATATAATCTGATGGTTGTAGTTACCATCAGCAATTATAATAACTACTATCTAAGGTAGTAAAAAATATTTAAAAAATTAAGTATCTGCGTTATCGTGGATGCATTTCTTTTTGAAAAAAAATTCGAAATTTCAAAAAAAATCAAAATTTTCAATATAACTGTTATTATTTTAATTAGTTACTACTATTATCAAAATCGTAATTTCTAATATAGTCTGATGGTAGTAGTTACCATCAGCAATTATAATAGCTACTATCTAAGGTAGTAAAAAATATTTAAAAAAATTAAGTATCTGCGTTATCGTGGATGCATTTCTTTTTGAAAAAAAATTCGAAATTTCAAAAAAAATCAAAATTTTCAATAAAATTCAAATTAAAAAAAAAAAACTCAAATTTTCCAAAAAAAAAATTTTGAAGGGAATTTTAAATATTTTAATATTTCAAAGAAAAAAATGTACATTAGCTAAAATATGGATCTAAATAGAGGATTTAATTAAGTAAATTTATATTTTGTTTTCTTTCAGAATACAATCTGAGATGGTTACAGTTACCATCTTCGATTGTAACAGTTATAATTTATAATAATTACAATTATTATTTTTTATAGTAATCGTTACCATTATTAATAGTAACTATTACAATTGTCATTGATACCACCTATTATTTTGTTACTAATTAATTTTATTACCATTTTAGATAGTAGGAGTTACTATTTTCATATAGTAGGTAGTATAATTAATTTTTGTCCGTGTACAAGAGTCGAAAAATGTAATTCAAAGATCTGAAAGTAATTTGAACATCCTGTATTGTTCAAATTTGATCACTTTTAAATTCCTATTAACAAATAAAATTATACTAAAAAAAAATTTTATCCATAATTTTTGAAAATTTTCACGAATAAATTTCTTTAATCTATATTATTAAGAGAATAAGCAAAATTTTGTGGCCAGTGTATTATATGATAAAATTGATTTTTATGGTTAAATTTGGTATCCTTAGAAAGGTCTTGGAGTTGGAGTTGTGCCTTTTCATGGTTTCATATCATTCTCATCAATAGTCAATTTATGATGATAAATATTTAGGCTGCATTCAAAAATGATCTATCTCTAGATACATAATTAAGAAATTACCCTGTATCTCGTGAGTTATTGACATTTTTAAAGATATAAGCTCATCCCAATGTTACACTCATCAAGACCTTTCATTTGAATACCCACATCCATTTTTTCATATATTTATATATATTATATATATGTATATATGAAAAATATATCAAAATGCATGTGGGTACTCAAATGAAAGCTTTTGATTAATGTAACATCGGGATGAGCTTATATCTTTAAAAACGTCAATAGTTTAGAAAGTACAGGACATTTCAATAAATATCGTGTGAATTATTGAAATTTTTAAAGATATAAGCTCATTCCGATGTTACACTCGTCAAGACCTTTCGTTTAAATACCCACATCAATTTTTCATATATTTATATATTTTATATATATTATATATACGTATATATGAAAAATATATATGAAAAATGCATGTGGGTACTCAAATGAAAGCTCTTGTTGAGTGTAACAGCGGGATGAGCTTATATCTTTAAAATATATATTATATATATTTATATATGAAAAATATATCAAAATAGTGACTGCAATGTTGCTAGTAGTATATTATTTGCTAAAAACAATAAAATAAATGATCAGATGTTTGTTAAATTTTTTATCAATATTAAATAAAATCAATGGCTATAAATTTTTGTCTTATCAGTCAAGAAGAAATCTTTGGCTTTTAAAGTCAGTAATTTTTTAAATAAATTTACCAATTAAAATCATTGACAAAATCACTAAAAATGTTGATATGGATGTTAATAAACAGTGACACGAGTAAAAAAAAAAGTGAAACTTTCCTAAATTGTTCGATTCACCCAAAATTCGGCGAAAGCAGCACAGAGAGGAGAAGACACGTATGTAATTGTTATTAATAAAGGCAAAGCCAAGATTATGGGGATGACGTCAAAGACGTGAACGAGAAATAGAGCACGGAGAAGCAAGAAGTTGAGGATAGGAGTTGTGTAGTACCCCATCGGATCCATACGCGTATCCGAATATAGCCCTCGGGTCTCGGGTCGTGCAATCACGGCGTACAGGGAATGGGATGAGCCCGAGATAAAGACGGAGACAGAGGGAAATAGGGAGAGAGGATTCGAGGGCGGCAGGGAGAAGGGCGCGGTTCCTACTCACATACATATACATATATACAGAATTCATACATATATAGATAGACCTCGATCCATATTATGAGCACATAGATCCAAGTTGTTCGTTAGGCTGAGAAGAAAAGGAGGAGGGAAGGGAGAGGGGTCGGTATCGCGTGCCAATTGTGTCTTGGTTGACAGGACTATGCAACTGGGGAAAAACTTATTGTCGCGTGGTGGAAAACCAAAGAGAATACGTTTTTCTCCCCGAGGAGCAGCCCTCTGAGCAATGGAAATGCCAAAGTTACGGATTAAATGCTCCGGGGGCCAGAGCTTCTTTTTCTCTCCCAGTGAATGCACAGTAGGGTGAGGAGCGGATATACACACACTCTTTCACAGTCATCTCCAGCACTCATTTTGTTGGTTGGCTGATGGCTGCTTTTTCCGGTTTGCTTCCTAGCTACAATTGGAACTGAATTTTTCCTCAGTGTCACTGTTCCTCAGCTTTTACTTAACTTTGTGTTTTATTACATGTTACATGTTATTTTGGTTCATTTTCAGCCTGGAAGCGATCGATCCCAATTCCAATGGAACTAACCAACCGATAAAGTCATCCGATTAGTTTCAATGGAACAGACTCTTGTTATGCTGAAACTTTGTTCCGACCCGGAAAAAATTTTTTGGTATTTGATATTATTACGTATGCTTCTACAAGGTTACACGCAAAAAAGAAAAATAGAAAAATTATATTATATAATGTATCGTAGCGCCCCGTGATGAAAACTTGAAATATTACAGTTTCAGATTGTAATTATGACAGATTTTATAAGAATTACATTGTATAATGTAATATTTAGATTGAAAGCTCTGAAAATTAACATTCAAAGTTTGAATTTAGAAAAATGTTATTTTGAACTATAATTTTTCTAGTTTTGAATACCACGGGACAGTTATTACTATTTATAATGTAATTTTTCGAGTTTTCTTTCTTCCGCCCTGGTTAAAAATACTGATTGAAAAGAATTAAAAAGCTGTCACTCCATGCAAACTGTATATCTATATACACAGTAAAATATTTTGTGTCAATGCGTCAAAAAATTTTGTGTTGAAAATTTTTATCTTAAATATTCAACACTTTTTTGTGTTAATTTAACACAATAAACGTTAAATTTACACATAAAAAGTGTTAAATATTCAACACAAAATTTTTTGACGCAATGACGTAAAATTTTTTACTGTGTATACAAACAAAAGAATTCAAATTTATGAAAAGAATTTAAATTTCATCATTTTCAATTCTTTTCAATCAATATTGTTAAACAGGGCGTGTATATATAGGAGAAAAAATAAACTTTTAATTTAATTTTGTATTTTTATAAATTTTATAGAAAACATATAAGGTAATTTTTGCATCACCATTTTTTGTAATTTTTTTCGTTTAAAATAGCTGTTAAAATCTTCGATAGAGTGCGCTTGAGTCGTCTTCTAACAAGAGAGTTAAATTTGAGACTATCAATTTTGACACAAAGATAAATTTTTTTACTCTCCTAAGGAGCTTCTTTGCCATTCATTAGTAATTTAATCAATTTTTTTTTAATTTTCGTAAGTACCCAAATAATAAATTGTTTCTAAATAAATGGACTTATTACTAGCCAAAAAACTCTTTCATTAGGTAAAAAAAAAATATCCGAAAAAAAAAGGAACCGCTGTCTGCCACCTTTTAATTTTAATCAAAGTAAGTTTCGCGTTTTGCCTTGCCAATGACGACCAGGAAGAACGTAGACGTAGTAAACGTAAAAAGGTAAAAGGTAGAAGATACCTCCAGTGAAACAGATGTCTGACGTCGTTTCTCTGGTAACTTTTTTGACAGCAAAAAAGCTGGTAAAGTTTTAAAAGTTAAGCGAAAAAAAATCCTGAATTATTTGTTATTTTTCCGTTCTGAGCATAACACTGGCAGAGTGACGTTTGTAGTATGTAATATACAGTACGTAGGTGGTACGGAACATAACAGACGAGTTTGGAGCGTAATTCACGGATAGGATGATATTTAGCGTTCGAATTAAAAAGTCCGGCAGCAGCCACGAATCGTAACGTAACACTTTGACGGTACGAGGTGACCGAGCAACGAATTGAACGATGACGCATGCAACGCTGCCATTTAACCGTCAGGATCACATCGCACAGTACTCGACGATATTCGGAATTTAATGCGTTTCGGGCTCGAGAGCGAGGGAGCCCAATGTACAGCCAAACAAGTAGTCTGGAATAGCATTGAGAGAGGAAGAGAGCGAGAGAGAGAGAGACAGAGAGATAAAGGAAAGAGGGTACGGTCAAAGCCACCCCTTGGTTGAAGGGTGAAGGGTGGAGAGTGTGGGGGAGGTAGAAGGGTGTAGCTGCACCCCTTGTATAGATCCACACACCCTAGACCCCACACTCCACACGTGGCCAGGTCGATACGCATACAAACACACACCAGGACTCGGAATATAACAGCACGGCACACTTGTCCGCCGCTGAAAATCTATAACGCCGTTTATTTTTACCTTAATTGTGCTCCCATCCCCAATCCCCTTTCGGATGGCCGTTGCGACCAGAAGCTCCCTAATGATGTCAGGGTTCAATTAAACTCAAGTTGTTTTTCTTTGAAAAAGAAAAATAGAGTCTAGATAACAAATCAAACTCTTCGAACTTTGATTTAGAAACTTTTCGGGCAGCATTGAGCCATGTATGGACAGATAATATTTTTTAACATCGCCGTAAATGGACAAAAAACCATATGAGAAAATTTTATCTGTGTATTGATTTTTGATGAGTACTAATATGGCCTGATATGAAAATTGACCATATCAAGTCAGATATGGACATGTTTGGCTTGACATAGTTTGATATGCCTCTATAAAGACTCATATGGCTTGATTACCACTTAAAAATTGACCATATGATAAAATTTTGACATATATAAATAATTTTTGATAAGTTCTGATGTTACCTGATATGAAAATCTGCCATGAAAAGTCAGATATGGACATATGAAGCCATATTAAGGCGTATGATATAGCTTCAATTATATTATTAAGAGAATAAGCAAAATTTTGTAGTCAGTGTATTTATGTGATAAAATGGGTTTATATGGACAAATTTGGTATCGTTGGAAAAGTATTGACCTGGAGTTGTGCCTTTTCATGGTTTCATATCATTCTCATCAATAGTCAATTCATGATGATAAGTATTTAGGCTACATTCGAAAATGCTCTATCTCTAGATACATAATTAAGAAATGACCTCGTATCTCGTGAACTATTGACATTTTTAAAGATATAAGGTCATCCCGATATTACACTCATCAAGACCGTTCATTTGAGTACCCATATCAATTTTTCATATATTTCATATTTATATATATGTATATATGAAAAATATATAAAAAATGCATATGGGTACTTAAATGAAAGCTCTTCATGAGTGTAACATCGGGATGAGCTTATATCTTTAAAAACATCAATAGTTAAGAAAGTACAGAGCATTTTAACAAATATCTTGTGAATTATTGAAATTTTTAAAGATATAAGCTGATTCCGATGTTGCAATCATCAAGACCTTTTATTTGAGTACCTACATCAATTTTTTCATATATTTATATATATGAATATATGAAAAATATATCAAAATGCATGTGGATACTCAAATGAAAGCTCTTCATGAGTGTAACATCGGAATGAGCTTATATCTTTAAAAACGTCAATATTTAAAAAAGTACGGTGCAATTTAACAAAAGTCATTATTTAATAAAGCAAAATTTTAATTTTTTATAGTTTACAAATCACGGCAGTCACATAGTGACTGCAAGGTTGCTAGTAAATCTTAATATGTTACGATGTGCCTGATTATGTAAAAGTTGGCCATTTAAAAAAATTTTTTATGGATATTCAAGTTATGAGGTTATAAAAAGTATTAAAATATTATTAGTGGTTAATATATTGTATTTAATAAACAAATTGTAAACAGTTTATAAAAATTGATTAACTGTTAATAATAATCCATTAACTGTTGATAAATATTTATTGAATCATTAATTTTTGGCTGTTTATAAAGCTTATTAAATATCAACAAACCAGTGTAGTTTGAAATTTTCATTGAATACAGTGATTAAATTTTCGCGAAAAATTTCGCACAAGGAGAAAACGGAGGAGAGATAATGAACTATTCGGCATTTATAATTCTGGTAAGGGAAACGTGTGTAAAAACCGTACCGGCTGGATGGTATGAATATATGTAGGCATAAGCTCCGCAAACAAGTCAATCAAGTATTTGAGAACCCCTTTACTTGGACAGAACACTGGCTGGAATATCCTCCGCTGAACAACGTCACTCGATTTCAGTGTGTGCGTTTGAAGCACATCCGCATCCCCGACGGTAATGCCAAACAAGGCCCACCCACACTCGGCTCTCGTTTTCCAGCCCACACTCGCTCTTCCTCGCACAAAAGATTATCAGAATTATACCTCGCAGCTGGTTATGTGATGGCTTGTATATTAGTTGAGCACGTGTGAAAACGTCATTTCACTTGTGTGTGCAACGTGTCATCAATAAATTTGTGACAATAACGCACACTAATGGATATTTATGTTTGCATAAACAAAAATCATAAATATTTTTTTAGTTCAACTGAAGTAAGAAAATTTTTCATTTTGGACTATTTTTTTTTATAAAAATAAATCGCAATATTCTTTCAAATTTTTCTTATGCTAATAATTTATGTCAAATATTGCTATGGTAAATATTTTCGAAGTTATTTCAATTTAATTTCTTAACGTTGGATATAACACTTGATTTAACTCATGTGCAGTGCGTGATCTCCCTTAATGGCTCTAGAATTAATGTGTTAATAATTGTAATGTGATTCATCTTTTCTTCAACCCTTCGTTCGTTGCGTGGCTTCATTATCCTTCATGAATTTCTCTTTTACAGCGATATCAAATTATACTTTTTTTAATTAATTAATTAATTACTTAATTAATTGGATAATTGTTTAGTTTCACGGCTTAGAATATTACACCTATAAAAATATTTTTTTAAATTGTCAATTAAGTTAAAAACAAAATCATGATAATTTAATTTTTTTAATTGAAATATTTTGAAAATTTATTGTTATATTCTTTTATGTACACAGTAAAAAATTTTGCGTCATTGCGAATAAATGTTTAATTTACACATAAAAGTGTTAAATATTTAACAAAAAATTTTTAACACTAATTTTTTTGACGCAAAATTTCTTACTGAATAAAAGAAAATAAAATTTTCAAATTTATTTATTTTTATTTTTGGTTATTTTTTAGGCCAATAAAAAAACTGTAAAATGATAAAAATAAAAAATTTGTTTACAAACCTAACAATTTTTTCCTCTTTTTTTCATAATAACAATAAATAATAATCCATTGTTTAAAAAAAAACCCCTCAGGTTTCAAAAAATTTTCAATTATAAAATCCACCGAAAGGTAATTTAATAAAAAAAAGTTATTGGTTGTACATCATCGAAATATCGGTAGAAAAAAAAATCTAAAATTTAATTTTAAAATCGTACAGAAGGAAAATAAAAATAAAAACAACGATCGTCATTATCGGAGTGATAAAATCCAGTGAGCATCTGATTTTCAGTTACAGTTACATGAATATATTCACCCATCTGTCAGTTATCGATAATTAAAATAAATATGATTGTTTTCGGCATGAACACGAATTAAAAAATAATATCGACAATTAATATCGTTAATCGTAATCACAATTACAATCGTCTGATGAAATGGTTACCATAATTGGGTAGTGCACATATGTATTGAGAATGAGGGTGAAATAGGCACACGTGCGCGTAGAAGCTCTAATCGTGGGTGTATATGTGAGTTGGTGGGTGCATAGACGTAAATCAACGAGGCGTCGAATCCAAACTGACCCGAACCCCGTGCCTGGGAGCTATATGTTACGCAACCACCCCACGGAGAAAGGAGAAAGGAGAAAGGGGTTGTTATCAAAGTTTACGCGGAACAAGGCACGAGGTTGAGTACGTGGCGCGGTGTCCGAGATATACCAAGGTTGACGATAGTGACTAATTCCCAGGGCTATCTCCACCGACCGGAAACATAATTGATTCAAATGACCTCAATACCCGCTAATATCACATACGACCGATTCCCACAACTGTCTGCCGATAGTTATATCTTTCCAAGCACTAATGTTCCTAGATTGCTCCACTGTTTTCGTGGGTTCAATCTCAATGATCTAACCCAGGCCATAGTTATTTATGTTTACCGAAGAAAGGGGCTCTAAATTTTAGAGCACAATGAAATCATGGGTATTGTTATCGAATTATTAAACAATGTTAACTACGAATCATTATTTTTAATGAAAAATTAAAATTTTGTTCTGGAAAATCAATCAAATTGTCTTGATTTTTATTTTTGCTTCGATTTAAATTTTATAAAAAATCTTTTTTTAAAACTTAGGTATTATAGAGAGTATTCAAGATTTTTTTTTGATGATATACACTTCGGTGGAAAGAGTAATTTTGTTAAAGATAACAAAATTTTTAATCATAAAAATCATTTTGTTAAAATTATTAAATAGTTTTTTCTTAAATTGGAAATATTTATAAGGTTAAAAACAAAAATTTTATAATTATTGGGATTCTTTAATAACTTTCAATAATTCACACTAAAAATAATCATTTGATTATCTATATTATCAAGAGAATGAAGAAATGGTCGTGTATCTTGTGAACTATTGAAATTTTTAAAGAGATAAGCTCATCCTGATGTTACACTCATCAAGACCTTTCATTTAAGTACCCACATCAATTTTTCATATATTTATATATATTATATATATGTATATATGAAAAATATATGAAAACGCATGTGGGTACTCAAACGAAAGCTCTTGATGAGTGTAACATCGGGATGAGCTTATATCTTTGAAAATATCAATAGTTAAGAAAGTACAGTGCAATTTAACATAATTAAGAAACGACCTAGTATTCTTGTGAACTATTGATATTTTTAAAGATATAAGCTCATCCCGATGTTACACTCATCGAGACCTTTCATTTGAGTACCCATATCAATTTTTCATATATTTCATATTTATTTATATGTATATATGAAAAATATATCAAAATGTATGTGGGTACTCAAATGAAAGCTCTTGATGAGTGTAACATCGGGATGAGCTTATATCTTTAAAAACGTCAATATTCAAGAAAGTACATTGCAATTTAACAATAGTCATTATTTAATAAGGCAAAATTTTATTTATTTATAGTTCACATAGTGACTGCAAGATTGCTAGTAGTTATTATTTTTGTAACTATAATTTTTTAAAACCAAAAACTTTTTTCTCTTTGCTAGCCGATGAAGTATCAAACTAAAAATCCAAAAAAAAAAGCAAAAATATCACCTATTTTCTTCAACGTAAAAAAAGTAACTTTTTCAAAAACCGAAACCAAAAAACTACTTAATTCCAGCAGGTCAGTGGCCTTGTAGGTTACCCTTGCAATGTCGAGCTTACTATCCCTGAGGAAGTTCCCCTTGGTTGAAATGCGAGATGAAAATAAATAAAAATTGGGTAAAAAGAGATTGTACGTAGGAAGGGGAATTGAAAGCTTGCATTAAGCTTCGCCACAAATATGAACCATGTGGAGACTGGAGTGGCACATTCATCCACATATCCATGCTCGCATCCAGCATCCAGCATATCCACGATCCACACATGTGGGGTGTACATGGACGTGCATATAGAGGAGGAATATGGTCATAAATACTCGGGAGAACCGTTGAAGAGTGACAAGCACCCTCCTATTCAGTTCAGGCTGGTGCATCCCTAGTTCTGGAGCGGTATTCGCGCTACCCGATGGCCAACCGTCCTCCAGCCCCGTCCCCCCGTGTGATCCACTCAGCGCATATCCACGCACACAGACGTGCATTCGGTCATTCGACGAGCCCACCAGAGGCATCCCCTCGTGCTTGGTACACTACTCAAACTCAAACTCTCTACTCTGCTCTGCAATGACTATTCAGAGAGAACCAGGGGGAAGAGGGTGACCAGAGGAATATAGAGTGCAAAAGGGGTTGGTTGGTTGGTTGGTTGGTTTGTTCGTTCATTCCGGGTGTAGGTGTAGTAGCTGTAGGTGAAGGTATAGGTAGCGGTAGAGAAAACGGGGGTGAGCGACGCCGGTAGGCAACAGGAGGTGGTATAAATTATACCGTTCGATCGATTTACTGTCAGAAGACCCTCTACAGAAGAGGCATACCGAAGGGATGGAACGAGGACGAGAAACGGCAAGGGGTAACCTAGTACAAGGGAGCCAATGCCGCGTTTAGGGACACATCCATGTCCCTGTCCCTATGCAAGACTAGGTGACGTCGATTTTCAAGCTGCAGATCTCTAGAATAGGGACGGAATTAAACTCCAATTCAAAGTAAGGGTTGCGCTGCTATGCTCTGCTCTGCTTTCCCGAGCTGATACGAGGCAAACCATTGCAACGAGTATTCCAAACATACTCCCAGTGGTTTTGCATCCTGATCCAAACTGACAGGACACACATAGATCCGTGGATTCTATATCCTGCTGGGGATTTAATATTTTCTGGGCGATTGCTCGTCACTTGGCTAAACAGGTGGTCATTGATTTTTTATTGCGGTCGGCTGCAGATCGAGATTAACTGGGCTGGTTTTAATCAATAAGTCCAGGCCTTAATTATTTAAGCTTATAAACGGTTGGCCGTAATTTGTTTGGTGTTTTTTTTTTTTTTTTGATTAAGAAAATAATATTATAATGATCTTTATTTTAATTGTTGAGCTTTTGAGGGTTTAAGTGCAATTGAGGAGCTGATTTTCAAAAGGGTATCTTTTATATTTTAAAAAAGCAGTTTTTTTTTCAACTATTAAATTGATTAATTAATTCGAGAACTATAAAGATTTCTTAAATAAAATCGAATTGTAGCTTTAAAATCGATAACATTTTCTAGCTAAAATAAAAAAGTTCAATAGAAAAATTTATAATTGAAGGTAACCATTTTTCTGTCTCGATTAATCAAAAATGAAAAGATACCCTTTTGAAACTCAACTCCTCAATGAGGGTTTCTAAATTGAGAACTTACAAAATTAGAAACTAATTAGGTACTTATTTGTGGATTATTTTGTGTCTATGCAATACATAAAGGACAGAGTCAAAGAATCTATTAAAAATTATTCATTTTTAACTTTTCGTCTTGAAAAATAATAATTTTCGAAAAGTGAAGTTTTGATAAAAAATATTTATGTTGAGCTTATATTAAGCTAATCTGACGTTTAAAGAAGATTATCAGGACTAATATCTGATTAAATTTATAGATAATTAATTGAACCGTTTAAAAGATATTCATCAAAAAATAATAACACAAAATAAAGATTATTTTTTAAGTTTTTTAAGATAACTTTCAAATTTATGGATAAATCGACTCAAAAATTTATATACATTTGCATTTAAAAAGCTACGTCGAATGTTTTGACCAAGAAAGTCAAAATCGAAGAATACGTTCAAAAATTATCACAATTTAAAGTTACTCTAAAATGTCTTCCAGCTTAAAAATAAACTAGTAGAAATTTTAGTTTCGATTATTCATCATTTTAATGTATTGATTTAACAAAATCATTTGAATTATTTAATCGATTCGTTTTTCAATCCACAAAAATGTTATTCTACACTTAAGAAACACTTTTCCAGTGTTGCAATAACACAAATCTGTATTATTTCAATTCAGAGCTATCTTACATCATTGTTACAGACAGATTATGTTAAATTAACATTAAGTTTGTATAAAAAAAGTCATTAAAAAAAAATTTTTATAGTGTTTCATCTGAAAATTAACTGATCACTTTCTAAAATAGATAAGTATTTTAGATTAAAATTCTTAAAAAAATATCTAACATTTCTACGACTAGATATCACACGCTGATTCTATTAAAAACTAGAAAAAAAAATTAAACAGAGGACTATTAAAGACAGCAGCCGTATAAAATAAAATGTCATGAAATATAATTAAAGTAGGTTGTAAACCGCAAAAGAGAGCGAAAGAGGTAGAGATAAAGACATAAATAGGGAGAGAGTTAGCCCCTGGGCAGTATTGTATTTTCCTAGGAGCAACAACTCGGGTTACTTTGTGACTGACGAAGACATTTAAAGAGCTGAACCGAGAGCGAGAGCTGAAACGACGACCCTTTGGTAGAATTGCGTCTACCAGAGAAAGCCAGCCAAGTAGCAAGCAGACTGGCATGCCAAGGCTGCACGTCACCGTCGTCTTATGCTATCACCCCGAACAAACACCCTTCCTGCAATCTACAGCCCTCCACCCTCCACCCTCCACCCTCCACAGCCTTCTCTTATTCTGCTGCGAACCCTTCTACATGCGCTGCTGGCAGCAAGCATCCTTTCACCCCCTTCCCCTGTCTATATACTCTTTGCCAACTCGAAAACCGTGGGGGAGGAAACCAACAGCCAAGGTGGAAGTCACTACTACTGCTACTGCTACTGCTGCTACAGCCACTCCTAGAGAGTACTATGTCGTACTCGCATCAACCTTCCAACTCAAAGGACGTTCTACCATCCGGTCCCCTTGTATTGGGCTCTCATGTTTCATGTGTGCATGTCTGGGTGTATATGTACCAAAGTGCATCATCGTGTAATGTGTTACACCGTAGACTGTGCAAGCGCCAGCGTATAAGACAGTTCAGGAAATAGAAGTTTGCTATTACGTGTCATCCAACACACAATACCTATGACCTACTAAGGATCCCACTGATTATCTCTACCTCAGTATTATTCATGTAATCATTAAGCTCCTGTTATCTCAGACACTTATTTATATAATAATAATAATGATTTATTTGTTAAAAAATAAAAAATTGTTATTTTTAAATTCTAAATTCATTTATTAATAAAAAAAATTACTCTAAATTGAACTGAAACTATGATAATGATTTATAGTTATATAATCGGTTAATTATTGCACTAAATTATATTAATAATTTTTTGACAATGAATTAATTAATTCTCGAATAATTTATAACTAAATACCTAATAATCTGACCTGATAATTGATACCATTAATTATTATTAATAATCCTAACAATATAAAGATCTATTACGTAAGCAGTGCAACGTGTGAAATATAATGACTGTTAACATTAGCGGAATTATTGATCGATTCTATGGATGCGGTATTTATTCAGAGAAGTAGGATCCAATTAGACGTGCAGGGCGGTTGGATTACATACTATCGTTAACCCACCCCGAAACTCCTAACCACACCAATGGCATCTACAACTGTGCTCCTAACCGGCTACTAGCTACCATAGGACTAGGACTGGCACCGGCGTTGTGATTAGTCCACCGGCATTACCGCATATCGCGCTCACTGTAACGATCACGATACCGATTAACGAGAGCATATATGACGAGTATGTTCCACCAAGAATTACCTCCGCGTAATTATCTGCTCGCACACACCACTCACTTTCGGAATTAAACGATCCATTCCGCAGCAAACTCGAAAAAATCAAAAATTTAGGTTACAAATCCTAGTTAATGAATATTCTTCCATAGAAAATATTGAAATCGAATAATCAAACAATTAATTTATTTAATTAATTGTAAGAGCATCAATTTATAAAAAAATAGATCCTATATACGTTTTGAAAACAACATAGTTTCATTAATTTTATTTAACAAATTCTTTAGATTAAATTTGATAAATTTTTTTTTAAACAAACGTAAATAATATATTAAAGATTATTTAGGTTATAAAATTTCGGCTTTTTCTTTCTGAATTAATAAAAGTCAAAAAAAATCTTTAAAAAATGTTTGTTACACAGTAAAAAATTCTTCGTGATTATATAAAGTGTAAAAATTTTTATGTAGAATATTACACTCTAATGTATAGAATTTTATACTTTCAGGTGTTGATTTAACACACTAGAATGTGGAATTAACATTAGTTTGTATAAAAATAGTCAGTGACACAAATTTTACGAAAATTTTTTTACTGTGTATTAATGAAAAAACAGATCGATATTTTTATTAATCAATTGATTGATGACACTAATTATTTAGTATTCATTTTAATCGATCATTAGCACGTGAATGTGACAATTCTAGATCTATAAAATAAATTTGATTAAAGATACAAAAATCCTGAACCCAGAAAATAATTTTTGTTTAATTATTTTTTATAAATAAGATAAATTTTGAATCAAGCGAAATTTAGAAAAAAATTAACACAATTTTTGTTCAATGCAACAAAAACTTGAATATTTAAAAATTATATCCTCATTACATTTAAAAATTTTCTCGAACCATTGAAAGAGAAAAGAAAAGCACAAATTAACTTGGTAAGCAATAGAAAAACAAAGCGAACACCTTTTGCATGTAAAAAAGAAAAGCTTCTGAAATAATTTCGCACTTGAGTTTAATGCATGAAATAAAAAGTTAAAACTGAACAGTCTATTCATAATCCTTTACCCCGTAGATCGTTGATCGTGGATCGTTCCGTAATTCAAACCCTCTTCTCGCTGCTTTCCTTTGAATAGAGGGGAGGTAATGTCTAGTGCCTCGTTCCTTGCTCGATCCTCATTCATTTAATTTCAGTCATTTCCTTCAGTCGCGCCCCTGTCGTGCGACCAACAAAAAATAATTAGTGAAGCCTTATGCCCCTCCGGGTGTCACCACCCACCAGCCTCCCCTCCCCATCACTCTCACTCTCACTGTAGGAGTTTTTACTTGCTCGGAACTTCTCGGTCCCCTTTTCCCTTTACTTCGCAACCTTCTCGAGTACGGGTAGTGGTTTATACCTTGTGCTACTCGAATTGGTCCCCCCTCCGCCCCCGAGCTACCCACTGGGTGATTTTCCTTCGCTCTTCGGTCTCCTCTTCCATCCACCGGTTCGGCTTCAGCTTCTATTCGGCCTCGTCACTCTCTTTCTCTTACTCTTTCTCTCACTCTCATTTAAGTTCCCGCCCCCGCCCCCGCAAGCTGCGTTACCCTGCCAACGGTCCCGCCTCACACCACCCTCGGGTCTCTTAGCTCGACGCCATGCTTGCTATCTCTCTTGCTCCTGTTTGGGACCGGAACGCCAACCCCGAAAGCTCTCAGTCACTCGCTCACCCACTTTCACCCCAACAGCCAGTGGGTGGCGGGCGGTGGGTGACGGGATGATTCAGGCGCCAGTAGGGCGCAACCCACCTTCACCAAGAGCAAGGGGTTGGGTAGTAGAGTAGTTGGAGCGATGGTTACAGAACAGGGCGGAGGGCTCGCAAGAGGGTTCAGAATGAGAGGGAGTCAACAGCTGAAAGGGGCGCTGAGGACTACAGAATATCTACCGAAGAGAGACAGACCAGTAACGAGGGTGGCTTCTCTCTAATACTTCTCAGACTACTCACCCTTTTGTTCTCCTCTTTTTTAACTGTATATATAGATATTTTATTTTTATTTTGCCAAATATTAAGCTCGAAAAATTATCAGGTGTTTAAGTTCTACATCCGCGGTACTTTAAAAAATTTTTTGTCTTAAAATTTTATGAAAATTAAGTTAGCCGACATCTAAAAATTTTTTAGAACTTTTTTTTATTAAAAAAATTGCTGTAAAATAATAAAAAAAAAATTTGACTTGTAAAAAACTTGAAAAACTCCAAGTGCAATTTTTAGAAAATATTTTTTTGTTCTAATTTAATAATTAAAAACGTCGGCTAACTTTAGTGTTATTGAAAATTAAGTTAGCCGACACTCAACAATTTTTAATTTTTTTTATTAATTAAAAATTAGAACTAAAAAACTATTTTTAAAAAATTTCACATTTAATTTTAAAAATTTTCTACATGTAAATTCCTCTTTTATTAAAATTTGGTTAAATTCTACAAAACTAAACAAAATTTTATAAATTACTTCACACTATTTGACAAAAATTTTCGTATCAAAACCATTTTTTGATCACTTTTCTATCTTTGCACGTAAAGAACCAAGTGATTCCGTATTGCAGAGTTGAAGCAGAAGTTAGACCCTTTCTAAAATATCTCGAGCCAACATTATATCTTCTTATATATCAGCTTCTTCTTTTTCTAGACACTACTCTAGATTTCCGTACGCAAAAGACTAAGTTATGCATAAGAAAGTGCGAAATACTCGTCGACTGTGTAATGCGCTGCACAGGTGGAACTCGACGACAGCCAAGGGTTGCGACTCGAGAGTATGTACCAGCATGATTATGTGTCATAACTTCCCTTTTCCCGGGTTAGGAGTTGCTCACCAGACATATAAAATAGCGCTAGAGTGTTATGTAGCTCTCGAGAGTACGGAGCCTCAAAGCATCGCACACGTTCCGCCCGAATGAAAGTTGAGCTTGCTTGCTTGCTTGCTTACCTTTCCTTGCTTTGCATGTTCCAGAGTAGGTACTAAGTAATACGAGGAAAAGTGCTTCTCTTATTATAAAACAGCGTACGCGTTTTTACAGTTCGCAGTACGACATTTCCTGGGAAAATAGTCGCCAAAAAACACACTGCTGTCCAAATGAAGACATTGAATTTTCATGCACCGAATTTGTATATTTATGGCAAAAGTGCTTGCACGTGCATACACTTCACCAGCTCACTGCCTAGCGTACAAGTGGAACAAGAGGGTAAGCGGGTGGGAGGGTAAAGATAAAAAATATAAAATTATTTTTAGTATACGGCATTAAATTGTGTGACGATCTCGGTAAAAATATGGCTTCCTTCTTAATATAAATATGGTTTCCTCGTAGGGGAAATGTCATATCCGAAAGAACCTTTAGTTACCCAACCCCAACCCCAATTTTTGCTCTCAAGCAGCGGTGCGTAACGCAAGCTTAAGTAAATAACTGTCAACCCACTGACTCGATATCTACTTCTAATGTTTTATGTTTTTTACGCTCTTATTTGCCTTTTTATTTCGTTTCAAGGTGGATCGAGTTCGGGAGAGATACTAGGTGGGCAAACAACACGGGATAATAATGGGTTAGAGAAGTATAAAATAACACTCATGAAATATTATCATTAAGGTAGAAAAAAATTTTGAAGGTAAAATTTATAATTAAAATTATGGAATCTAATTTGATTTTAAAATTTTTAGAGGAAAAATTAGGCAAACAACACGCACTGAACTGACAGAAGGATTTCTTAGTATTTAAGAAGATTTCTTTGTATTGAAGAAATCATTTCTTAAACATCATTTCTTAACATTTAAAAAATATTTCTTAGTATTTATAATTCTTAATACTTAAGAAATATTTCTTAAATACTAAGAAATATTTTTTAAATACTAAGAAATGATATTTAAGAAATGATTTCTTAAATACAAAGAAATCTTTTTAAATACTAAGAAATTCTTCTATCACTGCGGGATAATAATGGGTTAGAGAAGTATAAAATAACACTCATGAAATATTATCATTAAGGTAGAAAAAAATTTTCAAGGTAAAGTTTATAATTAAAATTATGGAATCTAATTTGATTTTAAAATTTTTAGAGAAAAAATTTAAAAGTAAAAATTACTTATCAAAATTTTAATGTAAGAATAATAAAGAAAAAATTTAAATCCAAAACTTTAAATCAAGGTTGTAAAATAAAAATTTTGAGGTAAAAATTAGAAACAAAAATTCTGAAGTATAAATTAAAATTAATAATTTTAAAAAATTTAGATCTATATTTTATTACATTAATAAAGTTGTTAAGTAATTATTGAACTAATAAAAAAATTAATTGATGTATAGATAAAAATCTTAAATCAAGAAAATAATTTCAAAGAATTCTATTGTTCTAATTAAATAAAAAATTTCTTAGTTAATAAAAAATGTTATCTATATTTTTTATTGAATCAATTTAATATTTTATTGCTAAAGGAACGAATGTATGTGTAAAATTTTTATGAACATCTAAAAAGTTCTTTAAAAAATCTGTTTATAAATTTTAAAAATAAAAGCATTTATTTATTAAAAAATTATTAGTCTTATTTTTTTTATGAAAGTGTAAATATTTTTTTTTTTAAACTGAAAAATTCATAGTAAAAATATTTCATCTCATAAATTTAAACTATAAAATAGTCGTCGGTGAGTATAACACTGAGTATCTAGGGGATAAAAATAGTTTTTTTAGTAGCGCAGTATTTACAGCTCCGGACAAAATGCATGGGATACTTGACGGATAATTTTCCGCTGATGAGAAAGTTTAAAGCTATAGAGCAGTCGGTAGTCGGTAGTCGGTAGTGTCGGGTGAGAGTAGTTCAGGGTTTTTCCCGGAGATGAAATTACCAAGAGTGAAAAGTACTAGGGTGTGCGCTGCCTTTTAATGCGCTGGGGGCACTGGAATAAATTACATAATAATAAATAAGGGGAATGATGGTTGGAAAGAATGCTGAGAGGAAAATAAAAGAGAAGTGTAAGGAGAAAATGAAGTAAGAATAAGGAAAAATAAGAAGAAGAAGAAGAAGGAGAAGAAAGCTAAATAGAGAACAACAGGGGTTAAACATCCCACCCCTATGTTTTCTTAATCGCTCTAAAGAGTTAGCGAAAGTGTATTTATATAACACACTAACACAGCCAATACAAGTATAGAGTAAGTGTGTGCATTATTTGTGAATCTATGGCTTCTGGAGGGCGCTTTACTTTGTGTGAGGGTGTTAAACTTCTCTTTAAATGTGTGAGTCTGTATGTGAGCCGACAATATATGTATATTTATAAAGGGGACTGTTTTGAAGGACTGACTTGTTCTTATCTCCGTGACATTGTTTTGGACAAAGCATGTCACCCGTCGTCCGAATAAGAGAGGCCAAGTGCCGGTTAAAAGTAAAAACTAAAAAAAAAGTAAATTAAGCTCCCGACTCCCTATCAGCTGAGGAGACGACAGGGCTATTCACCAGTCTATAAGACGCCCGAAAGTAAAAGAAGACGAAGAAAGGGTAAGATAAAGGGGACACGATTCGTCCCTTCATTATTTCAGAATTAGTAACCCCTTTCGTATTTCACCATCCGAGTTTCATCTCGTCCGAGTCCTCCCCCGAGAGCACTCGTTGCTTCGGCTGTCTTTTAACAAATGCTTCGGAAATTCACGAAATTTTGTCCCCGGGGCAAGAGACTCTTTTGCAGCTTCAGTTAAGCTTGGCTTTTTTTTTATTTCGTGGATATTCAGAAGTTTTATTAAAAATTTAGAAAAGTCTCTTCTTTAAATAATTGAAATTGACTTTGATCTTTTAAGAATACTTATTAATAAAATATACTTTTTAGTAAAAGAATTTTTTTATTTTATATAAGTTTTTATCCGCAAATGTTCATTCTAATAATAATAATACTAAACAATAATTAAATTTTGCTTTAATTTTTCATAAATAAAACTCTAAAATATCAAATTTATAATTTATAAAACTTAATATTTTCTAATCCAGTGTATTTATATGATAAACTGGGTTTTAATGGTTAAATTTGGTATCATTAGAAAGGTCTTGACTTGGAGTTGTGCCTTTTCAAGGTTTCATATCATTCTTACCAATAGCCAATTTAGAATAGTAAGTACTTAGGCTGCATTTGAAAATACTCAATCTTTAGATACATAATAAAAAAATGATCTTTTATCTTGTAAAATATTAATATTTTTAAAGATATAAGCTCATCCCGATGTTACACTCATCAAGACCTTTCATTTGAGTACCCACATCAATTTTTCATATATTTATATGCATTATATATATGTATATATGAAAAATATGTCAAAAATGCATGTGAGTACTCAAATGAAAGTTCTTGATGAGT
>CAJNRD030001122.1:3191686-3258976 GCA_905319865.3 Cotesia congregata
ATATTTTATATATTTATGTATATTATATATATATATATATATGAAAAATGCATGTGGGTACTCAAACGAAAGCTCTTGATGAGTGTAACATCAGGATGAGCTTATATTTTAAAAAACGCCAATGATTAAAAAAGTACAGTGCAATTCAACAAAAGTCATTATTTAATAAAGCAAAATTTTTTATTTATTTAAAGTTCACAAGTTGCTAGTTTTATTTAACCATCTAAAAAAAATTTCTCCATATATTAACATCGATCTTTAAACCGGCAGTATATACATATAACAATATCTGGCAGCAATATGTAGCATGTGGTTGCTACACACACTCAACTAACCGATATGTCTTACAAAATATCCGAAAGCCCGTCATGGATAGTTAATCGCCGGGATAACTGCTCGTAAAATCAGTGACTAGTTAATTTACAAGGCGGAGAGGTTAAAAATAAAAAGCTCCTTATGTCACCAGTTACCAGTCAAGTCACCAAATTACGGAGGCTCTTCTAGCCTATAAATAATTTATTTAGATTCGCACGAGGAGCCAGCGCAAGTTCGAGCAAAAGTAGAACTTGAAGTAGAAGTAGAAGTAGAAGCCAGCGAGCGCAGCTTGAGAGACTTTGTTCCTCAGAAAGGGACAAAGATAGTGAAAGGAATAGAGAGGAAAAGCGGTCGGAGGATGAAAGCCAGCGGGATGAGGGTCGGGGGGGGGGGGAGTGGGAGTTGTTACGGCGGTGGGTGGTGGGTGGTGGGTGTTAAAGTTAGGAGAAAACTGAGAGAGTGTACGTCAGCAAGAGGGTAAAGAGGGTTACTGCGAACTGCGAGCTGGTGGATACCGGCGAGGGCGAGGGGCGGGTTGCCGCGCCACTACACCGAGAACCGAGAGAAAGACCGACACCTCGGCGCCAAACTCACCCTCTACTCCATATCCAAAGAGTCTTTACTCTGCAGACTCACCTCCAACTCCGACTCTGGCTCCTCGTCGTTGTGAGCCTCCCACAGTCACCCACACCCGAAACTCCCATTTCGCAAGCCCGCCACCCCTAAGCTCCATTCCGTCCTGTAAGCTCTCCTACTTTCCGCCCCCGGCCCGCCAGCCCCGCGCAGTCGCCTCTGTCTACGTTGCCAACAACTACACGTAGAGCAAGAGGATAGAGAGCGACCCTCGAGCTATCTCCAAAATCATTCCTCACACTGGTGCTGGTGCTGGTGAAGGTACCCTCGGGCTCGGACCTACAACCTACACCGTTACACTCACGGGCTGGAGGTGGAGGTGGAGGTTCAGGCTGAGGTATAAGGGTAGGTTCAATGCTGGAAAGTACATTCTATACTTTATACGTGCTGGTGCTCTTCTTTGTACGTATATCACATCTCTCATTTTCCTTTACGGTCTTTACTTTCGAGGTTCTCGAATATTTTTTTTTCTTCTCTTTTCTGCTCTTCCCCTGACACCAGAAGAAAAATTCAACCTCATTTCTAGCTGCGAAATGGTGTGCTCTTTCGCTAGACAACTTTGGTTTATTTAAGGATTTTATTTTGTGGGTGAATTTTGGAGTTTTTTAAAATTTATCGAGGAATTTTGAGGAAAATTGTAATTTATTATTAAAATATTTTTAGTTTTGTAAAAAAAAAAAATAATTATTGGTAATCTAAAGTCTCTAAATTACAAATTTTGATTTTAAAAAATTTTGGCTCAATGATATTTTTGATCTTAGTATACAAAATTTTTAGAATTTCAAAAAAAATAATATTACTACAATAAGATCAATGATCATCGAAAAATATATCCTCTAAATTAAAATAGATGAAATAAAAATAAGTGTGAAGTTAACTAAGTATTGAATTATCGCAAAAATATGATCCCCGATTCCTTATTGGTTGAAAAATCAAGGCACGCAATTTAAATTCTAAGTGAAATATTCAAAAGGCATAGATAAACTATTTTCTCATATATAAAAATACTAAAGAAAAGTTTTTTGCTTAACAAATTAACTTGACAAAAAAAAAAATCTTAAAGAAAAATATAAAAAATTTATGAAACAAGAAATTCTAGAACTGAAAAATTATATACTTTATTTTTATTTTATCTATTTATTTACTTCTAGTTAACAAATTCTATAGAGGTGCAAAAAGCATTTGTGCATAGACACCAGAAAAATATAATACATTTATGAAATTAATGCAAAATATTAGATTAACTATGTAAGTAGTATAGTAAATAAACAGAATAATTTTACAAAATACCACTTATCGTCAATTAAAGTATAATAGATGGAATCCACCTCCCAATATACTTTCTTAACCTTTTATTATAATTTAGAGCTTTCAGATTATTAGGAAGTAGATTGAAGTATTTTATTGCAATATAAAGTGCATTTTTAATAGTGTTCTATTAATTTTTGGAAGACTATTAAATTCTTTAAAATAATTTTCTTGATTAAAAATTTTTCTCTTAAACCAATTAAATTTTTTAACAATGTAAAAACTATAATCCATTACTTTGAATTAAAATAATCAATTCAAAACTACTGAAAAGGTCAATGAATTTAAATTTAAAAAACAAATTAATATTGAATCCGATAGGGCCAAAAGATGAATTTTTGAGTCGAATACAAGCCCTCATACTAAGTTGGGGTAAGAAATAAAAGATCTGGGAATAGAAGAGAATTACACGGAGCAGAGAGTGTGGTGGTCACAAGGCTTGCATTAATTTACAATTCCATTCTCGTAGTGGTACTTTAAACTATTGAAACCCCTGGCTGGGCAATATACCCTCCATTACAGCTCTTACTATTTTCAATCCCCAATTCCCTCTTTCTCTCATCTTTCGAGGTGATCTGCCTCCGCCCACCCTCTTACTACACTATACAGTAGTCTAGTACTTTTACTTCACTGGTATAGAACACGAACTCTTTAAATTGACGTTTTAAATTTCTTAAAATACCGCGTGCTCGGAATCGCGTTGAGTGACTAACTCAGTCTAGATGCGGAGGGTGAGATTTTGTTGTTCTAGTTTGTTGTAAAGGTATATCGTCAGAATAGATGTATATCACAAAAGAAAAAAGAAGAGGATGGAGATGGAGATTGAGATGATAATCCAGGATCGCGAGGAGAGCTATTGAACCGCGATGTACGATATTAGCTTTCGAAAGTACAATGAGGGGAGAAGAGGATGGAGAGTGGAGACTAGAACAGAGCCCCGTGACAGATTTCACGGGGTATTCCCAGAAGAACAATAGATTTGAGAGAGAGCCTGAGTGGAACTGCGCCGGTGGGGAAAATGCGGAATCGGCATTCAATGGAGTTACGCCACTTAAACTCCAATATCGTGGTCAGCGCGTCGCTCGGGGGGTGGCCGCAGGGGTGCTTTAATCGCCGGCTCGACCGGTGATAAAATAAAACAGAAAAAAATAAAGGAGAATAACAACCTCGGTGTTATATTGGTGAATATATACAGAAATACCGGTCTTTAATAAATATCTAACAAGTGGCGCCAGCTGAGTGCCAAATTGCTTTATTTTATTTTAGTCCTCACTTGTTTTATTTATATTAACAATCATATCAAACTCTCGATTGCCCAATAAACAACTCCACACAGATATCTCTCTCAGACAGAGAAAAATTGAGGTATTTACAGAATTAACTTCATTAGATCAGTATTTTATTTATAAAGCTTCAAGTTAATTGACGATAATTGAAACAATACTTTGGTGAATTTCAATACAGGAAATTCTAATCTTTCTTATTGAATTTAGGAAAGTCTTTGCAATAAATTAAAATTACTATGGAGAAAAAAAAACCTCAGTTTGTGTTAGAATTATGAAACTTGTACTTATATAAATATTATTAAAAATTTATTACTTTTAATCAATAATAAATTTGACTGTTTTATTCTAACTAATTAGGCAAATTTTTATCTAGCTAGGTCACTGAATTAAACTCCTTTTAAAATTTTTGAACAAAATTTTAACTAATGAAAAAATTTTACTTGATTTAAGAATTATTTTTTTTAATTTTTAATATAATTTGGTTCAAAATAATAGTGAAATTTTAATATAATAATTATTAATTTTTTAAACAAAGAATTTAAAATTTTTATAAAAAAAAAATTTCACATCAAATCTTAAAAAATTATTAAAATTAATTTTTTAAAAATGTTTCTAGTACTAATTTATTAAACTCCTTTTAAAATTTTTAGAGCAGAATTTTAACCAGTGAAAAAATATTACTTGATTTAAAAATTTTTTTTTCTTTAATTTTTAATATAATTTAGTTCAAAATAATAGTGAAATTTTAATCTGATAATTTTTAATTTTTTAAACAAAGAATTTATGATTTTATAAAAAAAATTCCACATCAAATTTTAAAAAATTATTAAAATTAATTTTTAAAAAATGTTTCTACTATTAATTTATTTATTAAATAAAACAAAAAAGTAATATTTAATCAAAACGACTTTTGATTTATAAATCAAAAATTATAAAAAAATATCATTCTAAATTAACCTGACAAAATATTAAATTTTTTATTGATATTGTTTGAAAAATACCTAATTAAAAACTTACTTTTTTTCTATAAATTTTTGAATAAGTCATAAACATTTGAGTAGAACTCAAATCAATATTTTGAGTAATAAAAATAAAAATAGATTCACTTGAAACTAACCGTAGTCATCGATAAATCCTTTTCTTCCTCGTTATAGTTATTCTTAAAAAGTGAAGGATATTTTGCCCGTATCATCTCGAGTCCTCAATCTAGAGCTTCAGAATAAGAATAAGAGTAAGAAAGATCTTTGGATTGTTGAACAAAAAGTCGAAGAAAAAAAAACTAAAAAGGTAGCCTTGGACAATCGATATCAACAATACGAGTCGGTGGTAAGGCCTGGCTTCCATCTACACCATCTAGCATCTAGGATCAGGAAAGGGAGTAGTTGTCGATGTCGAGGGGTTAAACCAGGCTCTGCACTATCTACGACACAGGAGCATGTATATAGTTGTATAGATACGGGAAAAGCAGAAAGGGGAAAGCAGGAAAGATGTTAGGAAAGAGGCGGTGTTGCCGTTACCCATCTACCCATGGGCGGCCAGTTCCCAGTTCTTGCTCCGAGGGGAAAACTAGAGAAGGAATCGAGGACTGAGGCTCCAAGGGAGTGCTCTTCTCTTCTCTTCAGCAATGTAGTAGTCGTAGTCGTAGTCGTAGTCGTAGTCGTTGAAGGTAGAAGTATAAGTCGGTAGAAGATAGCTGCTGGAGGATGGAACTGGAAACGGGTGGCCTTATTGGGATCTGGGGGTTGGGATCTGGTTTTACAAGGCAAGGGACGAGAAAAGCACCGGGTAGACGTAAAAGGAAAGTGGAAAACCGGAATAAGGCTCAGAAAAGTAGACAAGTGCCAGCTCTGAGCAGAGAAAGGAGAGAAGAGAGCTGACGGATATAGTTGACGAAACGAGGCCGCTACACTGTCGCCGGAGAATGGGAAATGGGGTGTAACTATACTATATATAGTATATAGTTTATATATACACACACAAAGGGTGAACCAACTGGATATTCTAACAAAACTCATTCGAACTCCTATCTAGGACTTTTTACTTTTATTTTTATTATCTGTGGTTAAAGCTTTGTGCTAATTCCAAGGACGAGACCTTGAGACGCTGGCGACGCGGTTGACAGTCAGCATTCAAATGAGTCGCTCGATAAATTACCCACGCGGAAAAAAAGTAGGTGAAAATTGTGGAAAAGAGGATACATTTTTAATATTAAAGATGGAATTTTTAAAAATTTTTTATCTTTAAAAATATTATTGTTATTTTGGTTAAAATTTTGTTGGTTTTTTTCATTTAAAAAAAAAAAAAAAAAAATAAAAAAAAAAAAAAAAAAAAAAACCAAAATTTTTTAATAATAATAATAATAATAATAATAATAATAATAATAATAATAAAATGTTCATTAGTTACTTAAAAATTCATAGTTTTTTTAATATTTTATAAATAGAATTTTTTTTATAATAATAATAATAATAATTTGTTGGAAAAAAATTTATCTAAAAATCTTAAATCTCCGAGATTTTTCCGTAACTCATACTTGTCTCTAATTTTCCCGCAAAAATAAAAAAATTATTCCCAGTTCTTTTTTTTTTTCACGGTAATAAATTACCGTGTTGACTTTATACTTGTGTTTGCCCACTGCGATGCTCCTTTTCACTTATTCACGGCCACGGATTATATAATACATGCTCGAGGGTGAGAAAAGTTAAATGCTCGAGAAAATAATAATTATGTGGCTAGGTTGGAATGGGAAAAAAAAGAAGAGGGTGCAATAAAAAAAATTGCTACAAATCAATATAAATTATTACGATGACACTTTAATATTTTCTTATGTCTCTCTTATTATTTTTTTAAATATAATAATTATAATTACCATAATGTTATCATTAATAATAATAATTATAATATTAATGTAATTGTAACAACACTTGTAATAATAATAATATTAATAATAATAATAATAATAATAATAATAATAATACATTAGATTTCTAGAGCAGGCACTATTTTACAATGATTATGTACAAAAAACATATGCTTTGTATTTTTAATATATATTTTAATTAATAATATAGCTTCATATATTTATATATTTTTATCTTTTTTTTATAATTTATAATTATTAATTAAAGATTTATCTACTTTCGATGAATCGCTCTAAAAACATCTCAGAAGCGTGGTAAATATTTATTCTTAATTATAATTCTAAATAACTAATTATTTATAATTAAATATTATTAATTTTTCTACTTTAGCATTAATCACACAGCGACTATGCTACTGTACAATAATATTGTAATCCAAGCAATCGATAGTACACAGAGCGGTGGACGTTTAATTTATTTGATAAAAATAACATCAATATTTATCATTAAATAAACTATTGATAAAAAATAAAAATAATGTTTAAAGCCGGAAATTACAAATTGTGAAGTTGACCTTTTTTTTTTCGGCGCGTGTAATGCACTCTATATGTGCAGATGCGGAGTAACACGTCTTACATCTTTCACGTCGGATCCATAACACGTCACGAAAAAAGACGTCACTGACTCGTGAAATTTTAAACTTTGTTTTACAAAGCCATTAAAGTTACCTAACCCGTAATATTTTATTTTAAAGTTTATGCCTTTACGAATGGTAGTTACATGCCAAAGTGTCTTTGTACTTGCAATTTTCCTCCATACAAAAATAAAATTTTTATAAAATATATTTAATTATATTGTCTGGACAACTTCACTCTTATTTTATTTTTCTTCTTAAAAAACAAATTCAAGCTTGTTTGGACCTTTTTTTATAATAAGCAAATGTAACTTATCCTTGATTATATCAAGTATTATTTGGCAGTGTAACGTAAAAAGCGACATATATTTTTTACACTGAGAAAACAATTGCAATATTTTATTTTAAGAGAAGTCCATGTAAAATTTCCAAAAAAATCAATTTTTTTTTTCAATAATCTCAAAATATAGTATGTTAAGCATGCACTGAAGGAAAGAAAAAATAAAATCTCAAATATTTGAGCCGCCATTTTAAAAGGAAAAAAAAAATTACTTTTGTACTCTAAAAAGGTTCAATAAAGTTGTGTTAAAGTTTAAAAACAACAAAATTATTTTATCACCTTTAAAAATATTTTAAAAAAATGAATTTGAAGCTTTTACATGGACTTCCCCTTAAATCCAAAATTTAACCATCAAAAATTAAAGAGACAATTTATTATCCAAAAAAATCATCACCACCTGATCAAAGTAAAAAACTTACCAATTTATTAAAAAAGTTGTTTTTTTTTTTTTCTCAGCGTAACAGACTAGTGAAATTACCAACAATAAATATCCTCTCTAATAATTTATAACCTATGGTAATAGAATCAAGAATGATTGTAAGCCAAAGCGGCGGGTATCGACATATCACGTATGAAGCCGTGAGGGAGATGGTGGTGGTGATGATGGTGGATCGGAAGAATAGTGGGTGGTGGTGGTACCATCAAAGACGTGGGCAGCCCCGAGGGTCTCAGTCTCTCAGTCAAAGCCATCATGACCTGACAGTGCAAGTGTTGGATGGTAGCAAGCAGACTGAGGTTGGTATCGATCAGTCCGGCAGGTGAATATTGATCCCTCTCCAAGGAAATGCTCTCACCAACTCCAACTCCACCAACAGCATTGCTCTTGAGAAGCTCCTCCTCCTCCCTGCACTTCCTTTGGACTTCCTCGAGCGCGATCGCCGCCATGGTCGCCTTGTTCTTCTCCGCGATCATTTTCTGCTGGTGCTTCAGGTACGTTGTCGTGATCGGAAGACTGTAGTCCACTGGAGTGTCCTTCGACAGATCGATTCCGGGACTCCAGGGCCTTGCAATTGGGCCTGGAAGTGGTGAAGGTGTCCTGCCTTCAGGAAGCATTCGCTTTCTTTTGGAGGAGGCTGAACTTCGCGAGCTTCCACGGTCAGATTCTGGCGTTCTTCTCGATTCTAAAGCGTTTTCCGTGTTTGGAGTCGTTACTGCTATTGGACTCAAATTTTCCGTAGTTGTTGGGGTGAAATTTGTTGGTTCTTTCTTTATCAGGTTGCTGATGCTCAAAGGATTGTACTTTTCTTCCTTTTCCTTCTCCTTTTCTTTGTTTTCTTTAGGAATTAACTGTGGTTTGTCTTTTTTAGCGGGTTTGCTGCTGATAGTGTCTTTTTCTTGATGATGGTGATGATGATGGTGATGGTGGTGATGATGCTGATGTTGGCTTTGATTTTGAGGGTCGACTTCTTTGTCTTTATTATTATTATTGTTATTATTAGGAATAATACTAGTATTAGTTGGAGTACTAACAATATTACTGCTAGTATTATTATTACCGCAATTCATTTTTTCAACCCCTGTATGTCGATGAACATGTTGATGGTGTTGCTGACCAACATGCTGCTGAGTAAGATGCTGCTGCTGCTGTTTGGGATGCCTGTAGTTGAACAAACTCTTGCTTTCTGGGGGATTGCTGGCTTCTCGGGGTCGGGGGCTGCTTTGAGCAGGGGTTGCTGAAAGGGCCACCGCTGGAGTAGGACTTCTAGGGGTCCTTGATACTGGTGTTATTTCTGAAGAGGTAGCTACGATATTAGCAGCTGCTGCTGCAGCAGCAGCAGATTGAGATTGATTAGCGAGGTTGTTTGGGCTCGGACTTGGTGATCTAGGGCGACGTTGACATTCCGTACAACCCAGGAGGAACCTCGTCACTGCTTCTCGAGGCAGAAATGCGTATGTTTCTGTAATCTAAAGCATAGACAAATTTTTGAGATTGTTTTAGTTAGAAAAATTTTATTACATTAATAGTTACAATTTTGGTTATAAAAATTTATGACTTATGATTAATATTTACAATGATTGATACAATTATTGATAATTTTTGGGGTTTAATTTTTTGGAAAGTCAATTTAGTGATAATATAATATTTTTATAAAGAAAAATTTTCATCATTTTTTCAAAAAACTTTTTTATCTAAAAAATGACAATTTTTCTTTTTAAATTATTATATTTTTGATGGGCAAAGACGTAAGAAAAAAATTTTAATATTGTGTTTAAAGGTTAAAGAATTGAAGCTAAGCAATTATTAAATTTTCTTTAAGTACGGGTGAGTATAAAGATTTTTGGCAAAATATTTTACATTTTTCAAAAACTAACAGCAAAAATATGATAATTTTTAGAAACAGCGACTTTAAATTCAACGAAACAAAGCAAACTGTAAGAAATGTAAATAAATCTAAAATTTGTTATATACTTCGACTAGCAACCGATTGATGTATTTTGGGATTTTATTTTATTTGGGAATAATATTTAGTTTTATAAAGTTTACGGATCTTATCAAAGGTATTCATATCCATTTCTCTGATTTTACGTCATTATATCAGCACCAGAGAGGTTTCGAGAGCGTCTTCGTGCAGGATGATGAAGAAGCCCCGTAGAAAGTAAGAGGGAGATAAATATGTGAGGAGTGAGTGGAGCCTGGATGTGTGGCTCCGTGTGTAACTTTGATGTCTTCTGGAGGAAAATATGCGGCCGGAGGCATCTTCTCTACCTCCAGCTCTGACTCCAACTTCTCCACGTCAACTCTTCATCCTCATACTCCGTCTTAAGAAGAAACGTTTCTCTCGGAGTAGGCGGACGGGGTGGCGTAACTCAATCAGGAACTAGACTCGCAGCGGGATCTACTCAGGAACCAGGAACAAGGGTGTATCTTGTGTGTACTTTCTATAGTACTATACAATGCAAAGTGTATTTTACTCGTACTCGCACTCGCACGCTAAAAGTATACCAGCTCTAATTCGATGAGATATTTTTTTAGGAAATGAAAATGTGTTACTTTCTTTACAAGTATTGTAGTGTATTTTTTAACGCTGTGAAAAATTTTTTTAGTTCGGATAAAAATTAACAATATCCAAATTTTGATTTTAACCATTTTAAAACAATACTTTTATTCAATTTTTTTCTTCATCCAAAAAATTTAATTTTATTTTATAATTAAACTTTTTAAAACAAGAAATTAAAGATTTTGAAACAAGTATACAATTTTCAAAACAATTTAGAACTACGTTCTATGAATTATACTTTTCTAAACAAATTAAAACAAAATTTTGATCTTCAATTTTTCAACCAAATTTCTATCAAGTTCTTTCTCAAAAATCTCACCCCTGCATTAAATTTTTCACAGCGTAAAAAAAGGAAAAATAAAAACGAAAAAAACTCAACTTACCGGATAAATAACCAATAAAAATAATAGTAAATTTAAGTCAAAATAGTTTAGTGGCTGAGTGATATTGTCAGCTGGTGATAACAAGCAAAATTTGTGATGCATAGACCCGATCCATATGTGTACGTCATATATATTTATATTGTGAAAACAATATGAGGTATCGGTTAGACGTTAGTGATAGGACATTAGCAGCAAATAGATGCTGAATAGATCGAGTATGTTACACGTGTGAGACCGTCCTTGCGTACACAGTACACAGTATAATATTCGCAAAACAGTATCGTCGGTTTAGTTGCCCGATGCGAGATGCGAGATGTGAGATGAGAGCAGCAACATTCAAACTAAAGCTATATATTTACATCGGATGTCGATTTGATGTATATATGTATGTAGGAGCGGGTGTATATATCGGAAACGGGGTTGGGGGAGGGCCGTGTATAAGCAGCCAATGCAACAAGTGTCCTGAGGTTTTGAATCACAAGCAGATCGCAGTCTGCTCTCTTCTATATCTGTATGTGTATTTATATACATATACACAGATAGATAGATAGCTGATATATGTATATGGGTATAAATGGGCGAAAGAGGGCAAAGGAGAAATAGAAAACGAAGCGGGGCAAGAGAAGCACGAAACGCGATAAAGAGAACCGAGAATGAGAACGGAGTAGAGGAAAAAGAGAGCACAGGATGTATATAAATATAAATATGGATGTATGTATGTATGATTGGATGCCCTGGAGAGATGTTTACGCGAATGCGACGAAACATGTGAGATGACGTGCAAATATATCAAGTGGCCGCTTCAATGCCTCTAACGGTTTGTTATCAAGGGAATATACATTTATAAGTATTTGTAAATATGGTTTATTGAGGGGAAATTTCGTCGTGGGATGCTGGGGCGTTATCGCTTTTAATTTTATCAATTAAGGGGTTTTAATTTTTTTTTTATTCTTTAACTTGGATAAAGAGAAATTTTATACTTTAAAAAGTTGAATTTTGAATGTGAAAAAAATTGCGGCTTAATTTAAAAATGAAAATTTAATTGAGTGGAAAAATTTTTAAGTTTGATTAAAAATTGACTTACGGTTCTGTAGGTCCGTTTCTGACCGGCATGCTTCCCTGGTCTGCCTTCGAGATCGACGTGAACTGCGTGGATGATATCGAAAAAGTTTTCGACAATCGCTACTTTCTTGTACACTCTCCCGGGCACGGTCCCCTCGGCACCGCTTAGAGCCTGTAAAAAAATTAAGAAAATACTTAGTCGGTGTTTGAAGATATTTGCTTGAAAGTGCTGCCCTCTGTTGGAGGGTAGTAGAACTTTGCAAGGGTGGAAATGCTAGTGGTGCTTTAGAAGGTACTGTTAGGGGTTGATGCTAACTAAAGAGCGAATTCCTACTTTTACCATCAGCGGTAGTTTACTTCTGGAAATTTGTGTGGAGAAGATTTTGCGGAGATCGGAGGTCGGCAATGTCG
Organism: Cotesia congregata; assembly: GCA_905319865.3. Lineage (NCBI taxonomy): Eukaryota > Metazoa > Arthropoda > Insecta > Hymenoptera > Braconidae > Cotesia > Cotesia congregata. The sequence continues at coordinate 3,203,919 of CAJNRD030001122.1, forward strand.
GTTTCGGATCGAAGGTAAATTTTATTCAAAAATTATAAAGGATTCTTTAACTCCAAAACTTTAATATATAATAAAACTCCATTAGATCAGTAAAATTAATAGTTTTTTTTTTCCCAAAAAAATAGAATAAATAAAATTCATCATAAATCAATAGTTACAATAAATTAAAAAAATTTCTTTTTGTACAATGAAAATTATTAGTCCATTGTATATTTTATTATGAACAGTTATAGCATTATTTTCTAAAAATATAAGACTTAACTGTTAATACATGTACTTTTTTTCAAAGAAAAATTTTATTGAGACCCAATTGACCCCCTACGATTGCTGTAATTTTATTTTGCTGATAAATCTATCAGTATTAGTCGTAATATTAAAGTTAATCGATTAAAGCTTTTCTGATATATTATTTAGTTAATGATTTAGACAATTTTGGTGAATAAGAATCATATTTTTTAAAAGTTAAGGAAAATTAATTTATATTTAATTAATAGATCAATTTTTACCAAATAAATAAATTTATTTACGTTAATAAATTCTTTTATCTGTGTAATAATAAAAAAAACATGTAAAAAATTATTACGAGCTTTGAATTTAAATAAGAAAAAATTAAATATAAGCTCAATAATATTTTAAATGAAATATTAAAATTTTTTAATAAATAATTTTTAGAGAATGATAATAAAAAATTCTCCACGAAAAAATTATGAGTTTAAATTTTTGAAAAGAGATTTTTTAATAACAAATTATTAATGAATTTGTTAAAAAATAATTATTATTATTATTTAAAAATTTTTGATTGTTTAAAAAGCAGAGAAGAGGCAAAAAGTGCATCGAATTGTAAGTAGTGTGTGCTTGAACCCACAGAGGTCGATTTTCGAGTTTATAGCGGCGAGTGACCATTCTCGTCCAACTAAGAGTAAGTCATCTACAGATATATACACATATATATGTCTGAGACTTTAAAGTTTACGACTGAAGAAGTTTGCGCGCACGCGCGACATTATTGTATTTCCCTAAACACCTGTTGAAGTAAAGTTTAACTCGTGGGGAGCTTACGAGCCCGATTAAGGGGTTGCGGTCAGCCCGTGTAACAATCCCCATATTTGGGGTGACTGCTCTCGCTCTCACTCTAACTCAACCTCTACCTCTACCTCTCGCTATAACTCCAACTCAGTCACGAAAACTTTGCCGTCGCCTCATTTGAATACACCCACATTATACAACACTATACCATACGTGAAATAAACTTCCGATTCCTGATACACATTTATGTATAAATATACAACTAGGAACTGGAACTGTACGGAAAAACGTCCTGTCTAAATTACAAAAAAATCCGTCAAATTTACAGTTTTTTTCCTGTCAATACATACTTGTCAAATTTGTGTTTTTAAAATACTATTTTTACATTATAATAACTGTCAATTTTCCAGGATAAATTTAAATTTAGCTTGTAGAATAAAATTATTTATTTTCAAGGAAAAAATATAAATTCAGCATTAAAAATTTTACGAATTATGTTTTGGAAAAATTCATTATTTGAAACTAAAAAGACGCTATGCTTCTGTATACTGACTTGTCAATATTTTATAATAAAAAATTATAAAATTTATAAATAGTATTGTTCATTTTTTATATTTTATTTATTTATACAAACGAAATTTGATATAATTAGATGAGAAAAATTATCAAAAGATATTTTAGAATATTGTTTTTTTTTTGACAGTAATATTTAATAAAATTTACTCTAAAAAGCTCTTTTCATAAAATCCAATAAACGTTATATTGTTTATTTTATTAAATATTAAACATTTTTTACTAAAAAAAATTCACTTAAATTTCTTGAATCATGAAGATTGTTAAAAAATATGTATCATTATTATTATTATAAAATGACTGGGTAATTTTTCCACAATCATCTATGTGATTTTTAAAAATAACTTTTCCGTATCGGTCTAAATTTCGAATTAGTACAATAATGATAAATGATAAATGATCATGATCAATATAATAAGTAATATAAATGAAAAAAGAATTCTCGGGATTTGGACAATGATACGGCTGACGATGACGGAATTCGTTTTAACAATCCACGGATATTCTGGGGAACAGTACGGACGTGAGATTGCATTGGTCATGGACATTTAATGCACGAAACTGGCAGTTGGTTTGCTGCGGTAATGGGGCTGGGGTTGGAGTTGGGGTTTGCAGCAACCGGGTGGTGAGCAAATCTATCGGGTCGGTAGGCAAAATTTGAGAGGAACGATAACCCGCAGCAGCATGCACGTGTAGAATATATCGCCGCCATGTTCCCGGCATTACCATACCAAGTTGAGTGTGTTGTGTGCGCTTCGCTGATATACACCGCACCGATTATTATGCACCAGGACCGAGCGTTCTATTCCCAGAAAAAGATTAACAGAGACGGAAAATCCTGTTCTGCACTCGATGGATTCCAAACACCAGGAAATTAGTGTTTTACTCTTATTCTTCAGAATGAGAAGGTCACAGTCATTTTTCATTTATTTTTTTTAAAGAAACTTTTTCAATGATTAATACAAAAATGGATATTCCGATAAAAGTCCCTTTAAACTTTCTTTTAAAAATGATTAATTTTCTATTTCCTATAAATGAATTTCGAGTCTTTTAGAAAAAGGAGTCTTGCAGTAAGCACGATATCTTTAATTTAAAAATTAAGTAAAAAAACTCAAAAAAATTCCAGTAATTTAATATTGTATCTAATGATTGATCCCAGTAATTATCAAAATATCTATTTTTAGAAAATTAATGGGTTGACAAACAAGATTTTGATATTTTCTATGAAAATTTTAGTCTTCAATTTTTCATTAAAATATAAAATATTTATCAAAATTTTTAATCTTTGAATTAATTAGTGAAGAATATAGTTGAAAAAAAATATGTAAATATTAAACATTAATCTTATTAGTCGTTTTTAATAAAATTTATTCGCGAAATTTTAAAAAATATGTCTGATTGATATTAAGTTTGCTGTGTATGTACTTAAGTATATGAACATTACGAAAATAAAATACGAAAAATCATCTACATTATTACGAAAATAAGAAAAATTTTGTGGCCGGTGTATTTATATGACAAAATGGGTTTTTATAGTTAAATTTGGTCTCATTAGAAAAGCCTTGACCTGGAATTGTGTCTTTTCATGGTTTCATATTATTCTCATCAATAGTCAATTTATGATGATAAAGATTTAGGCTGCATTTAAAAATGCTCTATCTCTAGATACATAATTTAGAAATGACCTTGTACCTCGTGAACTATTGACATTTTTAAAGATATAAGCTCATTCCGATGTTACATTTCTCAAGGCCTTTCATTTGAGTACCCACATCAATTTTTCATATATTTTATATATATTATATATATATTACATATATGTATATATGAAAAATATATCAAAATGCATGTGGGTACTCAAATGAAAGCTCCTGATGATTGTAACATCTGGATAAGCTTATATCTTTAAAAATGTCAATAGTTGAAAAAGTACAGTGCAATTTAACAATATTCATTATTTAATAAAGCAAAATTTTATATATTTATAATGCATACACCAACAAAAAATTAATTTGATTCAAAACAAAAATTCTTGAATCAAGCAAAAAAATTCTTAAGCTAAGAAATAATTTAAATTCAAAAATGAATTTTTTGGATCAAGAATTTTTTTCTCAAATCAAGTTGATTTTAATATAAATGTATAACTTCTCAAAACTAAAACATTAAAAAAAATTTCACACCAAACTATAACGGAAAATAGCGAGAAACTGTAACCACTTACACCCCAATTATTCCTTTCAGTCAACAACAGTTCTGCTGCATCACGCGATCCCCATTAGGGGATGTGTAACGAGCATGTGTAGATTACTTTGGTTGTAGAATGAGCAAGCAGTGACTCGCCCGAGCGAAAATCAAAAGTTGAAGACCAGAGCAGAGCAGAAGGACGGGACCGAAATAAATGGAAATAAAATAAATAAATAAATAGTTTTTTAGCTCTGGGATATTTTTATCGGCAGCGTGTGGTGAAATTACACGGCATGTCAGGCAGTAACGAGCTGAGGGCGTATGCAAACGAGGATCCAGAGGGAGTGGACGCTATGTGTACCTATATATACCTTTACGCTGGTGGTAGACTCCACACAGAGCTCGGGTAAATCGAGAGCGACAGCCTGGAGACTGCTTGCTATACACATAACAGTCCATACTACTGACTACGGGTAGTATGCACATGCAGGCTGAACGATGAACGATGGACGATGCAATCGCGGCAACGGCTGTTTTTGTAATGTCGCGGTTACACATCGTCCGTATTCTGGAGTAGTATGGAGCTATCGATCAATTTAAATTCTCTGTACTCGGAAACCGAACGATGATAACGCCCTGAGCCCCGCGAGTTAGTTTTCCGTTTACTGATGGCACCCATCTCTGATCTGATGATTCTGACTCTGGATCTGACTGCCGCTCGAAATCAATTGCCCAAACTCGACTTCTGATGAGTATCTCTGACACAGACAGCCTCTATCCATATAACTTTCAAGTCATTTATGTATTTTCCAATTATATACTAATGTACATATCATGCCGTCATGCCGTGTGTTTTATGCAGTTACGGTATTTTTAGGATTTAAGTTTCTGCTTTATAAATAAAATTTATAAATTTTGATAATATTTTCAGACATGTATTTCTGGTGTATTCTAAAAAATATTTTTACACTAAAAAAAAAAATAATCTAAATTGATTAAAATCATTTTGAAGTTTTTTTTTATTTCGCACCAACAAAAAAAGTTCTTGAACTAAAAAATTTTTATTAATTTTATTAGATTTTGTTTAACTCAAGAATTAAAAAAAAATTGCTCTTATTCAAAAATTTTTTTCTTGAACCAAGTTATTTGTTTTTTTTTTTTTTTTTTTTTTTTTTTTTTTTTTTTTCAGTGTACTTAAATTATACAAACAATCTTGCAATCACTATTTGACTTGTGAACTATAAGTAAATAAAATTTTGCTTTATTAAATAATGACTACTGTTAAATTGCACTGTACTTTCTTAAATATTGACGTTTTTAAAGATATAAACTCGTCTCGATGTTACACTCATCGAGAGCTTTCATTTGAGTATCCACATGCATTTTTATATATTTTTCATGTATACATATATATAATATATATAAATATATGAAAAATTGATGTGGGTACTTAAATGAAAGCTCTCGATGAGTGTAATGTCAAGATGAACTTATATTTTTAAAAATGTCAATAGTTCACAAGATACAACGTCGTTTCTTAATTATGTTAAGTTGGACTGTACTTTCTTAACTATTGATATTTTCAAGAATATAAGCTCATCCTGATGTAACACTCATCAAGAGCTTTCATTTGAGTACCCACATGCATTTTGATATATTTTTCATATATACATATATATAATATATATAAATATATGAAAAATTGATGTTGGTACTTAAATGAAAGCTCTTGTTGAGTGTAACATCGGGATGAGCTTATATCTTTAAAAATGTTAATATTTCACAAGATACAAAGTCATTTCTTCATTATGTATCTAGAGATAGAGCATTTTCAAGTACAGCCTAAATATTTTTCATCATAAATTGACTATTGATGAGAATGATATGAAACCATAAAAAGGCACAACTTCAGGTCAAGACTTTTCCAACGATACCAAATTTAACCATAAAAACTCATTCTATCATTAAATACACTGGCCACAAAATTTTGCTTATTCTCTTAATAATATAGATGACATACATCTTTAAATTAACTCAAAATTAGCCAGTAAAAACATATTTTCGATAGTTTCATCCATTATTAATACATTTTTAACATACTTTGATAAATTTTTTTCATGGTTACTATCTCAACCATTAGAATACACAGAGATAAATAAATAAACACAGACACATATGGTTATATAGATGAAATCGTCTGGTTTTACAGTGACCAAGTATACTGATAAGCCAGTAGGGTCCAATGGATGACGTTACTGAGTGCCCAGGGATTCATCCGCCATTCGACTACCCGGCGCCGTCCAACATTCACCATCCAACATTTTCACGGAAGCCATCGTGTGCGAAGCAGTACTGGTATTCCGCTCTACCACATGCTCCTCTCGAGACTCGAGATTCTACACCGTCCCCCAGGCATTGTGACTCTCAAGGGCCTCCCGGAAATCCGAGAGCCAGGAAAAAAGGTCTGACCGATACACTATCCTCCTTTTTGAGTCTTTCCTTCTTTCTCTCTCTTCATATTCGCCAGTCGCGGTGTAACCAATCGAAGAGTTTTACGAACTAGTCTCATAAAAATGGTTATTTGAGATTGGAGGTTGAATGGCCATTCAGTAGGAGCTATCAAGCCCTCCAATTTTTGACACCTCAACCTCTGTGACACGCAATACCCCGGTTGTTTATCCGAAAGCTTGCAAACCATTCATTAGCGTTACGAAAAAAGCAAAACTGTTAAAAAATTGAACAAAATAACGACAAAGGGCACAAAAGTGTTTGGAGCTAGAAACTGAAAACTGTGAAGTGGTAGATAAAAACCGTGTGTGTGTTTAAAAGCCCACACCTACCTCTGTACGCGTTTGCAATTTAAACGAGAGACGGTTTGAGGAAAAAGCACGCACAATGGCTGCCTACGAATCCGTTTTTTAAATTCGCCAAGGGATAGGCACGTTTTGTTCGGGACCGTGACACTGTTGTGAGGATACGGGTTATATTTAACCTGTGTGTTGTGTGTACGGTCCTCTCGGCTCGGTGATATAAATTTATTTTGTTTTCGAAACCCCAGGACTGTTTCGCAGCTCTGGTCCTCTCCGTGTATGTACACTACTCGCTCTCTGCTCGTATTTTCTGTCTCGTATATCGTACATATCCTGATGCCTGCTCGCTTGCATCGGTGCGGTCGCAATTAATACCGACTTTCGATTGCTTTCCAACAGTCCCCGTTTCATTTATAATATACGCGACGCCAAACTTCCAATCTCTCGGTGATTCTGCAGAACCATGGTTCTAGTTTTTGGGTTTTTAATTTTGTAAGCAGGGTTATTGAATTTTTGAGTCAACTGTTCAATGTTGGAAATATGGTGATTAAAACTATGCTATTGATTGGTTTTTCCGATCAGTAATAAGTATGTCTGTTTTGTCATTAATTTAAAAAAAAAATTGATTTTTAGTAATCAAAGTTGCAAATGATGCATTAATATTTTTCATTAATTATTAAATTCAATTTTTTAATGAAGAAATAATACATGAGTTCATTAAATTTCATTTTTCAATAAATAATTAATACTTTAAATTATTAAAATGAATTTTTTAATAACACATTATTCCTAATGGCCATTAAATTTAATTTTTTAATAGAAAATTAATTCAATGACTTATTGAAATCAATTTTTCATTTGTAAATATTTAATTATTTATTAAATTTAATTTATTAGTGAATCATATTTATGATAACCATTTAATTCAATTTTTTAATAAAAAAATAATGTAATAACTCTTTAAAATTAATTTTTAAATCGTTTAATTAGTTACTAAAATTTGTAATAATTAATTAGAAATTTATTTTTTATGCTTATATAAAACTTAATATAGTCTTAAAGACCATATCAAGTATATTATAATTTAACATAAAAATTTGCCTAATTTTTTAACTTGTCGACACCAAAAATGAAAAACTTCAGGCCCTTTTTATTAGCCGACTAGGCAGAACGTCTTCACTCTAATCTACTGCGTAATTCAACCAATAAACTAAAAAAAAAAAAAAAAAAAAAAAAACTATCGAAGGACAAAGCCAGAAGGTGTAAAAAACCCGGTTGAGAATAGAGTATAAGTTGTGAGGGTGATCGGGTTAGTTTTGGTTAGTCGGAGGCTGAGTAAAGAGCAAGAGGGAAATTGAGTACAGCTGAAGAAAGAGTAGCCGAGAAGCTGAGGATGAGCGAGTGAGTGAACAAGGAAAGGAGACAAGAGTATGAGTTAAAGTCTGAGCCAGGCCACCCAGTAGCCATTTAGATAAACGACCGGCCCCTGTTGAGTGCCGCTCGCGCGAGCGGGATCTCTGCCAGAACAGAGAAATAGTCGTATAGATGTTAGATGTTCACCGAGCAGAGACCACAAGGAAGCGAATAAGAAAATAAAAGGAGAGCTGAATGTAGAATGAGCGCACCGAACTCGCTGAGGGACAAAAATAAGGAGAAAATCTGGAAAAAAGAACAAGCGTTTAATCGCTGGCGACAGAACAAAGGCGCTCCGGATCACTCGGATCATATCACTCTCAGCTTGGATTGGCACTAAATGTATACTGTATTAGTATAGAGAGTGAGCTCTTTTCCTCTTTATCCAGCCCAGGGTTAGGAGTCGAGTAGAGTGTTCATCCATCATTTCGCGCAGACGATAGACGAAATCCGATAGTCGATGAGAATGTGCTCGAATCGATACAACCGATGAGTAGTATGCATAAAAAATGTGAATGTGCCAACGCTGTGAAATATGGAGACGGAAATCGGGGTAGTGTGCTCGCATCAATCATTTACTTTTTAATTCCTATAATTGAAGTCTGATTACTATCTGATTGATGGATTGAATCTAAAGACGCCTTGGTACGTGCGATTAACTCTTGTCAGCAAGTAACAATCATGTTATCGGGCGTGTTCTTCCTTAATTTTCCATTATCTTCCTGATTCACCGCAAGTTAAGATATTAGGTGTTTGAATTAATTCGTAGTGTTTTACAAAAGATAGCGCAAATAGTACAGGATTCCATTGGTACCTAAAGTTATCTACTATATGTGAAACAGCTATCATTAGGGGTGTCATAAGCTATCATTATTATTTTTTAACGTAAACAACAACACTCCGTAATTCATCAAAGATGTCAAAATTAGTTCGGGATAAAGTGTTTTTGCGGGAAGTTTTGCTTCATTATTTTAATATGAATAAAACTGCTGCCGAAAGTCATCGAATTTTAGTGGATGTTTATGGTGAGCATGCTCTAGCTGAGCAAACATGTAGAAATTGGTTTCAAACGTGGTGATTTCGATCTGGAAGATAAAGAACGACCTGGGCAGCCGAAAAAGTTTAAAGATGAAAAATTGGAGGAATTGCTCAATAAAAACTCATGTCAAACGCTTCAGGAATTGGCTGCGTCATTGAATAAGGGATTTTTTGTATTTGAATTTAAATAAATAATTTTTTGTAAAGTTGAAAACGCTACGAATTAATTCCAACTCCTAATACTATTGCGCCAAATAGAATAAAAGGTAACCAGGCGAATTAATAACCAGCTCAGATGGACAAAGAGACAAGTGAATCAGAGCCAACGCAATCTGTCTGATATAAGTAGCTAGTCTGATTTCCCGTCAACGCTGTCCCGACTGACGTGACAAGTCGAATGTTGGCATAAACTACCAAACTAAAGGTTGGATCCAAAACAACAGCAAACGTCGGAGTCCAAAGGTCTGACTAGTCAAAGTCGATCCCTCGTTCTGACTGACGAAATAAATTATTAGAGCGTCTGGGTACCCAACGTCAGCTCTCGGAGCACTTGATCTCGGAAATCGTCAGTGTCTGGTCTTATATCGGATCCTTCTGCACACATACTTGCTCAGAGCATCAAGAAGACAAGAGACGACACCAGAAAAGAGTCTGCCGGATAGCAGTTGAGTGGAGCTGTTGTAACAGAGTCGTGTCGGGCTTCAGTACCAGAACAAGCGAAATGTGGAGAAGATGGATAGAAGATAGAAAGAGAAGGTGGAAGAGGCAAGGGGAGACAAAAGTGAACACGGGAGCGGCAGCAAAGCAGCAGCTACGACGAGTAAAAAGATTCATATCTGACTCAAAGCTCCCTGGCTTCGAACTTCGAACGGGACCCCGACTCTGCTCGTACCGCCCGAAGCGGGACGGGATGCCGTCAATACTTATCCGGTGAGAGAAAACGCGTCCGACGATCTGACGACGAGTTGGAGCTGTTGCAATGGTAGTGGTTGCTACCAGGACAGAACTTCGGCATCAGAGAGCTTACTTGGTGGTGTTCAGCCGCCGCCTACCGGAGTAGCGAAAGGGACAAAGCGGAGCTAAGGGAGTAGAGAGCAGAGGGGCCAGGGACCGAGAATACCCGGCTGTGGACTGAGTTTTGCCTGGTGGGAGTCCCGCCTTGGTGGGAGGCGAAACTCCCACCTGGGTGAGCCGCTCCCGCCTGGGTGGGAGCTTTAGTTGGGTGGGAGCACCAGTTGTGCTTCAGCCAGAGTTGATAGGAGTGGAAGCTGCGGTGGAGGCACTGAATGTCGGGTGGGTGAGCCGGGATAGGAGCGTGACTGGTACCTTAACCGCGGAGTAGGAGATATATCGGAGAGATTCTCCGGAGATTCCACGCATGAGAGCCGTGGCGCGGGCCAAATAAAACCAGACCGTCTATATAGCACACACTAGGCAGCCTTGTTGGTTCCACGGAAGGCAGCTGCCAGCCGGCTTACCGTCGCCGCGCGTATTATACCCGCAGACAGTGGATCGAGAGGATGAGAACGAAGATGAAGATGAGGATGAGGGTGAGGAAGAAGTTGAGGTAGAGGAGAAGATAACAGTGTGGTGGCTCCAGATGAAGATGGAGAGTGAGAAAAGCTACGGGAGTGAGACTGTCCCGTAAAGATCTGAGCGCTAAAAAGTTTGCCAACGACTGGGACTGGGAGGTTCTTCCGATATGCTTGAGAACTGGAAATTCTAAACTGGAACTGAGAACTCTTTGCCTTGCTGGGAAAATTCTCGATTGGGAGATCTAACGTTTGAAGAGGATTCCAATGGGAAAATTTTCTGATATGGTTATATATAAGTTCACGTGTGACCATATACTGTGAAAAACCAGGAGTGAATTGTACTCCGCAGTCAATCTCATTACTCGGAATATCGGAGTGGAGTAATATAATCATCCTGATGTTACACTTATCGACACCTTTCATTTGAATGCACACATGAATTTTTTCATATTTTTTGTATATATGATATTTGTTAAATATATTAATTATATAAATAATTCATGTGGGTAAATTTGTCATATCATAATTAGCTTGATATGTCCTGGTCATTTTATATGCTGATATGCCTGATAAGGCTATAAATAATTTTTAGATCAAAAATAGTGTTGAAAATTTTCAACAGAGGGCGTATGATCGCCGAAATTTCTCCTTACAAGAGATTTCAGCCTATAAGATATGTATAAATGACATTGATTTTTAATCAACTGCTGCTGCCCAATTTTAAAATACAGTAACTGACAATTTTAAGATTTTTAAAAATTGTTCTTATTAAAAAAAAGTTTGCGCGCCTAATTGATAAAAAATTTGATTTATGAATATAAAATACAAAATACTTGAATATAAATATTTTTAAGAAAAAATACTTGAAATTAAGGTCTAAAATTTATAAGAAATGCAGCCATACTAAAAAAAAAATTTGCAGTTACTGTGTTTTAAAAAATGTAAAGAGCAAATAGATGCCCAAAAAAAATGAGACATATGAAAATTCTTTATGGAATATTCTGGTTTTTTTTAAATCTTCTGTAGCTTTAAAGGAATTGGAATGACTACAGAGTCTACAGATGCTACGGTCTGGATGACTCTGAAGATAGCTCGTTACCACGTTCCCGTAGACGTATCAATCGCTTAGTTCTCCTTTGTGGTTTTGGTGTTCTTTTACTCGGAAAAAGATTTTACAGCAAGACTGGCTATCCGGACAGAAGTTACGATAAAAAAGGGTAAATGAACATCCAGCGAGTTTGCCGGAATCGAAGACTCCCTTCCCTACACCCATCCATCTATCTATCCGTATCCCGTGAGAGTTGTGCTCCTTTTTCCAAAGGAGTGTCTAATGTATGGCTATCTCTGTCTCTGTAGACTTGGGGCGAGCGCCAAAGGCTTCCATTGTAAAACGAGTCTCATTGAACACCCGCCGGCGAGCAAACAAGGGATGACACTGGAGCCCACTGCTTAGAAGAGAATGAACGAGAGAGAATGAGGTAGTTATACCACTGTCAACCGGGTAGCTCTCGTTTGTCCATGTGGAGATGTGGACGTGAATGCATGTGCCCTCGATATGCAGCTCAACGCATCAGTCGGCGACTCCACACAACAAAACACACTCGTCTGGCTGGCGTGTCGGATTTCTGTTTGCTCTACCGCGTCACGCATCAGCCGCGCCCGTCTCACTGTACACTACCCGCTGTCCTGGTCCCCATTATCCTGCCCGACGTTTTCCATTTTTAAAAGCGACATACTCACAAGTACATACCGAGGTTCTCAAAATAACAAACTTGGCTTTTGTCCCTAATGCGACCAATAAACCGTAAGATTTCTTGATGTATTGCTGCTGGGTAAGGAAGGGAACAGACGCTCGAGGACCTTAAAGTCGTTTAGAGTCTAATGTTCTGATGTTGAGCGTGCAGAATAGAGTTTGGATTAGAAACCCTTTTTACAACCTTGCGGGTGTCTTTACCCTTAAAGGATTGTTTATAAAAGTTTTCATGGACTTAAATCCTCACATATAATAATTTTTAATATGTTTATGTGCATAGAAAGAAAAATTTCTCGATTGGAGAACAAAATTCTTGACTCAAGAAAATTTTCGGGTGCCTGAAGGAAGACCGAAGTTGTGTTGGCCGAAGTAAAAATTTTTCTTTAAATTCAATTCTTGGTGGAAGTAATTTTTTTTTTTTATTTCAAATTATCATAAATCTTGATACAATAAATTTTTATATTTGATCAAGATTTTTAGATACTTTAGGGAAGCAGCCACCTACTTCAGCCAAGAAAAAAATTTTCTCACCTTGAGAAAATTTTTCTCTTGAATATTTGATACTCATTTTATATTATTTTAGTGTGCAATTATACATATTGAATGAAAAAAAATGATTTAATATTATTTGATCTTCCCATTTGACATGTTAATCAATAAAAATATTAATGAAAATTTACTTCTATCTTTATATTTAATTTTTTGGAGCAAGAGAGAAATTTTCTCAAGACAAGAAAATTTACTTCTATCAAGAACTAAATTTTTTGGAGCAAGAGGCTGAATTTTCTCAAAACAAGAAAATTTTCTTAACATTACAAAATTGATTCCTGACAAAAGTTTCAAAGCAAAAAATCACCGTAATTGTCAATCGAGTTTCAGGATTCAACAGTACAGTGGTGTCTTGGTCGAAAAAGGAACATGTACTCCTAATTCCAGGTCATTAGGTCTCGTAACGTGATGAATGGTAGAACATACAGAGTCTATAGAGCCCATCGGTGTGCATTCAAACTGTCGAGCGTAGATAGGACGATTACGCGGGTAAAAAAATACGTCGGGAGTCAAGTAGAGAAAGGCCTTGAGCAGAGTCATAGTCAGACGCCGGGACATTAGGATAAGTCTTGGCGTGGGTCGTGTCGTGCGAAAAGCCCGTCGGATCACCCTGTAAGGGCGAACAAGGACCATCAATCTTGAGGCAAGCCGGGATGCAGAAAACGAGGCAAAACCCGTCAAGATCCATCACTTGGGTTTGCTCGCCAACGCGAGAGATTCAAGTTGCGCGTTCCCACTCCTGGGATCGATTCTCTTCACCATCCACAACAACTACTCCTACTACTACTACTACTTCTACCAGTAGGATACTTGGCGTCGGGAACTAAACTGGCTGGCATGCCTCGGGGCCTCAGAGACGGTGTTATATAGTGAGGAGATGAACCAGCTAGTCTCAGTCCCAGTTCCTTCCCATCTTCAATCCCCCGGGTTCCGACCAGTCTTTTGGAACATTCCGAAATATTTGATCGGAATTTCAATCGCGGCTTCTCACGGAATTGTTCGGTTGGAATGGAAACCATTGCGGATCGATCACCAGCTACTAGTTCAACCAGGATTTGCCTCTTTTGCGTTCATACCTATCAATCTATCCGTCTATTTATCTGCCGATCCATATTCCATATGTAGGCAAGCTTTAGGAGGAGCTAACAGTTCATCATTATTTTTTGGCTTCCATCATTTTTTATTTATTAATCCCTCATTTTTTTTCTATATTTGTTGAATTTTATTGAATATCCTGAAATTAGAATTTTTATAAATCGACTCGATAATTCTCTAGAATTTTATATTACCAACAAGTCAACGTCGATATGTCGGAAATATCAAACTTATACTAATTAGATTTAAAAGATTTATTTTGGAGGAAATCAAATTTAATGTTTTGTATATGTTTGCTTGCTTAAATTATTAATTAAAATAAAGAATTATTAATTTTTGGATAAATATTGGGCAGTGGCTTAGAAAAGACAGTTTTGAGAAAAAAGTGTTAAAAATTGACAAGTATACTTTGAAAAATACTTATTGAATTGACAATAAATTTATTGTGTACATTTTTAAATATATTATGCATACCATAAAAATGAAATTTAAAAAAATTCAAGTGCATATAACAAAACCCCAGAAACATTAACAAATCTTGGCATGAGAGTAAGTATCAGCTGGTATAAAACAATACCACTGTTTGAAAAGTTTATTTGGGTTAACGAAATAAAATACACAAACGTGAGTAACGTGTGTAACCGATAGCTAAACAATAAACAAACCCAAGAAGCATCGAGTTGTTGTTTTGTGAGTAATAATAATAATGCGCCTTATACAATAGCACTGCACTAGTTATAGTAATGTAATGGTATAGCAGAAGAAAAATAAAATAAAAAACATAAAACAACTAAACAGTAAGGTGGAACTCTGTCGTATAAAGAGAGCAAAGAGAGTCTGAAAGAGAACTTGTTGGCATTGGCATGACGTCTCGACTTGGACTGTTAGTGAGCACCCTCGGTAGTAGTGTAGGGTCTTAACTCGCCCGGGTGACTTGCGCTATCGGATTTCACCAGGAATCCAAATCATTGTCTAGGGACAATCGAGTAAAGGGAAAGATCCGAGAAGGTATAGAGAAAACGTCGCTCGCAATAACCTCGGATGGATTTCCCTGGGCATTAAACATTCAACTCGAACGATCTTTCGTAAGATGCTGAAAATATCTCGGAAAATATCTGGAAATACTCAACTTTCTTCTTTCTTATTCAACTCTGGAAACTCACCGGCAATGATAATAATAACAATAATGATAATAGCGATGAACAATGATAATAAAAATAAATTAAATGCGGTAATCAGAATAATTTCCGGGTCTAGAACATGTTCTGAAATTAAATATTTCTCAAACTCTATTGCTGTGTTAGAGCACTCTCAATAATTGCTCGCTTTATTTTAGTTTTTAATTGCGGAAATTAGACACCAGATGGTATTCTAACTTAACGATGAAAATTATTGTTAAAAATTTTTACTATCTAACTCGAATTCAACCCGAAATTTTTAACCAAGAAAATAATATAGTAATTTTTTTTTAAACGACTGATTTAAATGCTAGTAAGTTGTTATTGCGGTAATTTATTGTAAATTATTCATTGAATTTAATTTGCTATTATTTATTCCTATAATAAATTTATATCGGAAAATAATTCCACTTGAACCAAAAAAAATTGTAAAAAAAAAACCAAAGTTTTTTCGGAGCAATAAATTTTCTTGATAATAATTTCTTGATAATAAAATCGGTGTCACAACAAAGAACCTACAATCATTTAAAGAGTAGGAAAAAAATTTTTTTTTTCAAACAATAATGGCAGATTCTTATAAATAATTTATTGTAATTTTTGAAATGGCTTTTTGATTTTTTTGCGATAATTAGTTGCTAAAATATTAATGTTCGGATATTTTATTGTCTTACTAGTATCACACTGGTAGAAGGATTTATTAACTATAAATAATTTAATTCATTTGAAGATAATTATTAAATTTTAATAAATATTTTTTAACATTCAATAAATATTTATTTGGAAGGAAAGTACATTATTAATAGTTAATAAGTATTCACTAACAGTTAACAAATATTTATTAACAGTTAATAAATATTTTGTTGAGTGAATTTGTTTCGCTTGCAATTTCATATGATATCAAGATTGCTTAGAAACAAAAATCATCTTTATAAATTATTTGCATTAATTATATTACATTATAATAACGTTTATTGTAAAATACCAAATTCTATCACAGCTCATAATTATCTTTTATAGTTTTAAATATTAAAAACGTTAATTTATTTAATGAATTTAATTATTAAATGTATTCCTAGGGTTATAAAAAGTGTCAAAAGAAAATTGCTATTTTGGCTTTTTATTTTAAATAAATATTTGTTAACAGTTAACAAATATTCATTAACCATTAATAAATATTTATTAACACTTAATAAATTACTTATTAACAATTAATAAAGCTTATTATTTACTATATAAAAATAAGTCCTTTTATCAGCGCATATTCAAAATAGTATTATTGGTTCAAGATTTTTTTCTCTTGAGTCAAGTTAACTATTTAAGCCTTTTAATCGTTCTTCAATGGGTTGATGTTTAATAACTAGTACCCTCAACCAGCATCGGCTCCTATCCTGCTCGAGAAAAGTAATTATCATGATTATCAGCAGCCCTTGAGACTAAACTTGAGCAAAGGGACCAGAAGCTGTTTTTATATAAAAATTCAGTATTGGGAGTTTAAATGTTAATGCCGAGTTTGTAAAGTAGTTTCTCGGAAAAAATATAACCGGGAGTGCCGAAATTACCCGCAGATAGCCTTCATGCGTCGGTATGGGTATTGCTGGGAAGAAGGTGGCTCGGAGCGTTTAGCAAGCCGCAATCGTCCGGCTGGCGTGTTGATTCTCCGCCTCGACGACTCGTCGGCAACCAACATATATAGATATATAGATATAATGATAGCACACCACTCTGGTATAAGTACCAGAGACCTAACTCGACCCTCTTCTCTGTCTGTCTGCATATCTCTCTTTCTCTGTCGCACTCCCTGAAATTCGCGGCTCACTCCTCTTAACTTTTTATACTTCCTCTCTCTCAGAGCTCGGGTTCGCTAACGCGCGGTTAATGAGCCACACGTACACGCACGCGCGCAAGCCAACAACCATTCTGTAGCTGTATCTGGTTCTGGTTCTGGTGGAGCTAAGTATTATAAGTGTAAGTGTAAGTGTAAGTTTAAGAGTAAACCGTACCGAGGTTTTAAACTCTCATCGCTCATCTGCACCAAGTAAAGAGAGAGAAAAGCTTCGCACAATGCAAAGCGGTAATGACACGGATACTCCCACACTTTGTCGCTATCAAGCGTCAGTTGGAGTCTGCATTGCCGGATCGAGAGAAGGGAACAGGAAAAACTAATTTCTTTTAAGAGTTATGCGCAATTCTAATTTTTGAAAGAAACTTTTTTTTTAAATATATAATTTGAGTACTTTTTTTGGTGATTTTATACAGGTAAAATTATGGTAAAATTCTAGAGATTGAATATTATACGCATTTAAAACTAACAAAAAAATAATTAATTTTTTTAATTTTATTTTTATAGTGTTGAAAATTAGTAAACAAGATTTTCCAAAAACATTTGATACGATTAATCTTTAATTTTTTTTTCAGTAATCAATTCAAGGGTTAATAATTCCAATAAAAATTGAAAAAAAAATTTTAATAAAAATTTGAGTTTTAAATCATTTATAAAAATATTACAATGAAAAAAAAAAATTCTTGACTGGAGGGTAATTTTCTTGGCTCAAAAAAATGTTAAGGAAGATTGAAAATTGTTTGAATGAAGTCAAAATTTCTCCTTACTCCAAAATAATTTTTGTTTTCCTTAAAATTTTCTTGGTGCAAGATTTTTTATCTGTGTAATATTTTTATAAACAATTTAAAACTTAAATTTTTGTTAAAAATTGAAATTTTTTTTTCAAGTCCATCAATTTGTTAAAAATAGAAATTTTGATTAATAAATAATATTTTATATTAACCGAATTTTTTTTTTTTGAGATATTCAGGAGCTATAAAAATCATTACTGACAAAAAAATTACTTATTAACGAAGTTCAACCTTCTGCAAGTATATTAATTTTTATATTAATCATTAAAAAAAAATTATTCAAAAAAAAAGATCAAAAACTGATTTTTTTAGCCTTTCAAGTTTTTAAATTCAAAACACCAAAGTAGAACTTGTCGATCGATTTTTCTCTCGAGTGAATCAGAGCAAGGATAAATGACACACCCAGCTGATGTGTGAAACATCTCGCGGTAAATTAACCTTCTCCTTTTTGTTTTGTTATGTTTTTTACTGCATCCTTAACTTGAACTCGGCAACAGAGCTTTTATTGGAGTTGTATGGTCTCTTGGATTTTAGCTCAACTCAGAACTCTTACGAAAGTGGAGTGTTATGAGGAGAGTGGAAAAGAAACTAAAGAAGAGGAAAATAAGAGGAAAACTCGTCGGCACATTTACGTCGGAAAGACGGTTCAGTCTCTTATCGTCCTCTCTGGGATTTCGTCCGTCCGCTGACGTCACCGAGTATCATTGAGGTATCCGAGCGAGTAATCTTATCTCTTGTTAGTTTTTTCCTGGATGGAAGCTAGAAGCCCGGCTCCCATCCGCCCGTTCTATTCTACTCTTCACTCTGTTCTCCGTCGACCTGACAGAGACTAGACTGGGGACTGGAGACTAGGACGGGTGACTTCTCACTGGGGACAACTCCCGTTACCAACTTGAGCAACTTCCACGTAACCTGTCCGTCCGAGTTGGTAAAACTTTCACGAGTTATCCGAGTTTTCGATGACGTCCGGTTGATGCGGGTCTAGTTTGTGCTCTTAGGTCACTTGAGAGTCGCCTCAGACGCCTTTGCTTGTCCGGATGTTTGTTTAATCGCCCGTCAATTGCTACGGCGAATTTTTTAATAAATATTTCATAGCAGCTACAAAAGAAATTTTGTGAATTCGACTTTCAAGCTTTTAAAAAGTTTTTTTCGCAACCTTTTTTAAGTTTTCTAGTGTACAAATCCCAGTTTCAAATTTTCCATCAGGTTATGGGTCCAGGTGATCGGCTGCATAATTTCAAAACACAGTAACTGACATTTAAAAATTTTTCTTAATAAAAAAAAAATTTGCCTGCCAAATTGATGAAAAATTTTATTTATAAATAGAAAATACTTGAATATAAATATTTTTAAGAAAAAATACTTTAAATTAAAGTCTAAAAGTTATAAAAAATGCAGCAATATTAAAAAAAGCTAGGTATGAAAATTTTGCAGTTACTGTGTTTTAAAATTGAGCAGCCTCGATATTCGATAACCATAATTGTTAATATATCAATATATTAACAAGAATTTTTACCACAAAATATCCCTTCGAAAATTTGGAAAGTCCATATCTAGTCTAATATGTTCTAAAATGTGATCTAATATGCCCACATATAATTTTTTTAAGATAGTGTTAAAAGCCTCCAAAAGAGAGCGCATGATCGCTAAATTGTCTCCTTGCAAGAAAGTTTGAGGTCATAAGTTATAAAGTAAAAATCATTTTTTTTTCCACTTTTCTAAAAAGTTTGCCAATGATTGATCTTATACCAAATTTTACCTTACAGAATAGGACAATTGCCACACAAATTACCAAGAAAATATATAATGTTCAAATCATAACAACAATTAATTTGTTCCTCCCATCTATTATATAATTACATCAAGTCATATCAAGCCTATAAGTAAGCCTGATACAAAAATTATCCATATCAGACCAGATAAGAAAATTTCCTCACAGCCCATCAAGAACTATCTAATAATGTTCGTCACTCTTGACGTTGACAACTCGGGATAAAATAGAAGAAAATACTTAACTTCACAAAACGAACGAATCCAATTACAAGTAAAGTAGTGAAGCTCACACTTGTCTCTCCCATTTTTATTTCCGGCGATCTTTATTTCTTTTATCCTTTAATTTAACTTGTTTCTTTTTATGTTTTTTTCTTTTTCTTTTTTTTTTTTTGTAAGCCCAGTCCCAAGCCGAGCCCAAGCCCGGTTGTACCGAAGCCGGCAGTAATCCTCCATCTCGCTCTGGCGCTTGTGGATTTGCGGTGTACACGATTATCCAAGTTCCTCTCGCCCCTCGGTCGTTGCTATCTGGCCGGCACCCCACACCACCCGCATTGCACACTGTCGACGGCGTTTTCTCTCTCCTCTTTCCTCTTCACTCCTCGCCGCTCCTCTCCTGTCTATCTTCTATCTTCTGTTCTCTGCTCCTTCTGATGCCGCCGGCGACCCAGGCATTTCCTCTTCTCCACTTCACCTCTTGCCACTCACCCTCTGGCCCCTCAATATCCTCCTCTATTCCACTCACACCGACACTCCGACAACCACGTCGGTGTCTGTATACGCCGTTTCCCGCTACGCCGCCGCCACTCTCGACTACTCTTTCGATCTCTTTCTCTTTATATATAATTCCACGGATCCTCTCTTGCTCTTGCTCTGGCTCGAACAGTAAACCGTCGCTCGTATTTTAGCTGCTCTCGCCTTCCACCAGCAAATTCCACGACCCTCCAATTACCCACGGGCACCGAGTTTGCCGCCCGTCGTTTTTAGATTTAAATGCTGCTGCTTCGTTCTACACATATAATACTATATAGATATATAAATATATACTGTAAAGAGCACTCTCTGGTGTGTTCTCCTCTTCCTGTACTGTGCCGTGGAACCGTAACCCTTTGGCGATATTGCCTCACTCAGATATCGCGACCGCCACTGCGACCAGCCACATAAAGACAAGGAGATTATTTTTTTAAATAATTAATGCGCGATGGATAAATTTGTCGCGTCTGTGTACTCGTAATACATATTTATATGGATCTATATTCACTATGGTAGAAGTGATTAGTAAATCTTTTTGGTTTTTCCGTCATCAGATACACTATTTTTTTTTCTATTTCCAATTTTTACAACAATTTAATGACTAAAAGAATAAATGATCAAAAGTAAAATTTTGAATGATCATTTTTTTTTATCAAACAAGAAACTTTTAAAGACACTTTTATGTTTAATTAAAAATTATCAAAATTATAATCTTGAGTCAAGTTTTTTATATTTTGAGTCAATTGAATTTTTTCATTAATTTATAAGTGTTTTTTATTAGGAAACTTCTAACAATTTTTTTTTTTTTTTAACAACAATTAGTGTCAAAAATTATATTGTTATTTATTAAATTTTTATTATTATTTTTAATTAAAAATTATCAAAATTATAATCTTGAGTCAAGTTTTTTATATTTTGAGTCAATTGAATTTTTTTCATTAATTTATAAGTGTTTTTTATTAGGAAACTTCTAACAATTTTTTTTTTTTTATTTTTAACAACAATTAGTGTCAAAAATTATATTGTTATTTATTAAATTTTATTATTATTATAATTTTATTTATAATAATTTTAATGAAATAATGTGAATTTTTCATGACTTTAAAATTTTTTCCAGGTCTATTTTTCCGGGATTCCAATTTTTTATTATTGATTCAAAATTTTATTTATAAGTGCGATTTTTAACAAAAAATAATTTTTTATTCAAAGACAAATAAATTTATTCTCAATGAAATAAATGTTTTAAGAAGCTAAAAAAATTTTTTTTTATATCTATTTACATGTATTTTATATATATCATCATAAATATTTTTATAAATTTTTTTGAATTTGTCTTTGAATAAAAAATGATTCTTTATTAAAAATTGCACTTATAAATTAAAAATTGAAACTACAAAAAAACATTAGTAAAAAATACTATTCTACTCCGTTTTCCCTTATCTAGAGTTATCTACGCCGGTGGGATATGTAGATACCGTTGGTGTTCCTCAATGTAATATGCATGGGAACAAGAGTGAGAAGCTACAAGCTCTGGGAGATAAAGAGCGAGCCGGCGCCGGATATCTGCAGGAAAGCGAGTCCCGTTGAAATATGTCACACGTGCTGAATTTCAAGTGGAATAACACAGACTCGCGGACATAAACGCAGACACAGACGTACCGTCGACTGTCCGGACTCGGCGGTGTCTGCCGTCCCACCTCCCATCGGTGTTATGGAAAAAGCGAGGAAAATAAAAGAGTGAAACAAAGCCTGAATGAAAAAGAAAAACAAGAGAGAAGAAAAGAAGAAAAGTCTCCAGTCCCCAGTCTCCAGTTGGACTTTGGACTTGCACTTGCCTATTGTACTATATATATACCTACAATGTCACTCTACACTCCTATCCACTCTACGCTGAACTCTCTACCCCAGGGATGAGGCAATCGATAATCCAACGAGAAAACTTCGTGACCCAGAATTAAATTGCCCGATTCCCATTCTGTGTCCTCATTGAGTGTGTAGAGTGTGTAGTGCGACGAATGAGCGGACAGCGACGCCGACAATGACGGATGTTGCTATACCGTCTACATTACACATCCAAGAACAGCCACTGATAGGCAAAAGGACCGACTTAGGAAAAGGAACAGAGGAAATCGCTCATTCAGTAAATTTTATGATGATAATTATGACTTCAAAACTTAATCAGTTAAATTTTTTATTTTTAAAATAATAAGTATGAAAATTAATTTAAAAATTAGTAATTTTGATATGAATAATTTACTAAAAATTTAGTAAGTAATTCTACAAGCTTAAATTTTAAATTAGTCAGAAGATCCAAGTTTGCTGAAAAATTTTGGGAATAAAAACTTTTTCTGTTTTTTTGAAATTTTACTTTCCAATTAGTGAAAAATATAAATGACCATCTCTTTTTTCTCATAAAAAAATTTCTCGCGACGAAAATTCTTAGCAATAATTTCTTGTACAATATTTTCTTAAAAGCTTTATTTTTCATTGTCAAAATTTATTCGATATTATTTTTTTATACAAAAATTGATTTAAATATTTATAACTTATTTGTTGGTATTTTCATAAATGATGATTAATTTTCGTCCGATTAATTTATGCTGTGATAAATTTTGTTTTGAAAAATGATTGTACTTAAGATATTGTTGTATGAGAAATTTTTACGTGGGTAATTTTTGCGGATTAATAAAGTCGAGGAGCCAAAAATATACTAATTCAAAATGTGATCATTTTTACTAATTCAAAAAGTTTATAACCCCTAATTACTAGCAGTATATACTTTGAAAATTTTTAAAAAGTACCTATTAATTATCAACTCGTAATTTTTCACTTATTTGTTTTTAAAATATTGATTGAAAGAAAAAAAATTCTTGAATTCAGAAATTTTTCTTAAAATCACAAATTGACAATAAATAAGTACTTTTTAAAAATTTCTAAAGTATATACTGTTAGTAATTAGGGGTTATAAACTTCATGAATTAGTAAAAATGATAACATTTTGAATCAGTATACAGTAAAAAATTTTTCGTCAAATTTAACACAAATATCTGTGTTACTGACTGTTTTTACACGCAAACTAATAATAATTCAACATTCTAGTGTGTTAAATCAACACATGAGAATGTGAAATTCTACACACTAGAGTGTAATATACTCGTAATTTTTCACTTATTTGTTTTTAAAATATTGATTGAAAGAAAAAAAATTCTTGAATTCAGAAATTTTTCTTAAAATCACAAATTGACAATAAATAAGTACTTTTTAAAAATTTCTAAAGTATATACTGTTAGTAATTAGGGGTTATAAACTTCATGAATTAGTAAAAATGATAACATTTTGAATCAGTATACAGTAAAAAATTTTTCGTCAAATTTAACACAAATATCTGTGTTACTGACTGTTTTTACACGCAAACTAATAATAATTCAACATTCTAGTGTGTTAAATCAACACATGAGAATGTGAAATTCTACACACTAGAGTGTAATATTCAACACAAAAATTTTTACACTTTATACAATGACGAAAAATTTTTTACTGTGTATATTTTTGGCTCAAAAATTTATCTTGACTCAACAAAATTTGATTCAAAAAATTATCAAAATTAGTTTCTTAGCTCAAGATTTTTTCTCTAGAATCAAGTTAATTTTTTAACCAGTCTATGTATTAATTATCAAGTTTCGATAAGTAGTCTATTAAAAAAATTTTGCTCTATAAAATCATGAAATTTTGAACCACTGCTAACTTAATTTCTCAGTACCAAAGCATCGAACAAAAAGTTTTTGATCAACACTGCTGAGTTTTCTCTTAAATAAGCCCGGGACTGAAATAATCAAGCGAAATTAGTCTAGCGGTGATTTACACCTTAGGTATCTTGGTTAACCTGCCAAAAGCAGACGCAATCCACCGAAGGCGGTATATCTAGTGCATTACCGCGTAGTTGAGAGTTGTCGTTATACTCTCGGCTACCATTCTTGCACCACAAACTCAATTCAATCTATATATCTATACATACATATATATAACCGGGATTGTTTGCCGGGTTGCACGTGACTGGCCCGAATTAGGCTCTCGAGAGCGATATCGATCGGCGCCGCTCTTTTGTACGCGACCAAGCGGTGTGTAGTGGGCAGGATTGCGCCTGCTGTGAGCAAGTGAACCCGACGGGGCCGATGATGATAGAGTAGGCGGAACGTAGCCAAAGCGAGCTCCAACAGCTACCGAGAAGGACAGCCCCAACACGAAAACCAGAACCAGAACCAGAACCAGAGAGAGGGAGAGAGAAGAAGAAGAATGGTTTTATGTTTGCAGTCTGCCCTGGCAACGATCACCCTCGACTCCGATAGTCGAGGGTGATATTCTTTCCTCATCATCTGCAGAGCAGACTGTCAGAATACCAGAGAAAGAGATTCCGATCCAAAGCCCAAAGAGCAGACGACGACGAGGATTATTCGCCGGCCCTTTTCGCAACCGAATAGTCTCTTACTCTGTTTGCTCCCGACTTAGGTATTCACCATTCAGGATGTCGTCGACTTTGCCGTGAGATTCAGAGCTCGATCCTTTCCTTTCATCATTCCCGGTATCAGTATTTTATTCCAGCATGGAGGAAATTTTATGTTTATAATTATCATTTTTTTTTTTAAGTACTTACTATATTATTAATATGAACAATTATTCTATTCAGGGGTTTATTTTAGTCGAAAAAAATTTTTAATTAAAGAATTTTTTTGCTTGAATTGAAGTAAAAAATTCTTTTGTAAAATTGACTCATAGTTTTTAAATTCAAGAATTTTTTAACTTTAATCTAATAAAATTTACTAAAACTAAAGTTTCTTAATTTAAAAATTTTCAAGCTTGAATATAAATGAAAAATTAGTAAATTCAATAATAAATTGTCTCAATAATTTTTCATCTCGAATCAAAATGATTAAACTCTTAAAAAAAATGTTCATTTAAAAATTTTTTCTTTCCTACCAACTCAATTTTCTATCAATTTATTCTACAACTATAAGCTAAACACTGATGACTCCAAAATGACAAAGCCTAACTTAGGGTCACAGTTACCCTCTATGGCTAAGAACTTTTCTATAACCTCCACAAGTGAACCTGTTTCTGACAAGTTCCGTAACTGGATATAAATATATATATTCAACACAATACTAACCCACCGGCAGAGTATCGATTTCTTAAAGCTCACCCATTTAAAAAAGAATAATTTTAAATACTTCGGCCAAAAAAAAGAATCGTAAATTCTAAACACACTTTGGAATATAATATAATATAATAAAATAGCAAAGGATATAATCGGTGTGGAATGATGTTGGGTCCTTAACTCGAGTCGCTGATGGGAAACTGGTCGGATTAACCAACCGGGATAATCGGCTTCGAAGAAGTCACGAGTGTTATTGAGAGCGAATCTCTCCGCTCGATAACCAGAGATTTGTTACACCCACTACTTCTTCTTCTTCTTCTTCTTCTTCTGGTTCTTCTATAGAAGCTGCTGCTGGTATTTAACTGAAATACTAAACCGAGATAATAAGACTTATACATCGGCAGTAAGCTACTGACGTAATCCTCGTCAATTCCGGTGCAGAATACTCATCAATTTGAGCATACCAGCATGCCAGGTTGTGTCCTCTGTCATAGCGAGCTTTTTGCTAGATAGATCCAAGCCCAGCAGAGCAGATCAGAGCTTACTCTAACGAGGTCTCCGGAACAAGAAAAGAGAGCAGAGACCAGACGTAGTAACCACGACGTCGACAGCGAATCGTCTGGTTGTCTGTTCGGTTGGTCTATCTGTCTTGTTCCTTTTTTCTGTTCCTCTCTCACGCCGTCTATTTTTGTCGGGAGAGCAGTTACGGTGGCGGGACAAAAAGCCTGCGGCTTACTACAACTACAACTACAAATACAACCACACTGTCCTCCACTACTACCACAATCTCCGGGCCTCTTTTTACTCTTTTTCACCTTGATGCACCGCTTTTTACGCCACCGTCTCCCTCCCACCTGCGCGTCAGGATCGCGCACGCGAGGGAGACCCGGAGAATTTAAAAAAAGCTTTAAAAAAAGAGCCAACAGGCATAAAAAGTAAAAAATAACTAAAAAGATAAAAAGGCGAGTAAAAGTGTACAGGAAACGTTCGAGTGGAACGCCGGGCGAGGGGCTCAGGGCGGAGGTACGCTTTATCGAGTGGAGCATGGCCGAGTGGAAGATGCTAAAAGACCATACCCATTCCCAAGAAGAGAATATAGGCATAGGTATAGTTAGAGCTCGTAATGGGAACGAACGAGCAGCAGGATCAGCCGGAATGGGCTCCCTCGCGGCCCGCTACTAATTGCCGCCGGTGCTCCTGGCTACGGGCCGGTGAGCATCGCGCGGGCCACGCACTACCCGACTTCACTTAGCCTACTACTACATATCACATATCTCATACTACTTCTCAAATTTAGACTCAGTTGTATTATATTCCACACTGATAGAAGAATTTATTTATTGACTTTTGATGAGGGTGAAGGTTTCAAATATTCACCAGTTCAAATAAAATTACTAAATAATTCAGTTATAATTAAACAAATAGTAGTTTATAACAAGCGGAAGGTTTTTAATTCGAGTATAATTAAAAATTAATAATTACCACTGAATGTAAAATTAAATTTTTCAAAAGTTATATATTTATTCTGCCTGATCAATATTTGATTCTTTAACCCTAATTCATTCATTTGGAAACAATTTTTTTTATTTATTGAATCTAGTTTATTGTTTTTTTTATTAATCATAAATATTTCTTGGGAGAAAAGTACTTTTATTAACAGTAAATAAATATTTATCAATAAAAAAAATTTATTAACTGTTAATAAATTGTTTTAGAGTGAAATTGTCTTGTTGAGGGTAAGAAAATTGTTGATAAACAAACAATAATCTTTTACAATTAAGATATGATGCACTAATAATTTCCATAAAAAAAAAAAAAATATTTTGAAACTTATTCCGATTGTTTTATTATTCATTTTATTTTTTCGATATTTTCATAGCTTTTCATTTCTCCAAAAAATATTTATTAAAAGTTGTTAGTTAATAATTTACTTCACAGTAAAAAATTTTACGTCATTGCGTCAAAAAATTTTGTTAAATATTTAACACTTTTATATGTAAATTTAACATTTATAGTGTAAAATTAACACAAAAAAGTGTTAAATATTTAACATAAAAATTTTTAACACAAAATTTTTTGACGCATTGACACAAAATTTTTTACTGTGTTCGAAATAAATTAATTCATTAATAATTGACAAATAAATATAATTATCAACAATCAAAAAAACCTATAAAAAACCAACAAATCCTTCTATAAATATATACACTACCAACTATAGAGTACTGCTTAGCCTCCTTACCTCACCATACGCCCGGTTGTAGTTATAAACCGCGAGCTAACCACTCAGATCTACCTCAGCCTACCCATATACGCTCTTCTCTCCTTCCTTCTTCTGACCGCTTCCTACTTTACTTTTTTTTTCTTTATTCCGCTTAAACTTTTAACAGGAATCCTCTTTCCTTTTTATTTCAGAGTCATTTCCTTTATTTTTTTTACACTTATCGGGTGTACTTTCCAGAGAACACTGAAAGCTGGTGGATAGGCAGACACGTCTTTACCAGAAATACTTTCCTCAGCCCGTAGAGAGCCACGACCTCGTGTCAAGTCGATTTATCATGGTACAAAGAGTTAAATGTTGTCTCGAAAATGGTTAATATTTATGACCTAAAATATATACGGTATGTTGTATATTGTATAAATTTCAACGTTTAAATTCACTATTAAATATATGTATATATATATTATATCTGGTCTACTCCGGTGGCTTATACATAATCCCACACACATCAACATCTACATCAACATATACTATATACCATACAATAAACGTGAGTTTCACTTCGGAGTGGTGTGAGGGGCGCGAGTGGTGATGGATGGAATTCGATACCGCGTGTTTCCAGGTTTATCCAAGTTAATTAGTACGGACGTGAAGCTTATATGGTAGATATGAGGTACATATGAGGTTTATCGATGCTTATCGTACATACCCGTGAATGGAGATGCACATACTCATACTTAAACTCATCCGTCGAGGATACACCGATTGAAATAAAACTCATACACATATATGTACGATACTTTACTATATAATACTAAACCAGTAGACATTCATTTATATATATAGCAGTTAATTGGCGACGCCTCACCGAGGATTGGAGGCAGCGGTATGGCTTGTACTTCTCTTACTCCCGGTACTCGAGGTCACCGATAAGTGGCACGTAACTGCCAGTCGGAAAGATCAAGAGAGCTCTGCCGACACCGTGAAAATCACACTTTTTTATTATTAAATATTAAATATATCTCCAGTGATTAATTTTTAAGTTTTTACCATTCAGCATTAAGCATTAGATCCACCTGCACGGAGAAAAATTAATTATACTACCTACTATACAAAAATAGTAACTCCTACTATCTAAAATGGTAATAAAATTAATTAGTAACAAAATAATAGGTGGTATCATTGACAATTGTAATAGTTACTATTAATAAGAGTAACGATTACTATCGAAAATAATAATTGTAATTATGATAAATTATAACTGTAACCATCTCAGATTGTAAAAATTTTGAAAGAAAAAATAATATATCCATATTTTAGCTACTGTATATTTTTTTCTTTGAAATTTTAATAGATTTAAAATTCCCTTCAAAATTTTTTTTTGAAAATTTAGATTTTTTTTTAAGATTTAAAAATTTTTTTTTTGAAATTAAAAATTTTTTTTTCTAATTTGAATTTTTACTAAAAAATTTTGATTTTTTTTGGGTTGACAATTGTAATAGTTACTATTAATAAGAGTAACGATTACTATCGAAAATAATAATTGTAATTATGATAAATTATAACTGTAACCATCTCAGATTGTAAAAATTTTGAAAGAAAAAATAATATATCCATATTTTAGCTACTGTATATTTTTTTCTTTGAAATTTTAATAGATTTAAAATTCCCTTCAAAATTTTTTTTTGAAAATTTGATTTTTTTTAAGATTTAAAAATTTTTTTTTTGAAATTAAAATTTTTTTTTCTAATTTGAATTTTACTAAAAATTTTGATTTTTTTGGGAAATTTCAAATTTTTTTTGAAAAATTTGCCGTTGAAACTCGTTTTAGACAAATAAAAATTAAAATATAATTTCAATCCGAATTTAATCCCGATTTTTTGTGCACTACAGCTGCTTATAGTTTATTCAGAAATGCATCCATAGTAACGCTAATTCTTAATTTTTTAAATATTTTTTACTAGCTTAGATAGTAGTTATTATTATTACTGATGGTAACTGCAACCATCAGGTTATATTAGGAATTACGATTTTGATAATAGTAGTAACTAATTAAATTAATAACAGTGATTATTAGTAATCAGTAATCTGATCAGTAATCTGAATTTTAGTATTTACCATCCTGATGGTAAATACTAAAATTCAGATGGTTTACTTAATTATTTAAATAATATTTACTACTATCGAATTCAGTTAATAGATTTTAACATAACTAGATAATAAACTCTACTATAAAATTTTCTCCGTGTGGTAATTTATTCACAAAGATTAATTCCTCCCTCGCGAGATTTTTCGGCACGTCATCTGATTGCTCGGCTCTTGTTTTTCCGCGGGCGTGAAAAATCGATCCGGGTCTTGTTACAAGGAGTTTGCTCTTGACGGCCTCGACGAACATTTTACAAACGATCACACAGCTCCAGAGCAAACTACACCATACGTGTGTGTGTGTCTGTATGTATTTGTGTGAACAGTTCCCCAGGCGTCAGATCGCCACCAGCACTTTGTGCTCCAGCTTCAGAGAGAAAAATGCGTAGGGTTTAACCGGAGAGCGACCTCTACTTTTCGCCACTCCCTTTCTCTTTGAGAGAATCGTTTTCTCTCCGGTCTTTTCGATCGTTCTCCCTGTTTTTATCTTTCATCCATGTGTATCTGTATATTTGTATCTATAAAGCACATATATGAAGCATCGCTGCGGGCTGGTTCTCTCTTTGGTGCGTGACTCAGCCTGACCGTGTAAAAGAGCCGCCAGCCGTGCTGTGCTCTGCTCACTCATAATAACAACAATAATAATAATAACGATAATAATGATGATGATAATAATGGTAACTATAATGCTGCTACCCTCACAGAATTATTTAGAGATACACTGATGCGTCGCCGTCCCCCGCTCAACTGCACACGTGCGAGGATACTTTCATCATCCACCCGGCGATAATAATCGAGCGGACCGTGACAGGGATTCTAAGGGCAGAGTTCCCCGGGACACCCTTGACACGCGTGTCACCCATTCACCTATAATACTACTCGCTTCCTTTATATCCACGCTCTTGTATTTATTGTGACACCTTTGGCAGGTACTCTCATAAAAACATCACACAAATACACAATGCGTGGTCTAATTAAGAGATTACATGCTACTCAGTAGGGTGGAGCGAAAAAATAAATTTTTTTTTTTAGCTTTGAAATAGATTTTGGAGCTAATAAAAACAAAATTTTTGAATAAATGAAAATTTGTAACTTAAAATTTTGATGTTTGGTTTTATAGAAAATTATTGATATTGTTTAAAGTCAATTAAAAATTTTTTTCTGGCTATTATTGCAATTAAAAACAAAATTATTTTTTTCGCTCCACCTTACTATAAAGTAAAATGCGAATAAGAGAGTTTGTTTGATGATTTTAGACGAAATTGATAATGTACTACGAAACCTTGGTCACATGTATGCATCGATTATGGATACATAGAAGGTTTTATCAGCTGGAAAGCGTTAAAATAATAAAATAAACTCTCAGAAGGTCGTCACGGCGATTAGTGATTGAAAAACAAACCAAACTTGTCGAGTGTGTGAGTATGAGTTTGTGTAGTAATTCTTATTCTCCTGGCATTCACATGTTATATTCCGGTGTGGGTATATGTATGGTACGACGGACTTCTTGCTACGCTCGATTACTCATAACTAAGCAAAATAACTCCGGCGGATAAAAACCCGTAGTTTGCTATTATTTATTATTATACAGGCAACCTTTTATTTAGTGAGTTATTTTTTTGCGGGTCGATTTTTTGTGGCTTTCTAAAGTTAAAACGCTCTAGGTCGGCCTATCCTTCAATTCCAAGTTGGTTTAAATTATAAGTTTATCATTCAAAGTCTTGATAATTTTTTTAAATAATTGGTTTCATCAGAATTACATCTACAAAATTTATAGATGTTAAAAATTTTATATAGTCAAAAAAATAACCAAATTTCCTCAAAAATAATTAAAAAAATTTACAAAAAACCAATTCAACAAAATATAATAGCCAACTTTCAATTTCTAAGAAGAATTATTTCTCGAGTTCACCCGAAAAACCCTAATCTAGAGTACCTAAGTAGAATTATTTTAGGAGTTCCTGGTAACTTTACTGGGCTTGGTTCTACTACTACCAGCATTAACATTAGTATTAATCCATGTGGGAGTATGTACCACATATAGATCTATATAACAGTAGTAGCTGTAAAGAATATTGAGTTTTGTGAATGCAGGATGAAATGAACCGGACGCAGTGCCAAGTAATTTCAGAACGGTATTTCGATCGCACACGCGATGAGTATGAGTACTCATACAACTCGTACTCATGTATGTGTTGATATGTTGATATATTCACATGTGTGTGGATATAATGGGAGTGTGGAGAATGGTACAAGCGGCGGTATGGTGGGTATATATGCCTATATACCTACGCGTAATCGCGTGCAGCCACATATGGGCATGTTATGTACGAAACACACCATACCAGCAGCAGCCAGGAGTGAATATATAGGTATACCCCGTACGGGACCTTTAGCTTGGCTGGTGAGTCGTAGAGTCGGGACGATCAATGACAAGCATCCTCTCTCTATCTTTCTCCCTCGCACAACCTCCTATCCAGTGAACCCGTATCGGGTCTGACGCCCATATTCCCTCTCGCTCTTTTGTTCGAGGCCCTGCTGCAGGCGACGCTCTCCCTCTCAATCAAGATAGACGCGTGAGAGGCTTAGCACCGTGAGGCGAACACGAGCGGTATAAATTCGCCGGCGTACATGAGAGTACGATCCGGTGAATGTGTGATGATGATGAGCAGGTCTGTGTGTGTGTGAGAGTGTGTGAGAAAGAGGGCTTCCAAGAGACGGCGAGCAGAGACGTGGATGGAATATGGAGGATCGAGTGGAATGAAGTAGAGTTGCGAGAATTAAACCGAGTATGTATATGTATAGTGATACATACACACCGTCAGAGGAAGAGGAAGAGAGACGGGTGATAACGAGACCGGAGAACCGAACGGAGAACAGAGGACCACGATGGAGCACCCAGTTGAGTTTTGTTGAGCAGAGCTGAGCTGAGCTGAGAGAGAAAATACCGGCACAGCCTGAGTCTGTCCGTGCCTCTGCTTCGGAAAGTGACTAATGACTAGCCGGCCGGACCTGCTGTCCTTTAAGCTCCCTCTTTATCTTTCTCTGGTACTTCCACTGGCCTTTCCACGCCACCCAGCGAGCGAGTGAGATCTGCACATGCACCACCAGCCACCACCGGGATAAATTTACGGGATATGTCGCCAGCCACGTTGTCATCGTCGACTGGTTTACCCGTAATAAACTCCCAGGACCTCCAAAATTATTCTACCAGTCTATCAAAAATTCTACGCTCAAGTTACCGCTCCTTTTTACGGCTACACTACTACCGAGACAATCTAGATTTTTTAGTCTGTATATACAGTTATACGCTCGATGCATTCGAGCAGAATCAATTATTATGTAGTTTGATTTTAGAACAAGAGATCTGTCTATTGGAGCGATGTTTCAATGAAATTAAAGTTATTGTATTTTTTGTGTAAATTATGGATCTTTTTTTAAAGATTTCTGTATAAAAAGTAAATTAAAAAATTTAATTTGATACTTATTTGGTTCTGACAATCTTTAAGAGAAGAAAATTAAAAAAATTTTTTAACATCTCTAAAAAGAAAAATCAAAAACAACAGCGTAAAAATAAAACCAGTCGACAACATAAACAAAAATAAAACCACTGATAAAAATCCAAGGTTCGCAGATTTATATAAACATAAAATAATTCCTTGACTCACCTTATTATGAGGCAACTGCGTGGGTACATACAGAGGCGGGTCTAGACCCGGACTCGTGACAGCATGACGCCCGATTATCCTGTCCGCTGGTTTCGCGTCGTATCCTTCCGGCTGTCCAATGTGGAACCCCTTGCTCTTGACCCAAAATCTGAACTTGCTGTTCTCCGCACTGTTCACCTCTTCGCCTCTTAGCGTACGTAGAATTCTCCCATACTTCTTAATCGTTATCGTTTTGGTCTTCGCCAAATCCCCGTAAGTTTTAATCACCCAGGGTTGGTACGCGTTGTACATACTGTCGTTCTGGAACTTGACAGGCGAGGGTTCCGACTGGGCGAGTTTCCCAACATAGGGCATCCCCGGACTGGGTACCACACCCGGAAAGGGGATGTTGCTGCACCCATTAGCATTATTAGGGCCACTTTTATTGTCAGTTTTTCCACAATTTGAACCAAAACCGTTCATTTTTCCATTTGCTGGTGATCCAACTGAAGACACTGATACTGAAGATGCTGCTCCTGATCCTGATGAGGAAACTGGAGCTCCTGCTGAGACTGGAGCAGTTCCAGACAGCGAACCGCTGGTCATGTTGGAGATATCCAGGTAGGACACGGACGAGTTCTTGTTGAGATTGGTCGCATTTCCAACGAAAGTCGCCATGTAGGGAATGGTTGGAGGCATTGGACAAAGACTTGTCGGCACGGACCAGGGCGAGGGTGTCAGTACGTTGAACCCCCCGCTGATATCGGCCTCACTGACGTGACCGACGTTGACGTTAACATTGACATTAGTGCAAGCTGGACTGGCGACAGTGACAGCGACAGGTTGGGAACTTTGGAGCGGACTTTTTCCCCTGGACTTGGAACTGTTCCTCTTTCCGTGTCCTCCTTCAGTCGTGTTTGCTGAGGAATTAGCATTAGTTCTGGCAGCCAATCCACTCCGGGACTTTTTAGCGGCTGGCTGATCATCTCTGGCGCCCAACGAGTTCAGATTACCGTGGGACGGATTGTTGTTGTTCTCCGAGCGTGAGCGCTTGTTGGGAGCCGGATGGTGGGACGCGGTGGGATTGTTAACTGGTACACGACGACGCAAGCCCATAGTCGCGCTGGCCATTGTTCCACGGAATTAAGGACGACTCTAACTCGAATCCCACCCGATTCGAGAAATCTCCGAGTCACTAATCGACGAGGATTCTATCAGCGGCTGTTCACACTGAGCACACTGAGTACACTGAGCACCATCCACCGGATCTTTGTTTTTTGGCCTGTCTTGTGGGTTCCCCGCTTCATCGGTTCCAAGACATTCCTTCGATTCTCATAAGATGGCTTTATCCGTGGCCTGTAACAATAAATGAGAATTTTTATTTAGAGTTTTAATTTAAACGTCGGGAAATTCTGCAGAGAAGGTTAAATGTTGGCGATAGTGATAAGAAAAATTAACTGAGCAGTTGCCGATTACACTGCTTGAAAGGTTTAAATGGAAGGGGTGGCTCCCGTTAATGGTCCGCTCGCTCAACAGCGTCGAGAGCTCTATAATAGCGCAGGAGCGTTTGTATATCTATAGAAAGCGGGAAAAAGTGTGAGTGGCTGGTGGCTGGCGGCTGACTCTACTTTGGCGCTGGATTTGGCTCGGTTGGTTGCAAGCGAATATAAGGGGTGGATACTGGATGCTGGATGGTGATCCGCGTGAGCTCTGTTCTGTATTATATATTTTGTAGAGGGAAAATAGAACCTAGGGGGTGATTATAAACCGCGGGAATATAATGTGTGGAATTAAACCCAACAAATTGGCTCTGACTTATTAAATAGCAAGTGTCGAAGGGTGTCACTATTTTAGTAAGCCTGGATTCTCTTTAAGTTGGTACTTAGAGGAATCGAGCACAGTTATGATACACTGAAAAATTTCCAGAGAAAATCCATAATTTTTTTTTTTAATTAAAAATTAAAATTTTTTGTACGTTTGAGAATTACAAAATTAGTATTCAGAATTTTAAAAGTAATTTATTTAACATTTTTACTTAGTTTGATGTAAATATAATAGTTTATTTGTTAAGAAATCATAAAAATTGTCATGTTAGTTAATTTTAGTAACATTATACTAATGAATTTTATCAAATTAAATGTAATAATGTTAACAATTTATTATTTTTTTACTTTTTACGTTATAATTTATCAAAAATACAAAAATAAAATAATCTTTTTGAAAATGTTTTTTAATGCTCCAAAAATCTAAAATTTTTTGGAAAATATAAGTAATATTTACAAACAGAAATTTATAAATAATTTAAAATAAAATTATAAATTATAATTAATTATAAAAAAACTAATTTATATATAAAAAATTAATTTCAGTCAAAAAATTCCATACTTGAATTTTTACAGATTAAAGTTCATTCTTTAGCGATGGGAGTGAAAATTTACTCCCAATTTTTCACAGTATCTCAGACCTGGGACTGGAAAAATCTTGTTTACCCTGGCAAAGTGTCCCGACGTTGTAATTACGAGGCTCCCCCGCTTTCCAAGGAGTAAACGACTTCTCAAGGTGGATATGGATATAAACCTCAACTCAACTTCTTATCCCTTGCTCTTGGATATGTATATATGTATACGTATATGTATATGTAGATAGAAAAGAGAATAAAGGACAGAGAACAGAGGACAGAAGACAGAGGAAGTTCCTCGGTCGGTGGAATGACACTGTCCCGGTTGGAACGAGAGTCAAAGTTTAACGAGCGCCCTAAGGCGGATAAAAATTTCGCTTCGTTAAGACGAAACGGTTTCTTAAGGTGAGAAAAAGACTCGACGACAACGAGGAACTCTCTCGGCTTAACATTCGCGCAAATTGGGAAACCGGTTCGTTGACACCCGGCTCAAAACTCTCTCGGGAATTTTGCAGCTTGTGTCTTTTAAACCTCCTGTGTCTTTGTCTTTTATCGAAAAATGTGTGTGTGTGTGTGTGTGTGTGTGTGTGTGTGTGTGTGTGTGTGTGTGTGTGTGTGTGTGTGTGTGTGTGTGTGTGTGTGTGTGTGTGTGTGTGTGTATGTGCATGTGTGGGTGGGAGTATCAGGAACGTCAGAAGCTGTTCTGTTTCGGATAGTCACTTTCAGAATTTCAGAGCCAACTATAACTATAACTAAATAACTACTCTATATCTGTTCCGGGCGTGTACGAGGATGAATAGTACTCTACTCTGTTCGGTGCTCTGTACTCTGTGCTCTATACTCTTTACTCTCGAGTGAATTCTGCTCTGTCTCGGTGCATACAGTGTATCACTATACACTATACGCCGTACGATATATACCATACACTATCTGGTACAGAGAATACAGAGTACTATAAAGACCTGAAATTCGAGCCGTAAAAGCAATCATGGTTCGCGCGTCGCTTGTCAGAGCACCGAAATAACTCGTTTTTTTCCCAGATGCTTTTACCCTTTTTCTAGCATGATCGATCTTCGCTCGTCATCGCGTTTCAACTTTTAAAACCACATACAATTATACGTTTACTTTCGTTGCTTCCGACATAAATCTGGTAAATATATATCATCGTTTTAAGAGTTCAATCAATTTTTAAGACAAATTTAAAAAATTATTTTGGCTCTCAGTCAAATTTTGAAGGACTGAGATTTTTGGATTAGTCTTTTTTAACCGAAAAAAATTTATACGAACTTAAAATTTTTTTAATCAATTTTTTCAATTCTATTTTTGTAATATTCAAAATCAGTAAGCAAGATTTATCAAAAAAAGATGACAAGATCAATTTTTTCTGATTTTTACAGAATTTTCTGAACAACATTTTTAAATAATTATTTCAAGGATCAATGACTCCGATAAAAGTTCATTATTTTTATAAATAATTTAAGCCAATTTGTTAAAAATAAATATTTTAATAATTCCTCCGATTAATCGCTAGATAAAATCTTAAATTAACGGAATTTATTTGAATTTTTTAATTTTGATTATTCAAATTGAAAATATCGTGACCACTGTGACACTTTTTATAAGGAAACTTTTTTGAGATCTTTTAAAAAACCAAAAATATAATTGATTGTAAAAAAAAGTAACTTATTAATAAAGTTTGAAGTTATTTTCACATCTATATTCATTTTCGTATCAATCAATTAAAAAGATTATTTTAAAAAAATGACCAAAAAATCGGTTTTTGCAGCCTAAGTGCGTATAAGCCCTTAAAACTTTCAAGGAAAAATTTTTTTCTAAGCCAATAAAACCCTCCTTACTCGAAAAACCAGAAGCATGTTTAAAAACGGGATTTACGCCTAAGAACAAGGATTTTTTTCCCTCACCAAAAACCAACAGACTAAGACCCCATAGACCCCATAGATCTTAAAACTTGGAGTAACTTGAAGACGTAAGCCCTGGACCGTAGACAAAACCCAATGGAGCCAATCCCCGTATTCTGGGCAAGATCTAAATAATTTATAAACACACAATAGAGTCAACATCAGCGACTTGGTCCTCGGAGCGGCGGCCCGTGACAGTGGGGTCTACATAACAGTCGGTAGCTCCTTCTCATTCTTTGTCTCGCTCCGCTTCAGGCACTGCAAGATACGAGTAGTTATAGTGTCACGTACACTACTCTACTATATATATAATATATATATATACATATATATATATATAAACTCCGGTTACACGAGAGACAGGATGGCGTTCAATGGGGACGGACCCCACTCGAAGAGGCAGCGACTTGAGGAGTCCGGTCACAGGGTGAGGAGCTTCCAGACACCGTAAAAAAAAACCCGCGTTTATATATATATATATATATATATATATATATATATATATATATATTAGTATCTCTATCACACAGTTTGCTGAGCACGCGGGACGTATTATGACGCGAGCTAGTTCTCATACACACTACACTCTTGTCGCCCATTTATATCACCACACCCATACATATGTATCCGTACATTTTATATTGTTATTATTATTATCATTATTGTTATACTGCTGTGCGTTAACATATATGTAAGCCGTGAACGCGACCACGAACGAACTGTGGTGTCACGCTACGTGCTTCCTGCCTACTCACTGATATGCCGTGACAAAAGACTCCTCTACTCGTCCACCCACTACACCCTCTACTCGCACAACACCACCTCTTTCTCTCTCTCGCTCGTTCTGTTAATAATACGAATACCCACTCGTGTGATCGCAATAACAAAATTATCGACTGAATATTTAATGCACTCCAATTGTGCGTTCTGCATATAAAAAAAAAAAAATAAAAGTAGATCAAATGGAAATAAATTTGTTTTAAATGTGGAACTTTGCTGTTTTTTGACGAAGAAAAAATTGAAAAATTAAAATATTCAAAGATTGTTTTGGAAAATTTTAATTTTAGTACTTTAAAATTTTTTTCTTGAAGAGAATGACGAATTAAACAGGAAAAAAGTGTCATAAAATTGTAATTTAAAAGTTTCTTAAGAATTTTTGAAAAATTTTTTAGATAGTTAATTTTTATAATTTTTTTTAATTTTTCTAAATTGAAAATTAAAAAAATTAAGATATACTAACTAATTTTGTTTGTATGAAAATTTTGTAAAGTTAAATAAAAAATTTAGTGATTTTATTAGTAAAAATACTTCGTGAAGATTAAAATGACATTAATAAAAAATTCGTACTATAGGGTAACTTTGCGGGGGAAACATATTTCGGAGCAAAAATAACAGCAACAGTAACAACTGTTGGTGAGAATGTTCTGTTCCGACGTTTAACACGGCTGAGTGAGCACAGAAGGTACCAAGGTCGGGCTGAGCTGAAAAAGCCAGCACACACCCTTACCTCGGTTTAGTTTTAGTGCCCATACATAACATGTAATATATATATATACTGTACCCGATATGCTGTACGGTGTGCAGTTAGACGATTTTCGCGTCGAGCTCGAGTACACGGACCGGCAGTAAATTGAATTCCCAAACGGGCGGGTGTGTTGCGAGTTTCTGCTACGAGTACGATAGAGCGAGAAGGAGAGACGCGTCCCGTGCCGGGCACCGGAACGCCACACTGTACAACCTACAACTCCTATCCCGTGTGTTTTCTGTTTGTTGTAACCTCTATATGCACCTTTTCTATCTTCCTATCTTTATATCTATCTAGAAATCTACCAATCTATCTATCTCGTTACTTGTTTTGTCTACCTCTGCTGGTCGTTTAAGACACGAACTAAACAAACCCTCGATTTACATATCAACTCATGGAAAAGTCTACTGATGTTTGCTTTTGTTCAATAGAAAAATTTTTATTCAGAGCAGAGTGATAAAAAAAAATTAGTTTGATTAAAGAGAAAAAGGCTGTAATTAAAAAGCTAATTTTATCAAATTTGATCATTTAATCAAGCTAAAAAATTATTTAATAAATTAAAATTTACTAAAGATAAGATAAACTCAAACTGATAATTTTTCTGCTTGAATTAAAATTTTTCAAATAAAATTTATTTAAATCAAAAAAAAATTTTTAATTTTAAAAACTCTTCTATATAAATCAGGCTTGCAGCTAAGAATAATTACATCTCTTTTAAAAGGCCTAATTTCACCATTGCCACCTTTGAGTACTCTTTTGTATCCAGTATTTGTTTATGGCAAGAATTACCAAGTGATATTATTAACTCCCATTTCCTCAAGAGCTTCAAAAATAAAGCATTTGAATTTTTTCTCAATCTTGAAGTATCAAGCAGTTTGTAATTCTATTAATTTTTCAGTTTGGCTTGTTTTAATTTACTGATATGGTACTCATATAAGTTATTATATTGCATCTTTTTTACTGTTTCTGTTTTATTACTCAATTACACTTTTTAGTAATTAATCATTAATTATACTTAGACATTGTACAATTTGCCGTTCGGCTAAGTTTTGGCATATAAATTCAATAAATAAATAAAAATTCTTAATTTAAAAATTTTTTTTACTTATTTAAAAACAATGAAACTCTTTAAAATTATTTTCTGACTTCAAGAATTAATCTCTTGAATAAAATCAACTTTTTTGTCAATCTACGCTTTAATATTGATTAAAAATAAATTAAATAAAGACATTAACTAAGTTAAAAATAAAATGATTAAGAACTAATCAGTATTCCACGGTATTGGTATTTCGAAACCAGTTGGATACCCACTTTTCCTATTATCCTCGGTTTCTCAGCTCACAATCTCGTTAAATCGTTCTGCACTGTTTTGCATTAATTATCCCGTGGATTTTGGCTTAATGTCCCACAGCTGCCGGTACTTTACTCTGTACCCTGTCCTCCTTTAGATTCATAATAATAATAAAGTCTACGTCTATGTCCCTTTACTTATATTGTAGAAAGAACGAAAACCAGAAAGAGAATGAGCCATAAAAAGGTAAAGGGAATTTGATAAAACTACCGGGCATTTTACCCGGATCATTGTCTTACACCCGATAATGGATTCTTTTATGATGAAAGCCCTATGATTGCACCTACTCACCAAGAGCGAGCCGAGCCAAGGCGAGAAAGGATATCCCGAGGGTTCACGGATATCAAATAAGAATAAGAAGAAAGGAGGAAGGTCGGACACTGGTATGGTATACTAATACTAATACTCATGCCGTCCAAGTTAACGACTGGCTGTAAAAAGTAAAACGAATATTATTATATCCGAGCCGACTGGTAATGTGTTATGTATGTAATATATTATATATAAGTCTCGTATCATATCGATAGCGGATATACCAGCTACTGGCTACCAGCACTCCAAGTCGGGCTTAATAAAATAAAGAGGAGAAAACCCACCCGTATATAAGTGTCTGATAAGGATTTCCCATCGGATTCCACTCGCGGTTCAGGAGTACATGTTGATGTGTGATGTGTGGGTGATCCGAGTGTCGTAAACGAAGGATCAAATAGAAGTGCCAAGTACGCATAAAACAAAACCACTATATGCTGCTAACCTGTGATGTATATCGGCACTTTAAGTCAAACTCGTGAGTTAATTAAACCACTACACGGACATAGATAGCTACCGGGATTATTATACCTATAACCGGTACTATATTATTTACTAGTGTTATTATTACCGAATTATCTGCGTAAATAAGTAGTTACAACTCGTGAGTTTGGTTTTTTAAAAATATTATGTTGTTTTTTAGGGAAAGTTAGTTTTTATTTAATTTATTAAAATGTAAAATAATTATTTTTAATTAAATGGCTTTGAAATTTGACAAATATTAATTTTTAGGGTAGAAAAATAATAAACATAAAAGAAAATTAAGTAATTAATTTATAAAATAATGGGCAACAAATATCAATCACTAATTATTAAACAGTTGTTATCGAATTGCTTTAAATTTAAATGGCACTCTAAAAATAATTGTTAAAATTAAGATAAAAAATTTTGAGACACACAATGGGTTAATAGAAAATTGTAAATAATCAAAAAGCTGAAAAGTTATTTAGATGAATAAAAAAAAATGTTTGATAATTTACATCCAAGTTTTTTTGGATTTAAACTAATTTTT
This sequence comes from Cotesia congregata, assembly GCA_905319865.3. Classification (NCBI taxonomy): domain Eukaryota; kingdom Metazoa; phylum Arthropoda; class Insecta; order Hymenoptera; family Braconidae; genus Cotesia; species Cotesia congregata. The sequence continues at coordinate 3,245,906 of CAJNRD030001122.1, forward strand.
GACCACCAAAAATTGATAAATTATATTAATTATTTATTGCAGAATAATTATCTGATTAAATGTAGTACTTGAACATTAACTGTCAAAATTAAAAAAAAAAAAAAATTTGAACGCCCTTTGTTGTTGATTTAAAAAAATTAATTTTTGACCACAAAAATCAATACTCGCTAAAAAAAATTGAATAAAATAATTAACAAACTTGCCTCTATAATGCAGTCCACAAAATAAAGAGTTTAGAGTGTTGAATAAAACTTATCAAAGTACAATGCACTTTTAAATTCAAATCACAGTGTAGTATCTTAACTTGTCACTGAACTTTGGAGCTTTGTATTTAACAACACACATATCAACACAAGATACTTAATTACCGAATTTTCGAGTAAATTAAATAAATAATTAACGACAATAACAATAAAAAAGTATGTCGAGTAAATGGGTAGGTCACCCGCGAAATTGTCCCGTGAAGGTCGACTGATGATTTGACAGGTGTCACTTGTCTGGTTTAGTAGCACCTTGGTATCCACGATAAGTTAACTTCTTAGTGAGAGAGAAGAGCTCATGGAGGAATGGTGATACTGGCGATGGTTTGTTGGTTTGACGGTCCCGGCGGCTCAAGGGGGGTTTATACTACTAGGCGAGCACGCGCTGAGAGACCGACAGAGGGAGCCAAGGATATCCGAGCGAGACAGAGAACCCCAACGAGTGGAGTCTGTAGTGGTGTTGGCGGCGACGGTGACGCCGAGGATGTGGATGTGGATGCCAGATCGTGGAGGGGCAGAGCCAGAGCCAAAGCCAGAGGAAATAGCGCCGGTACGGAGTTCAGCACGTGGAGGGGACGAATAGTTTAGTTTCCTCCTTCTCTCTTCCTCCAGAGTATTATATCAGCTTTCAGCTTTGTCAAGATCACTTTTGTATATATGTATATATGTGTATGGTATATATGTATGAGACGAGTGCAAACGGTTCAACGTGCGGTGGGACACTGCCGGCCAAGCTCTAGTGAAACCGACTGAAACTACTGCCTCTACTCCTCCTGCTACGGTTCTACTCGGCTGCTGTGCTGCTTCTGCGGATAGCGGGTGGCAAGCGTACGATATATAACTCACTACAGACTGCTGTACTGTACTACACAGGACGGGCCAGCTTTGTGTACCGGACACATACAGTAGGCCAGGCCAAAAAATCGAACTTTTATTTCAAATTAAACTTTTGAGTTTGAGTTAAAATTATTTATTAATGAAAATTTCAGCTTTTGGTTTGAGTGGAAATTTATTAAAAATTTTATTATTATTAAATGAAAAAATTTGGAGTAATTAGCAATTATTCTATCTCTTTATTTTTTAGAGGGTGATTTTTTAACGTTTTGATGTAGCCATAGTCGAATTATATATTATTTGAATGATTCAAACCTAAATATTATATCTCTATTAGATAATAATGATATTATATGGTTTTTTAAAGTGATAATAAATTTTGAACTAATTGTTTTTTTTTTCGTACAAATATAAGATTCTCTAAAATGGAGTTAGACAATTTGCTAATTAGAATGTCGAAATATTTTTTAGTATTTAAAAAGAAATATTTGTAGTATTTAAAAAGATTTATTAATATTTAATAAATGAATATTAGATTCATTGAATACAAACAAATCATTTTAAATACTAAGAAATATTTATTTAATACTAAAAAGTGGTCTCTAATAAATGATTTGTTATAATTATTAACAAATATTTTTTAATACAAATAAATCCTTCTTTCAGTGTATGACTAAAATTAATTTTAAAATTATATTTATTGAAAATTTACTTCAATTAATTTATCATTTTATAATTGAAATATTGACCTCGTTGAAATAATTTTATTTTACGTCTGCAACTTTACAAACAATTAACAAAAAATCGAGATATCTACCGAAAAAAATTTCAATAAATTTTTTTTTACCAAAAAATTGAATTTCCAATGGAAAAAAAAAATATTTTAAATGCTCGAGGATAAATTTTTTTTACTCAATTAAAAAACACAATAGCTTACAAAAAAAATACTTTTGATATTCAATCAAATTACTAAAATAACCCAAAAAATCTCAATCAAACCATAATTCCGACTATTTTAAACAAAAACAAAAGTGATATTTTCCAAAATATCAATCCTCGACAATTTTTCATTCTTCCAACATTTATAAATACATCCATACACATATATATTGTCAGTAAAATAAGTAGAGAGCCGGGGCCGGGACTGGGACCCCTTGTGATCGCGCGCACGTGCGTGCATGTGTTGGCGTGAATACACGCGACCGCGCCATCAGCTCAAGCTCACCAGCTCAGAGTTGAGACACGGCTGTTGTGCCGGTTACTACGCCAATGGCTCAGCCCGATACCGAGTTTAACAGCGAGCGGAGAACAGAGAACCGAGGGCGGAATATAGCCCAACATCTGTCTCTGTTTCTCCCTAAAAATCAACCCTCCTTTCTCTCAGTCTCTCCCGCGTCTAGATCCAGACAGAATTCACCCATACTGTTGCTCGCCAAACCAATACCAGCTGGCATGCACACTTAAACGTGTCGGTCTCTTTCCAACTCGAACATTACATCCAACATCCCGCAACCGGGAGTATCATATATATATATATACACGACAGCTTTTTATCTTTTTCTCTCTTTCTCTTCTTTGGTATCATCAGATCCTTGCCGGGACTTGGTGATAGTGCACGAAAAAAAGAAAACTCAAAAAATTACAGTATAAAATGTAAAATCGATCCCGTCGTGATCAAAACTATAAAAAAATTACAGTTTGAAATCACATTTTTGTAAATTCAATTTTTTAATTTAATATTCAGAGCTTTCAATATAAATATTACATTTTACAATGTAATTCTTATAAAATCTATAATAATTATAATCTGAAACTGTAATTTTTCCAGTTTTCATCAAGAAGCGCCACATCATATTATATACTGTAATTTTTCGAGTTTTCTTTTTGTCGTGTGACCCACCAAGTTTCCTCCTTCTTCTTCACCGTCTTTACTTGGTCTGAATAGAAGTAAAACAAAATAAAAGGAGTACAGTCTTTCGTCTCTCCTCCAGAGAGTACTTGGAAGTTTGGATCTTCCCCCTGCCCCGCGCAAGCGCGAGTATATATATATATATATATATATATATATATATATATATATATATATATATATATCGGTGAACATATCGCAGCCTCTACTCCGATTCCGATAGTAATACCGAATAGCGAATAGCGAAAAGCGAATAGGGAGCTTCTGCCAGCGGGTTTTCGATGGAATTTCCCGATGATGGTGAAAGAGATCGATATCGATCGACAGCTCCAATCGGTCTGGTCTAGTCACTAGTCTGTAGTCTGGAGTTCTTGCTAGCTGCCGGTGGTATAGACTGAGGATGCTCTACTAAAGAGACAACGAAACTTTTCCATGAAGTAAAGGTATAGTACACATGTATGTGCCACTATTACTATCGCTTTTGCTATTATATGTAATAGTATGTATATGTGCGTTATAATGCTCAGCTGAAAGCGTCTTGATCGCGAGCTGGCTGCTGGTTGTCGTCGCTCAAGTGTTCTAAACATCCGGGCGACTTCCGCGAACGGTTTGGATTCCGCGTACTCCGTACGGTGACGTTCTATGGTACTATCAAGTATGTAGTATGAAGTATATAGTATATAGTTATAGCAAGTCTCGACACAAGCTCGTTCAAATGGCTGCATGTTGACGCGTCGCCGCTCTATATAAGAAGACCCCGGGGAGTTATCAACGATCCGACAATTCTCGACGTCACACATGCTGACAGATAAATGCCGCCTATCACACAAACCCGTTCGAAGTATATAACTCTGTAATACCCAGCTCTTTATATAGTGTATGTATATGTTCGTACATGTGGGTCATTTTGCACTGTAAAAAATTCAAGGAGTGGATCGGTTTTAAGTGGTTTAATCCTTGAAATTCACTCCGGGGATTTTGTTTGAATTAATAAAGAAAAATCCAAGAAGTGAATTCTTTTTGTTGAATGAAAATATTAAATATTTGTTATTCATTTGAAATTAAAAAGAAGATTTGAAAATTAATTTTAACTTTTCTATTAGTTTAATGTAAAAAATTAATAATTAAAAATTATTTTTACAAGTAACATTTTTAATAAATTTTTTATAATAATTTATTTATTAATAAACCTTAAAAATTGTCATATGAAAGTTAATTTCAATAACATTAATTATTTTTTATTTTTCTCTTTTAGAGAAATATAATATTTACAAATTTAAGCTTTAGATAAATAGTAATTTCGTATATGAAACTCGTTTCAGCTATATAAAATTTTTTTTCAATCTAAAAACTCCGTACTTTTGAAGTCATTCAGACTAAATTCAATATCCACTCTGTTAAAAAAAATTCCAAATTCAGTCTCAATTTTTGCAATGTATATAAAGTTGCTAAAAATTTTCTATAAAACCTAAAAACGACACAAAAAGAAAAATTTCTTGACTGGAGAACAAAATTCTTGGCTCAAGAAAATTTTCGAGTGCCTGAAAAAAGACCGAAGTTGTGTTGGCCGAAGTAAAAATTTTTCTTGAAATTCTATTCTTGGTGGAAGTAATTTTTTCTTGATTCAAATTATCATAAATTTTTCGCTCAAGAAAATAATTAGGAAGAAAAATATTTTCTTGGCTCAAGTGAACCTTTCTTTCTGTGTATCGAATTCGAAGTGTAAAAATAAATAATCAATGCTTGAAATAAAACCAATCATAAAAACTTTTTTCAAACCACGCTTCAGCTCTACGCTAATAAACTCATATATGCTTTTACATATCACATATAACATTGACGTTCAGTCCCACCAAAAATGAACGATTGAGCGGAAATAATTTTCGGGCGTTTGTAAAATCCCGTCGTCATCCTTCTATACCGATCACTAACTAAAACTACTGATGCATGTGTGAGTGTGAGTGTATTTCATGCGTGAATTGCACCGGGATTGGGAGCTATTATAAAACAAAGCAAAGACAGCCTCTGTATCTTACTCTTGCTCGTATCAGTACAAGCCCGGGACGAAACCGGGAACATTTGCTCTGCAGGAGGCGGGTGCTGTATAACACCAGGCACGAGGCAAAAAAGGGGACCCCATACATGGGGGCCGGGATTATTAAAATTCTGAAGGGGGTCTGCTGCTCTGCTCTCCGTTTCAGCTTTCATCCGTACATAAATATACTTCCACACACCAACAATTACACTCACACTTGCTCACTGTGTGAACACATAGGAGCCCTACTTGATCGTAACTTTTTGTCTGTCTCTCATCTGACGTTCAGCCTACAATATATCTCTTGGTGTGTGAGTGTGTGTACCTGATAATTGGATGTGTGTGTGTGTGTGTGTGTGTGTGTGTGTGTGTGTGTGTGTGTGTGTGTGTGTGTGTGTGTGTGTACTCAGCAGAGCTGCGGTCCATGTTTGGCGGATAAAATACCCCCTACAATGATCCCAATCAACGACAGCGCCCATTCATCCGGTCTGAACTCGTATCAGGGCAATGCTAGTTATAGTGTGTACTCTCTGTAATACGTATACGGCTCCATGTCGTTTAAGAGTTTACTGTAGTCGAATTGAGAATGGAGAGAAAGAGTGATATCGATCGGCAAGAAATGGACGAGTGACTTCTCGAGTGGTGACCGATCCCGCACAAAAACCAACTAAACTCCACTCTTTTATTTCATTTGTCTTTTTGTTCTGCAAGAGTCCATCTGGAGCCTATACTTTTTTAAAGTTTAACAATAAACAAATTTTTTTTAATTTTATTTGATTAAAATTTTTTGAGAGAATACGCACTTAGAATTTTTTTTAAATTTTCTCTTTTTTAAAAGTAAAAAATTTTGAATATCTTTTTTCCAAAACTGATCAAAAGGTCAGTGAGTAAGATTTATCAAAAAACAGCTGATAAAATCAGTTTTTAATTTTTAAAAAATTTTCTTAACTATATTCTTTAGTGATTGATTTAAAGATTAATATTTATTATTTTTATAAACAATTTAAGACTCAAATTTTCATCAAAAATTGATAATTTTGTTAAGAATCTTTTACAGAAGCTATAAAAATAATTATTTAAAAAAAAAAGAACTTTTTAATAAATATTAATCAAATAAAAAGCTTACAAAAAGATGATCAAAAATAAACTTTTTTGGGCTCCTAATTCATACATTTCTTTAGATTCAAAAAATTATTTCAAAAAAATTGAAATTTTGAATTTAAATAAATAAATGAAAGACTCTGAGTGACCTTGGATTTTGTTTTAAATTTAAATAGTCACATTAATTGGGAATAATGAGAAGGGTTCTGTCGCCCAGACAATACTCAACATATATTATCTTACTGAGTCTAATTCTCAATAAAGAAGAGTATGAGTATGAGTGAGTGGGCAATATAATAGGAGCGCTGTTAAAATAGCCCGCAACATAAGGTTCCTCCGCAGTTCCCAGTCTAAGACTGAGACTGGTGAGAGCCGACGGCACCTTGCGCAATCTAACAACACAATATATTGTACGTGTGGATTGTGTATAAATATATATACTTAGATACTTAAACTTACACAGAGAAGAATTGACTCGTGAGTTTCTCAAGCGACTAATCTGCTACCTGCTACTCTCATCCCAAGGGTCTACCAATTGTCGTGTCGCAAGTATAAAACATTCCCTGGCATTATCCACACAGCTTCGATTGTGTCGCCGATAAACGAAATCCCTTCGGTAATTTGAATGTCGAGAAAAACATCTCCGACCCTAGAAATATAAATATAAATAAAAATAGACCAAATAAACATGTAAACAAAACAGGTACGCTAATACTACTTTGGGATATTTATAGTCTCAGGTGGGTGCTAATCTGTTGGTTCTTTACTTTTGAATCTAAAGTTAATTGTCACAGTTTAGAGTTAAAATTTTAAAAATCCAAAATTTTACAATTTATACTGCTTATTTAATTTTTTATCAAAAATGTATAACCAATTAATACAACAAAGTCAAAAAAAAAGAAATTTAGAATTTTAAATTATTAAAGTAATTTATATTTCGCAATATTCTACTTACTCAAAGATTTAGCTACTATAAAGCGCATGCTCATACAAAAAAAAAATTTACTGTATATATTTAATCCATAATAATCAAGAAAATAGTTTATTTTTTTATTAATTATTATTAATGAAAAACTAAACTAATTATCAAATCTTTTGGGGACAAAGTTTGGTTCAAAAATTATGTTAATAATAAAAAATAAGAGCAGAAAAAATTTTTTCAATGGCAGAGCTTCGCATTATGAGTCGTGCAATTAAATTTTCCCAAAAAGAAACTTATCAACTTCTTTGTTAAAATTAAAATTAAAATCGCTCCAAAAATTCCTCTTTTATTCCCTATACTTCTTAGCAAACTTTTCGGTTTTATATTTTACATTCTATAAAAATAAAATAACTCAGGAGGAGTAATATCTCAAAGTGTCTACGAGCCGTCGGACGGCAAGTCGTGCCCGTAACATTAGAGGAACTTTAAAGCGCCAACACCCAGATACATAGTTGTACCTACACCAGCCAGATCATAGATTAAACCAGTATAGTCGAGCAGTAACCAGCGATAGTGTATCGAGTAATCATGTATATAATGTAGTGGTGTGTATGTAGCGGCTTAGTAGCTCGTAGGAGCCAAAGGGAGCAAGAAAACCAGCCGCAGTAGCAGTCTCTACTCTATTCTATACTCGAGTAGAGGCAAAGACACTAATTACATTCTCCTCACCAATCACCGGGATAGGACATCGAGGGGATCCATGAGCAGGCGGGTTTCACCACGCTCCTCTAGAGCTGTGTCTGGACTACCGCCAACACTCTACGGATTAAAGCTTCTTGGCTTTCTTAGAACCAGAACCATCAGAGAGTTCCAAGTGTTGGTGTCTCCTTTTCTCTCCTCTTCTCTTCTCTTTCTTCTTGGCTTGGTGTGTATATGTAGACTCCTTCACTCCTTGACGTAGTTTTCCAACTGGAACACGACACGGCGCATTCACGTGTTATGTCTCCACACTGACCCACCCGCCTCGTGTTTTCTTTATCTCACTCCTCAGCTTAAGTTACAAAGACTCATCCTCTTTTAGCATTTCTTCCTTCCTTCTCTGGATTCCGTAGCCCGCAAACTTGCAGTACACCCACGACAGCAAACACCAGCACAGCAAGAGTTTGTTCGCTACCTCTTTTACCGCTTTTATAACTTTGTTCTTAGTCTAAGACGTCGCTGGGGATTCGAATAAGGGATAGAAGACAGTATATATAGTATAGAGTACACAGATGGAGTATGTAGGGAGTTTAAGTCGTCACGATAGCGCCACTACACCCACACAACACACTCACAGCTCAAGTTAACAGTGAGGAGTGAGAAGTTGGCTCGGGCTGGCTTATAAAACCTGAACCACTCGCAGATACTGAGACAGACACTTTATGGTGTGGTTGGCTGACGCCCCATGTGTGATAGACTGTTTTATCGGTGTGGGTGTGGGAATAAACTCTAAGTCTAAGTCCAAAGTGTCGTATCCGTGTCACTAACACTCCAAACTAACCCGATATAAGTACAGAGTAAAATAACAAGCTCGCAGATGTATAATGTACTGAAAATGATCAGGATCAGCCAGTTATGGGGTTAAAAGATAAGCGAAAGAATCGTTTGATTTCTGAGATTCCTTTAATGGTGGTTGGGAATCGAAAAATGGTTATCCGCAGATTCGTGAAATTTTTTTTGTAGATATTTTGATGTTACATTTGAAAATAAAATTTTATGGTAGAATTATTTTTTATAACTAATTGAGATTCTTTTTTTAAAAAACGTTATTCTGTCTAAGAGATCAAAGATGCAAAAAAATTAATAAGGGCTTTTTTAATTAAGAATTTAATTTCCCAGAAAAAAAAATATCTTATCTTTTTTTCGTATCTACTCGGTTTAAAATAATTAATTTTTTTTTTATAAAAAACTAAAAACTTTGATTTAATAAAATAGTCTAAAAATTTTATTTATAAAATTGAGAACAATCGGAAGTAAAAGTGGACAGTAATTCCTCCAAGAACTCATAATTCTGTGAGAGGTCAACGAGGCTAAAAGTGGGCTGCTTTCCAGGCAGCGGTAAATAAAACATCAAAAGAGTAAAGGCACCGCGAGCTCCAAAATGGGAATTTACCTTTCGACTATAGTTCCTAACTTTTATTTATATTATATTTACTCTTACAAAGTACAAGTTGTACTGAAAACTTAGTCGTTTACCACTAGCTAACACCAAGAAAACTACAGTGTAATACAGAGAGCCTAGCTTTTATTTTATTTACAAAAATAACCCGACCTTTCGCCTGGCAGTTGACTCTGCGGTTGACCTGCCAGAGGATCATGCGGTGTTGGGAATTTTGTTCATGCGGTAAATTGCCCTCGAAAGGAGCAAAGCCCAAAAAAAATAACGATAGAGAACTAAAGTGAGTAGAGCGTAGGAATAGTTTTAAAGTTTTGTTATTCCTTATTCTATATATATCCGAGAGGGAATAGAGTTCACTGGAAAATATTAACTGTACACTATACTAACACAGAATTAAAAAGTCTACTTTAAACCCTTCATCAACACAGGTACATAACGGAGATTACAGGGTATTAACTAATTCAACACTTATTATCTTTGAAATACCTGAAAATATCTTGGCAAACAGCGACAAAGTGTTAGTAAGAGTAATTACCAGGTGTTATTATTTAATCCCAGAGAAATTTTAACAAAAAAAAACCCGAGTCGAAATTTTGAACTTGCACCAAGATAACTTTATTTGATTTATAAAAAATTTAACTTTGATTAAAAATGAAGATTGATTTGAAATTAAAATTAAAAATGCAAGTTCATTATTTTTACTCGAGAAACAAAGTGCAAATTCTAAAAGTCAACAGATTAATTTCTCTGGGCTCAAATAACAAAAACACAAGTCCTGAAAAAGAAAAAATCTTTCTATCCCCGCGACGAACAACAATATCGCGGGAAGACAAAGATTGTAATTAAAAAAGCACTAAAAACACAAAAACTAAACAAAATAAAATAAACAGTGACAGTATTTGTGTAATTGCTGACGAAATAGCTGAGACTGACTGGACTAAGCGATTCCCTCCCGGTAACATACATCCCCTCCGATAATTCGCGATGGACCAGTTTTAGATCTTCCAGATTCTCACGGGCCACAACAAGGAAGAGATTGCTGGCGAATAAATTGAAGGCAGGAAAAGCTGTGGATGCTGTGTTATAAAGTATAAAGCAGAAATAGTGGAAGCGGTTGTAGTAGTGGAAGTAGTAGTAGTAGTAGCTGAGAACTGGACAACGGTCAAGCAAAGGTCCCGCGAGAGTTGGATGAATCGTGGGGTTGAGAGCTGATCTGTGGATCGAGAGAGAAAGGGGTGGCCATTCGTTCAATTCTGGTTTGATCTGCCGACGGATGGAAGATGGAAGATGGAAGATGGGATAGGGTAGATGTTGAAGTTGTGCCAGAGTGGTCATCGCGTGAGAAAGCGCTGTCAGATTTGACCTCTCGGGTGAAAGACTCTATCCACAAAACGTATGTCATCTATCTCCTGGCTCTCGATACGTGGGTGTAAATGTCTTTTTCTTTTCTCTCAGCTTTTATTTTTATTTTATATATTATTTATTTTTCTACATCGTTCTTTCCCTTATATTTTTTTCTATTTTCGATTTTTTCTCCCAGATATAGCTCTACTGATCCGGAACAATTTTTTTGATCCCAGACCACTCAACTGTTTTCTACGATATATAGTTGTTGTCTTATTTTTATTCTTATTATTATTGTAGTTAGTTATATCAACACACGAAAAAAATTATTGATTCAAAACAATTGTTCTGTTCAAATTTTTATTGCTTCAATTTGATTTTTTCATTTTTAAAATCTTTTGTAAAACTTTTTAGCATAAGAGATTCGTTTTTTTGTGGGTGTTTTTTCAAAGTCAGTGAGCAATATGTCTCAAAAATGGCTGATAAGATCAGTCTCAAATTTTTCGACAACTTTTTCAACTATACAGTAAAAAATTTTGCGTCAAAAAACTTAATGTTAAAAATTTTGATGTTAAATATTTAACACTTTTATGTGTAAATTCAAAATTTATTCTGTTAAATCAACACAAAAAAAGTCTTAAATATTTAACATAAAAATTTTTAACACAAATTTTTTTGACGCAATGATGCAAAATTTTTTACTGTGTATAGTTTTCATTGATTGATCTAAGAATTTTGAAATTTCGATAAATATTTTAATAAACAATTTAATGTTAAAATTTTCATCGAAATATATAAAATATTTTTTTGTGAACCCATCACTTTGTTAAAAATAGATATTTTGATAATTTCTTCGATTAATCATTATTATATAAGCGGAATTTTTTTAATTTTTTGAATTTCGATGATTTAAATGGCTAACAAAGTAATTATTCAAAGTCACTTCTATATTTATACATTTTATATATATATATATATATATATATATATATATATATATATATCAATTAAAAAGCTTGAGAAAAATGATTAAAAAATCACTTTTTTTTAGCATTTTTACGAAACAAAAGATAGCTTTTCTCCAAAAATAATTTCTTTATATCAAAAAAGCTCCTATCAGTGTACCAAAACGTCGTCGGCCATTTCCCCAGTACGAAGAGATACATACAGTGAGAAAATTCAGCTCTATTCATGAACTGCGAAATAGTCCGCAGACACTGAATCACAAATGAGGATTGAAATTTATGCAAAAACAAGATATCAATCTGGGAGTCGAGTGTGAATACGTTCAAGCAAAATGACCAAGTGAAGATGTGCTGGTTCTTTGATGCATGTGTATGTGTATGTATATGCAGATATAGAATATGAGCAGTTGGTATCAGTATTAGTATTAGTATGGGGAATTATAATAGTGGGATGAAGTAGTTGCAGTGGAAAGTAAAGGAAAGGAAAGGAAGTAGAAGTTGCCGGGAGAGAAAGAATAAGTTGAAGGAGGTGGGAAATAGAGTGGGACAGCTTGAACAAAGGTGGCTGTGACAAAAGAGCCAAGGACCCGGCAGTGCCAGAGGGTGGATGCTGGATGCTGTGGAGTGGGATTGAACGTTAGTGGAGGAGTTTGCGAGCACCGGAGCACAGAGACGTGGTAAATGGAACGCGCGACGCCGAGAGAGTTTTGCTGCCACTGCTGCTCCAGACTCCCAACCCGACCGAGACAGAGACAGAGACAGAGGCTGAGGGGGATGAAAGTACTCACCACAACGTTTCAGGGGTTGAAAAGTTCAATTGCGCGTATTTTCGTACTGACGGCTGATGCTGGATCCGGCTTCTTCGTCTCTTTATCGCGAGCTAAAATCTAGCTAAAGATCTCCAGACCTTTTTAACTTTTCTCGGGGAATTTTTAATTTTTTAGAAAGACGTAGGGGTTTTTATGAAATTTTTTTTAACTTTTATTGATACACACTGATAGGAGGATTTTTTTAAAATAAAAAAGAGAAGGCAAAAATTGTATTTAGAGACTTTTTTATCTAACTAGCTTAAAAAATGACTTTTGTTAAATTGCACTGTACTTTCTTAAATATTGACATTTTTAAAGATATAAGCTTATCCCGATGTTACACTCATCAAGACCTTTTATTTGAGTACCCACATCAATTTTTTCATATATTTATATATATATATATATATATAAAATATATCAAAATGCATGTAGGTACTCAAATGAAAGGTCTCGATGAGAGTAATAACGGAATGAGCTTTAAAAATGTCAATATTTTACAAGATAAAAGGTCATCTATTAATTATGTTAAATTGCACTGTACTTTCTTAAATATTGAAGTTTTTAAAGATATGAACTCATCTTGATGTTACACTCATCAAGAGCTTTCATTTGAGTACCCACATCAATTTTGCATATATTTATATATATCATATATATGTATATATGAAAAATATATCAAAAATGCATGTGGGTACTCAAATGAAAGCTCTTGATAATTGTAACATCGGGAT
>CAJNRD030001122.1:3259107-3284263 GCA_905319865.3 Cotesia congregata
ATATATTTATATATATATATATATATATAAAATATATCAAAATGCATGTAGGTACTCAAATGAAAGGTCTCGATGAGAGTAATAACGGAATGAGCTTAAAAATGTCAATATTTTTACAAGATAAAAGGTCATCTATTAATTATGTTAAATTGCACTGTACTTTCTTAAATATTGAAGTTTTTAAAGATATGAACTCATCTGATGTACACTCATCAAGAGCTTTCATTTGAATACCCACATGCATTTTGATATATTTTTCATATATTCATATATATAAATATATAAAATATATGAAAAATTGATGTGGGTACTCAAATGAAAGGTCTCGAAGTATAGACTTTTATTAAATAATTGATTTTTATTTTATTAAATTAGTATTTTTCTCATTAAAAAAATATTATTAAAAGTTAAAAAATAATTTCTAATAGTTGGAAAATTTTTAATTTGTTTGCAAATAAATAAATAAATAAATTTTTTAATAGTAAATAATTTCTCCTATCAGTATACAAATGAGGCAGTTAGCAAACAGAATAAAAGTTAATAATTACAGCAAAGTTACAAGTGCAAGGGTGCTTGTAACTTGTAACTCGTAAGAAGAAGCGGTAAAATTTAATGGACAGCTTGCTCCGAGCAATACTTGTTTCGTTTCGTAAAATTCGCAATATAATATAATTTTTGGTTTTATTATTTGAGGAGTCTGAGCCGCGTTTGCGCTGTGTCTCGTCATCGGATAATCGAAGCTCGTAAACTACCTCACAGGGGATGCGCAATTTTCTATTCGCCGCACGGCTATTACGGTTATTTATTTCCTGAAACGTGAGGGACGTTTCTGGTGGCTTTGCTCGTAAGAAAAATTAATGCGGTTGCTTACTTTGATAATTATCACGCGGCATTCACGATTTCAGGCGCTATTATTCTCGGTTTTTAATTAATAAGTGTATACCTAGCTGTCCCCTCTAATGTTCCGGTATAAACAGGAGTCATTATCGTCATCTGAGACTTGAGACTAATAATAATAACAAATAACAACTACCGTTGCCAAATGATTACAAATTAATTGCTCCGTAAAAATTCAATGGGCAAACAACATCAGCACACACATTTTATATACAGTTATATATTTACCACGAGCATTGTAATCATGTCTGGCTCGTCTTGAACTCATTAGCCGGCGACTTAGTGACTCTGTTTCTCATTGCGATGTACTGAGTGTCCCTACTTCAACCAACTAAATAACTAACTCATGTTTTTTTAATCACCGAACTTCATCCATAATTCATCAAGTTAAATCTACGACTTTGCGTTCGACGTCGGCATAAATATATAGTACAATGACATCTAAATAATATCAATCGATATTATATATAAATTTTGATAAATATGTCGCTTTACTTATACTGAATAAATTTTTTTATTTTGAATATTCATTATTTTATATCACTACATTAAAACAAAAATTAAAAAAAAATTTTTTGCGTTTTTAAAGTTATTTATTATTATTTTTATTATTTTAGGAGAAACATTGAAAATACGAAAAAATTATCAGATAACTTTTTTGTAAAAAATTAAATTTTTAACAAAAAAAGCACTTATCAATTTTTTATCTTTTAGACAAAATATTGATTTAAACAAAAAATTAAAAAATTTTATTTTTATTAATATTTAAATTCTCGTCCATATTTTAAAATATTTAAATGACTAAATCTTGGGAATTTGGACAATAAATGAAGATGTTAAATTATAGGAATTTCAACGTTTGGCTGATTTATTTCAGCTTAATCAGGCAAACTAAAAATAATAAATTATTTTTAATTAACACAAATAATTGACATGTAAAACAAAATAAATTAAAATAACAATAGTTACTCTTATGGTTATCATCCTCGTCTCATTTTTACACATTCAATAGATGTAATAGACTTATAGACGTAATAGATGTAATAGAGTCTTAACAAGTTGTTAATATTGTAATTTAAAAAGATGTTTGAGATTATGAATATGCTGTTTTACTCTAATAACATCTATTGACTTTGTAAAAATGAGACGAGGATGATAACCATAAGAGTAACTATTGTTATTTTAATTTATAATTTTAACATCTTTATTTATTGTCCAAATTCCCAAGATTTAGTCATTTATTTTTATTATTATTAATATTAATTTTTTCTAAATTTAGGGATAAAAATTATGCTATTAATAATTGATATTTTTTACAATGTACCACTAATTATTACTTTACACAACCGGGGATATGCAAATAAATCTAGCTGCATGACAAAAATAAAAATCGAAGAAATATGAAGAGTAGGTGGAAGCAGAGCAGTATAAGCTGAAGAATAATAACAATAACGATAACAATAACAGTAAAAGTAAGGCAAAACGAATAAGAATAACCGGAATGGAAGAACAAACCGCAAATAATTCGTACTCGAACGCATCGCGGTAATGTGATTAATGCGCGTTAGAATACGATTGAATGAGCGTAGGTTTTTTTTTTATCGAATAAAACGAAAGGGAGAATAGAAGGTGTCGGATATACGACAGCTGTAAGCCCCAGGGGAATACGAGTCCTCGACTCCTATCGAGCCAAGCAGTACAACCACCATCATATCACATATATATCTATAAAGGGAACATCAACTACCGTCATCATCGCCAGCCACCCTACCCTCACATTAGTATGGCATTGCGACGTGACTACTGCGCCAGATAGAGCCATGCTGCGGTGCATGTACATATCTCCGGGCAACCCTTGAACGGCCTGTTCACGTTCTACGTCCCCCATACTGACACACAATACCAAAGAACGGCAATATAGATCCATACATGTGTGCTGAATGTTCCATGGGGGCTCTCCTAAATGCTAAACACTCGGATTCGCGAATAGCCCGCTGCTGGATAGCGCTTGCAGCGGATAGTAGGACAGTGCAAGTTCTCGCGCCCCCTCGACATGAGCTACTGATATACCCGATGACGTGCCCGGGCATTAGCTCTAGTGGGTACGTCTGTACGTCTATACATCTATTGTATGAATCACGTATTATGTATTATGTATTATGTATTGAGTGTCGTGTTGTATGTATATATATGGATTCATGAATGTATGGATGTATCTCTGACGGATATACTGGATGTATGGATGCGCATTATGCCTTTGGGCTCAGCGACAGCTTTTACTACAATGCCTATTCGATTGTTCTGCGCTTTCCTGTCACCCACAACGGTTCACCGACACTAATTCGAGCGATTAAGTTTAATTTCACTCGCACGACCGGACTCCACCCTCGCCTTCATCCTCTACTCGCTACCCTCCACCCTCTGCTGGCAAATTAAAACAGGCGTGAGTCTATATTGACTATTCGACGTATGATGTAACAAATCGCTTTAATACCAAACACTAAATTATTATCAAACCCACTGTACTGTACTCTATGTACTCTTTGATATCGACTCGGCGTTTGCTGGTGGATTATTCTAACTTTACATTAATCATTGATATTACAATTTGCAAATGTTTCAGGACTTTTAGGATTTTTTTATAAATAAATTATTTTAATGAAATATTGGACAAAATTGAGGTCCAAAGTATTCAATAACTTAAAATTGATGTTTTTTTTTTTCAATGTTAATTGACTTTTTTCAATAAAATAAAAAAGACCTGTTGACTACAGATTTAAGTGTCATCTATATAGTTAAGAGTAAAAATATTTTGTGATTATATTTTTTCGTGATAGAAGTTAGCAGATATCCAACGATTTAAAAAATTTTTTATAAATAAACTATTATTATAAAAAGGAAAATTTTTATTTAATTTCACATCCAGAAATTTTAAGAGTCTTAGAAAACAATTTTTTTAAATATTTTTGATGATGAGTAATTATTTGGAGCAATTTTGAATGGTTTTGCCATTTTTTTGATTACATTTTTGATACTTGATCTTATAATAGTGGTATAATTTAAAGAAAATTAATCAAAAACTACCTAAATTGTGTATATTATAATAAAAAAATATCAAAAAATCAATGAAAATTTTTTTATTCACAATTCCAAGGCAAAATATTTGAATTCAAAGTTAAAAAGAAAAATTTTATTCCTTCTAATTAAAAAAAATTGTCAAAACAAAATTTAACTTATACCAGACACTTGATATAAAATAAAACTCAGCCGAAATTCAATATCCACTTTATTTTTAGTCGTTCCAATTTCTTATCGCAACGAACCTCAAAAAAAGAATGTCTGAATAGTGCGACCCGCAAAAAGTCTGATGATCCAAATTACCGTTTGATCGGCCGGATACCGAGTGTCCTATCTGGGAACTAAAAGTAGACCTCTGACCACAAGACCCAAAAACATAACCCGGAAAAATCAATATTAACATTATCCTCGAATAAAGATATAAAGTCCTCCTCAAACAAGAGTTCGAGTTCAAGTTGGAGTATTTGGAATAAAAGCAACCAAAGAATCAGCGAGGACGATCGATGACAATGGCGATGATGGAAGCATCAGAGCCTTAGCCTCGTCGGCGTCATTAGAGATGTTTGACACCGTCCCACACATTTCCACCATCGACCGTCTGAAAGTTTCCCTGCTTCGACACTTCCGCCCTTCGATCTACTTCTGAGATATCCACTCTCTCTTACAGCTCTTCTCCATATAATAGTAGTATACCTATATACTTATATATGTAAATCCTATCTTCCTTGCACCCCATCCCCAAGCAGCCCTGCATCACGTTCTCTGGTGTACTTCCTGCTCAGGCGTTTCAAGCGCCGACGGAAAATAACCCGCTACGCCCAGATATTTGTTTTTCTTTTTTCTTATCACCATTACGCTTCTCATACATACAAACAAACTTATCGCCATTCTACTTCTAGCTTCTCCTATTTTTAAATTACACTATTCTGAAAGTTTCTCATCGTAGATATCTACATATATTATACATGATACATGATACATGATATGCGGCCACACGATACGTGATACATGTGTAAGCCCATCCTGATTTTTTAATTAATCGTCTGCTACTGGAATTATTTCGTTATTATTGATGGGAATTTTCTGACCACCTTTAACAACCATTTGTTGTTATTATTGATAATTTTAATCAGAATTCACCCGGTGGATAAATAAAAGTAAGAAAAAAATGGAGGTTGCTTGACTGCTGCACCCGTTTGGTGAATCGTATGCGAACTCGACTAACGAGCCAAAGCGGGAATTATAATTACAAGAGTCGATGAACCGTCGTGGCTTTTCGTTTCGAACACAACTCGTCCCACCTTCCATTCTCGCCGACTCTATACTCTATACTCAATACTCTATATACATACACCGTACCCACATTATCGTTTTAACCGCACGTACTTATATCTATGTGTGTATACCAATAACCAGGTTCTGTAGTGCACATGCTTATAATAATGGGTCGCTCGTTTTACTGGAAACCCGTAGAATTCCGAGCTCCTGTGATGGGTTTCGGTAATAGTCGTCGACATAGCGGCGGTCGAATCACGCAACCATCCAATAATATAACCAAGCTTAGAACCGAGAGATGAGAGACGAGAGTCAAAAGTCCAAAACCCGTTAACTTTTGTCAATCTCGAACGTCGTTCAATGAAAGTTTTCATATTAATTAATGAAAGTGCAATTTGCTGGTATGCATTCTCGAAAATTTCAAAGTTCAAAAACATTTCTGCTTGATTCATGATTAAACTCATCGAAAATTTTTTATTATTTTGTACATTCACTTTTTAATCAAAGACCTGAATAAATATTTTCTAATAGTTAACAGAAATCTGTCAACTTTAAATAAATATTTATTTACAGTTAATAAATGATTCATTAGCTAAAATATATTTTAAATATATATGAAAATCAACCAAAAGTTAGTTATTAAAAATATATTTACTATAGATTTTTTTTTTATAGATTTTTAATGTATTTAAAATATATTTTTTATGTATTTCGACATATATTTTTTTTTCATGGGGGTATTAATAAATATTTCGCCGTTCTAATTAGCAAATTATCTAACTCGATTTGAGAGAATCTTTCATTTGTACGAAAATACAATTAGTTCAAAATTTATTATCACTTTAAAAAACCATTTAATATTTAATGAGATATAATATTTTAGTTAGGATCATTCAAATAATTTATAATTGGACTATTACTACATCAAAATATTAAAAAATCACCCTCTAAAAAATGAGGAGAGACCAATTGCTAATTAAATCGTCGATTTACTGAATCATCTAATGTTAAAAAATCATTTATTAACATTAAACAAAGCTTATCAAATAATAAATAATAAATTTCGTTTCTTGAATTTCAAATTCACTCTCTAAATACTTAATACAATAAATTAAAATTTACTCCTCCAAAATCCAGTAGTCGGCCAGAGCATTTAGAGACGCTGGTTGGTCCACAAAGACAAAGACAATTAACCGTAGCATCCGCTATAATTATTCGGCAGAACCTCGAAAGCTTCTCACGTTTCTAGGTCTGGGGTTGGACATGCGGGCCGCCGGAAATTGGCCCTGGAGCTGAGTAAGGGGGAGATAGCGGTTCCGATCGACCCTTCCGATTATATCGGACGTACCACCAGCACCAGCACGTCCTTCGATATCTATACCTATAACCCGAGGACCAAAATCTATAGATCTGTGTATGTGTACTTGTTCTCGTCCCTTTTTTCTTTTTTCGTATTTATTCTGGTATCCCCTTTTTATTTTTTTCAGAAACGGTGGTTGCTCGAACGAAGCCTCCTGCTCTGGTTCAGTCCTCGCCCTCTTGCTCTCCGATAATTTCGGCTCAAGCTTTTATTCCCGGGATTGGATTCGAGCGACGTTGGAAGCAGTGAACGCCGTCGGGAACCTGCAGTTCCGAGTCGAGTATAGAACCTAGTACGAGGGTCGACAGCCAGAGTTGGAATTGCGTGGGCATGTAGGGTGGGAATTGTTGCCGCCGCGTTACGCCAACTCTACTCTGTACGTGTGAATTTGTGTGTATGTGTGTTTGTAGCCGACTCAGTTCAACGTTGTGTGTTTTCCATTGCCTTCATCTCACTCTCACCCGTCCTATCTGAAACTCTATCGGCAAATCGAAACTCTCCCGGGACGACCCTGTGTGTATTTTCCGGACCGAGAAAATCCCGTTAACTTATTAGTAAGTGGGCTCATCCCCATATATATTCTGTATTCTCGCCTCCATGCAACCGTCGAACCCGGTTCCTGGTACTTAACGTCTTGCGTGACGTTTCGTTAAGGATGTTTACTTTTAGATGCTCACCACACACTCACACACTCACACACTCACACCCTCAATCCTAAACCGTAAGCCCTAACAGTATACATTTTATTATTATTATCCTTTTCCTTTATTCTTTTCTTACCCCTATTTTTACGCCGATTTATTAAAGATGGAACACAAGGGAAATCGATTTATTCAACGACAATAGCTTTTCAGGTCTTCAAATTTTATACTAATGTAATTACATCTTTTTATTTTTACCCGGGAAGAAATCTTTTTAGATGCCTGATTTTTATGTTATGCCATGAGGTTGAATAAATTTTAAACATCATTTTTTGTTTTAATATATTTTATGAAAGTGGTGTTTGAATTAATTCGTAGCGTTTTAAAAAAGATAGCGCAAATAGTACAGGATTCCATTGGTACCTAAAGTTATCTACTTTATGTGAAACAGCTATCATTAGGGGTGTCAAAAGCTATCATTACTATTTTTTTAACGTAAACAACAACACTCCGTAATTCATTAAAGACGTCAAAATTAGTTCCGGATAAAGTGTTTTTACAGGGAGTTTTGCTTCATTATTTTAATATGAATAAAACTGCTGCCGAAAGTCATCGAATTTTAGTGGATGTTTATGGTGAGCATGCTCTAGCTGAGCAAACATGTAGAAATTGGTTTCAAACGTGGTGATTTCGATCTGGAAGATAAAGAACGACCTGGGCAGCCGAAAAAGTTTGAAGATGAAAAATTGGAGGAATTGCTCAATGAAAACTCATGTCAAACGCTTCAGGAATTGGCTCCGTCATTGAATAAGGGATTTTTTGTATTTGAATTTAAATAAATAATTTTATGTAAAGTTAAAAACGCTACGAATTAATTCCAACTCCTAATAATTTCTAAATTCAGCGACTCAAATCAATCTACACTGACAAAAAATTAACTTGATTCAAGAGGAAAAATCTTGATCCATGAATATCATTTTTAAAAGTTTAATCTTCTTGAATCAAGCAGAAAAATTATTAAACTAAGAACTTTTTCTTGGTTTGATTAAATTTTACTTCCAAGATGATAAAACTGTAAAATAAAATTCTTAGATTAAGATTTTTACTTTTTAATTTAATTAATTCTTTTATCAGTGTTCCAATTTCCATATCAAGATATTTGAAAAATAATAAATGGATATATTAAGCCTCATAAAAAAATTTTTTCACAGTAAATAATTATGATTTGTTGTTAAAAAATACTTTCAACATTTTTTAATATAAAGCCAAACAAGATTTTCTCAGAAATGCAAGAAAAAGCAATTAATTTCTCACAACCAAGTTATTTTCGACGAGTTTTCCCTCCCATTGATCAAAAGGGGGAGGCATGCAACATAAAATAGAGCAACGCGGTGAATCGTCAATACCACTTGTTCTCTCAGCATCAGGCACGGATAACAATTAATTACTGAGTGTTTAATTATCGAAAGCTTGCAAGTAATACTACATCATCTAAAATGTTGAATACTCCAAGAACTGACGGGGTATAAAGTACGATACTTATGTGGTGGAGTAAGAAGTAAAACAGGCGAGAGGGGACGATGAAGCATACATATATAGTACCTCAGCATATAAAAGGAAGGAGTGAATAAGAAGGAGAGCTTCGTCTTGTAACTTGATATTTTATGGTTGCATGTACAACTCTCAGCTCTCAGCGTCTACTGACATTTAGCTCTTGTGGAAATACTCAACCCCCGACGGTCGCTCGTAATTAACTCGAGTTTAACGTCGACGAGTAAACTCAGCGGGCCGCGGATGTATAAATACTTTGGCGGTGAAAAGAGCAAACGAGAAGTTGAGGATAAAAGAGGAGCTCAGACTGGGAGCTGTGAGGAAAGAGCACCCGAGCGCGAGTAATGGAAGCTGAGCTGAGCAGTCAGTACAGAGTACAGAGAGTACTATACTATTATATACCATTACACAGAAAGAATAAGAATCCACAAGACGTTAATTCATCTTTCTTCTTTCACCTGCGAATTGCGAGCCCTTGACTACCCGCGAGGACGCTTTGCTCCTATACCATCCCACCTCTTCGCCTCTCGAGGAGTTTTAACCTGTTGCGATGGCACACAACTCACCTATCACCATTGATCTTTTTATTTACTTCCTGTCTAGCCAACACATACTCCGACTCACACTAACACTAGTCGAGAGTTAGAGCAGCAGCAATTGTAAAAATTTAATCTCTGGTTCTCTCCCGGTAGGGCCAGTCTATAAATAACGAAAGCGAAACGAAAAACGCGGAAAGCTAGGGAAGAATAAAAATAAAAATAAAATAAAGAGGCGAAACATTTCCCGGAAAAACGTACCAAGAGCACCAGAAATAACAAAAAAAAATAAAATAATAAAGGTAAAAAAATAAAATAAGAAAGTATAAGAGTGAGAATAAAGAATAAAAAATATCTGCAGTGTCAAATAATCTCCAGCAGGCAAACGAAGGGGAGGAAAATACTGTAAAGGATGACTGTACAAAATGCATGAGATATCGGAGAGGAGAATGAGCGCATAACCTGGTAGATGCCGTGGCTGAGCTGAGCAGAGACATATCGCCGGTTCCTGGTTGCTGGTTAGGTTGCCTTGGGGGAGGAGCTATCAGTCCGTGGTGTGTAAAACTTGCTCGCGATGGTCCGTAGTCAAGAGAAGTGAGGGTGAGGGTGGCGTCGGGAGCAGAGACGCAAATGGACGGAAAAGAGGAGAGAACAACCCGGATAGTGGATCCTGGATGAGAGATAGAATTCCAACCCGTCTCTGGATGAGAGCCAACATCAACCCCGAGTGTGTGAAACTTGCTGGGACTGAGAGATGAGGGACCAGTCGGGAGAAAGTGCATCTCCTGTTTTAGAATGGGACGGCTGCATCAGAGAGAAAAATGAAAAATTTATAAAATTAAAAAAAATTTTAAAAAAGAGAATAGAGGAAAGAGAAAGAGGAATAATAAAAGTGAGCTGATGAGTTATGGGAAGGGCAGAGAGCGGGCTTCCACCCGCTATTGCTAATCAGTGATCGATACTTTGCTTTTTTTTTTTTTTTGATAATATTAGGCGTTTTTTTATTGGAGAATAATTATGGAAATAAATTAGAAATTTTTTGCAGTATTGTTGGAAGTGAATTTTGTGCTTTTTAATTCTTACAAGTAGCATTTTTCTAATAAATTCTATCAATAATAAATTATTTGTTAAGAAGTCATAAAAATTAAAATCGATATAATCATTACTAAAAAAAGAATCTCCAGATTCACTCCGTTTTTCATTCCTTTACTCCGAGTGATGGAAGTTAAAATTCACTCTTGATTTTTAACGGTACATTGTTTAAAAAAATAAAAAAAACTGATACCGAGTTCCAGATTCCAGTTACTAAGACACGCCTATCTCTGAATTCTGAATAATATTCCGCGAATTACCGGAAAATTAAGGACAGTTCTTAGAGTTTGGAGTCCTCCAGTTTGCCGGTAAATGGACTTGAAGCTAAGTGGAAGCAGAACTGAGTGGTAAGCAACCAGATATAGAGATATCAAGCTCTGTTGAGAATAACTGGAAAGGAGAAGTACCTTGGCCCGTTTGGAGACCGGAAAACTAGCGGAGAGGAATACGAAGACACGGCGAGCAATTGCATTACTGGTGGAGGAGCTCCACAGTGAAGGTAGTCGCGCTCACTTAATTCTATTTCGATATCCTCGCAGTACACTCCTGTCGTTTCTTTTACTCGGTCTTTCGGTCTCACGGTCTTGTCTTCTCGGCTCCAGCAAAATGACATTTTCTCTCCACTTAGTCTTTTTGGATTATCAATCTTCAGGCACTTTTCTCTGGGTTCTGTTCGGCAGCACACCAGTCTCTCGCTCAACTCGCTTTTGTGCCCGACTTAAACTTTCTTATTCATCGTACGTACCGGGACATTTTTATTCCTATCATAGGAAATCTATTTTTTCCTTTTTCCTCTTTTCCTTTCTCTTTCTTGCGCTCAGACCTTGCATTTATTTGATTTTGATCTCCAGACGGCTCGGAAAAAGGTGTCAGAGTGTATACAGCCTCGATATACACGTATATATCTATACATCTACGCCAAAGTACGTGGAGAGAAGATGAGAGTCCAGATTGTGCAAGCAACTCGATCAGCCGGTCTATAATGAAATAAGGCCTGTAATGGGCTCTCGCTGGAGTTCCTTAACTTGGTCCGAGACCCGAGCCCGAGATGACTTTGACGTACGGTGAAACCATTAAACTCTCAGAGTATCATGTATATTCGTTCCCTTCTACATATATATCTATCTCTGTCTCTGTCTCTTTATCTCATTCTCTCTTTCTCTCTCTCTATCTGCCTTTTACCCTACACCTAGCCAGATACAGATACAGAGCACAAAGCGAAAATTTCAGTCGCAGCTGGAGATACGGTACGCCGCTTCCGGAATTATTTGGGCAGGGCACAGTTGCGTGGGTGATGATCATTTACCATAAAGACCCATTAAACCGAGCTGCGTGTTGCAGTCTAGGTTTTCCCTTTCTGTGCTGAGAGTAGACAAAAAATTAAAAATACTCTGACTCTGCTGTGAAATAATAACAAAAATAAAAGAAAAACAGCCGTATAAAAAACACCCGTCTCTCATTTTCCCAGAGTGCACTGGGATTTTTCATCGCCATTAGTGACTGTCACTTGTGCCTCTTCATAACACATTCCATTCCCACTCGGTATTTGTTTTGCCGTATACACCCTCACACTTTTGCTGGATAAATATACCGCCCGGTAAGGGTAGAGGTGGCGTAAGTTTAAATTCAGTATACTGGTAATTGATTTTATGGGATGATTGAAATTATTTTTACAGGTTGACAGCTTCTATTTGAGCCATTGCTGTCCGGTGCTTTTATATATTAATAAACTTTTTGAATTAATGAAATTTTATTGATTTTATAAGTGATCAATGAAAGTGATTTTATTGAAATTTGTTTTATTTTATTTATTAACTGTTAATAAATGATTTTTAAAATCAAAAGAAAAAATAGCAAGTTTCTTTTGACACTTTCTATAACCCTATAGCTCGAATACATGATAATAATTAAATTCACTAAATAAATTAACGTTTTTAATATTTAAAAATATAAAAGATAATTATGAGCTGTGATAAAATTTGATATTTTACAATAAACGTTATTATAATATAAAATAATTAATCCAAATAATTTATAAAGATGATTTTTGTTTATAAGCGATCTTCATATTATATCACATTGGAAGCGAAACAAATTCACGCAACAAAATATTTATTAACTGTTTTAATAAATATTTGTTAACTATTAATAAATGTATACTTCCTTCCCAAATCAATATTTATTGAATGTTAAAAAATATTTATTAAAATTTAATAAATTAAATAATTGTCTTCAAATAAATTAAATTATTAATAGTTAATAAATCCTTCTATCAATGAACGGAATCTTTCAACGTAATTCTTACAATAATTTTACTTTTACAAAATAAATAAATTTTTCATAACAAAATAAATTTTCTTTGATAGTTCTTATTTTAATTATTCTTCACTTTTTAGTTTGATTTTCTATTAAACCGTATTTTTTAATTGTTCAAACTATAATTTTTCTAATGGATGATTCTGATGATTCCCAATAGGATCTATCATCTAATATATAGTAATAGCGGCAAATATTAATTCGTTGGAGGGTAGCGAGAGCAGTCTGCAGTTAACCATGATATAGTTGAAGGGTGAGTTAAAACATGGAGCTGGAACCAACACTTGTACTGGGACAACAAGCATCCTCACAAATAGCAGAGTAGAGCAGAGATAGAACCAGCATACGTGTATAAATATATACTTAAACAGCCCAGAGTGCAAGTATGTGTATTTTAGTACCGTCGACAGTCTGCAGTCTGGCTCGCATTGGTTGCACTGGATAGGACAACGCATTGGTGGTCCTACTGGTACTGGTACTCTGGACTACTGGGACGAAATACCGCGTAGCATGTTCCATCGCGGCAGCACACGCTTGACCATCATTTTAATGAAGATGTAATTACGGGCGTTTCGACGCTGGAATCAGCAATGCAAGCCCACCAGCCGACACATCCCAATGCATTATTGGCTGTGTTATTCAGGAAGGTCTATATATGTGTATACATATGTACGGATCCAATGTATTTATATCCATCCCCATCCTCACAAATAAAATACAATGTCATCGAAAATTGAGATATCACCGAGTGTTATAACGTTTAATCACATAAACACATCCATCACGTTTTCACGCGGTATCCTACAATTATAATTATGATATTGAAGTGAAAATTCTCGGGGAAGTCAAAGTAATTTTAACTAAATTAATCCTGACGAAATTGATAGTTAAAAAATTTTTTAATTATTTCTTGTAGAAAAATATAAAAAATTTGCACTTTTGTAGAAATTTTAAAAAATTTAATAATGAAAACTTTTTAAATAAACTATTTATTTAAAAAATTTGATTACTGAAAAATATATATTAAACTTAACACTGGACGAAGATTAAAATGTTTTAAAAGTTAATTTTTTAAACTAATTATTCAATATAGTTTAAAATTTTAATATCAGTTGAAGAAAATAGCATTCAATTCCATTGAAACTTCTTGATAAAAAAACTTCTTTTAAAACTAAAATAATAATTATAATATTTAAGTTAATTTTTCGAGAAAATTAAAGTAATTTTTACTAAATTAAATCCTGACGAAATTTTTTTCAATTCTTCCTGACGAATGATTAATTAAAAAATAAATTTTTAAAAATCTTCCACTTGTATAAATTTGGAAAAACTGTTCGAAAATTTTTTTAATAAATTATTTGTTCAAAAAATCTAAAAATTAAAAAATCTCTGATGAATTTAAATACAAGGCAAAAATGTTTTAGAATTAAATTAAAAATAACAGCATTTACTCAAAATAATTAATATTTTAAGTGACAAAAAATTACACAAAAAAATCTCCGACCAATTTCCAAACCATCAAATGCGTCGATCAAGAATAAAAAATAACATGCGATTACAATGGAGTTATTTAGCAGGTGTATTACCGGCCACCCTTTACTTCTCTTTAGGGCACAGCATTAAACCTTAACCCGGGTTGTTCCCTTCCCTTCTCTTTTATTACTCGCCGAAAATCAAACACCCAAAAACACAATCGGAGATGACGATCGGATCGTAGGATTTTTTTATTCCGTGATCGCATATCTGTTTGCAAAGCCGAGCCAGGATTTGATCCCGGGATCGGGATTGGCATTAGAACCGAGATCGGGACACAATCAAACGCACACGGGGAGTTGAGCTGACAATGCTAAAGCATGGGACAACAAAGAGGAGGCGAAGCGATTGGGTATGGTACCTAACAGGAGGAAAGCCTTATATTAATTAGAACAGTTAGGGGAAAACTAGCTCGCCCAATGTGCTTTCGGTGATTCAAGTCTCTAACAGGATTACACAGCGAACGCCAGAGAGTAGGTTTTGGCGTTGCCATGCCATCCCACACCCATCGCCCTTCGCCCTCACCCTCGCCCCGACTAGACCTGTTATTCTCTCATGCACATATACTACGGGGATACATGCGGCTACGCAATTACGTCCATGTATAATGCACATGCAGTCCGCTCGTGGCTTCCAGCTCCAGATATTTCCGATCTGATCGATAACATCCACACATACGTCCCCATATTCTCCAGTGTAGATATATTATCTATAATATAGACATACATTATAACCTCTTGACCATACAAGGGAGCTAAACAACCGAACCTGTTAATTACAGGGCAAGAGGCCACCACAAAAAATAGAGATTCATTATTCATTTTATTCATACGTCAGACTATCCCTATAACTCTATAACATACCGCTAGAATTTTTCTCTCAACTCTTCTCAGAAATTTCATCATTTATTTATTAAAAAAGTTTAATTTAAAGGAAACCGATTTTCTGTGATGATATAATTTGTTGATTCAACAATCGAATTTTTGAGATTGAATTTTGAGTTCACGGGCTAGACTCGTGTTGAAATTTTTATTGCTTTTCTTTTATTGGATCCGCTTTTTTTTTTAAATTACATACTGTACTCCGAACTCATGTTGGATTTCACAACTTTGTTGAGGTCAATTTCATATTTGCTTTATTGGTGAAGTTTTTCATCGTTTCAAGGACAATTGCTGTTGAAGTTTAATGGAATTTTTTAATTAAATTAGCAATTTTAAATTCGTGAAGTTATCTAATTAAATGGACTAAAAATATATATTTTACAATAAACAAATAATTAAATAATATTTCAAAAATCCTTTGAATTAAAAAAAAAATCTACCGTACGCTATTTGTAAAATAATTTGGATTTTTAAAAATTGTAATTTATTCAACAACAATATTCATAAAAATTTTTTCCTACACAGAAAAAAAAAATGTTCTTGAATCAAGTATATAATTTTTTTTAGGTCTAAAAAGTAGCCCCCAGATTAAAGCTCAAAATATTATCAATAAAAAAACATTTATTACTTATCCCGAAAAATATTTCTCGTGTATTAAAAATAAAAAAATTCGTTGATACGGAATTGAACAAAATAATTCAGTGACATTCAAGATTGCAACTGGTTTAAATTTGAAACGGTAGCATAAAATAAATTCACATGTCCCACGTAAAAATCTCAGGGACCCGCCTTTCTACATAATAATAAAAACAGATTGGTGGAGTGCATCATCAACTTAGCAAATAAGTAAAGAGTATACTGGGAATCGATAAGCTGCTCTCTTGATGGGACTGAGGGTGAATTTACCCTCAGGCTAGAACACTCTACTCTTCTTCTCTACTTTGCTCAACTAGGTGCCTACCTACTACCCTTCGCCCTGCAGTTTATCAGATCGCCCTACTACACCATTACTGTTATTAGATGAATCTCCACCGGATCTGGCTGACGACCTGCCCTGGTTGTTATTTTATCTTACGCGTTTTTTATTGCTAAAAGCAACTCTCGAAGAATCACCAGCGATTATGTCAATAATTAATTATTCGATCCAATCTGGTGTCTCGAGTTAAATCGAAGAAGTTTAGACCAACAACAACTTTAAGGGTTTTAGGATCCAGAAGAAGATTAGTCGCCTTTTCCATCAGCTTGTTCCTTATACTTGCGAGCAAGTTTCATCAACGCCGGTTAATAACACCACCCGCGGGCTCGGCCAGAGCAAGAGAGCTAAAGTAAGGCGACTGAGCAGCAAGAAGGAGTTGACTTATAGACTACTCAAGGGGAGGATTTGTCGTTATAGGTGACGCGAACGACGTGCAAATAACTCTCTTCGCCTCGTTATAAAACGGTAATTGGGTTGCTACAGGTATAACGTTAACTTAAGTTTATATAAAGTTCATTGGCCGAGACGTTTTCTCAGCTTAGAGGAAACTCTCAGATGTTTGATTCTAGTGTATAGAATACAACGTTGTCTAATAATGCTCACATACTTATCATGCGGATAGAATTACTAGAAATCTATTTTAGATCTAGGTGTTTGATGAATTTTAAGAGACTTTACATGCACTGAAAAAAAAAATTCTTGGTTCAAGAAAATATAAATGGAGGTTGAAAATTTCTTGAATAAAGTTTCTTGAGCCAAGAAAATTTTTTCTTGCTCCAAAATAACTTTCGTTTTCCTTAAAATTTTTTTGGTGCAAGAAATTTATTTCTTGTGAGTAGAATTTTTAAAAAATATTATTTTTTAGTTTAATTTTGTGCTATGAAAAAAATTTTTTTTGGTTACATAATGTCAAAATAAAAATCCTATCAAAATAAGAGCCTTTAATATTAATAATTAGAGGTCACAATTTGAAATTTTCCATTTTACATTCAAGTATCCCATGAAAAAAAAAACATAAATATATAAAAAATATGTATAGTAAATATATTTTTAATAACTAACTTTTGGCCGATTTTCATATATATTTTATATATTTTAAATATATTTTAGATATATTCAAGATATATCTTAAAATATATAAAAAATACATAGCTAAAAGTATAAAAAAAATATATTTGAAATATATAAAATATATTATGAAAATCGGCCAAAAGTTAATTATTAAAAATATATTTACAATACGTAATTTATAGATTTTTAATATATTTAAAATATATTTTTTATGTATTTCAACATATATTTTTTTTTCATGGGGGTAACATGAGAAAAAATATTTTTGAACTTTGAAATTTTATATTTCGTCTTAAAAGCAACTGATAAAAAATGTTGTACATATTTTTTGTAAAAAATTAAACGTTCTACAAAAAAAAATACCTTTTAATTTTTCGATAAATTTAATGGTTCAAAAGTTATTTGACATAAAATTTAGATGCATTCTAAATTGTCAGTTTTTTTTATTTTTCGGCGGAATTATTACTAAAATAAAAATTTGTCATTTATTATTTGTAAAAAACAAAAAAAAGAAGTTATTAATTAAGTTAAAAGTCACTGGTATAGATATATCAATTTTAATATTAATCAATTGAAAAGTTTCTTTAGAATAAACGATTAAAAAAGCCTTTTTTGGCTTTTTAACTGCGTACAACCCTCCAGTACTCCCTTGATCGATAAATATTCTAAATGTCGCCTGATATGAGAAGCATGGATGTAAAAATAAATAGAGTCTGTGTCTGTGAAAATATGTCGAGCCGAGGAAAGAGCAAAGCAGCATTTAAAAATGCAATAATAACAACAAAAGCAGTCTAGAGTCTAGAGTATGTAAAGCCGAGTTTATAGGATGCAGACGGATATGAAAGATATAAAAATAAAGTAAGAATGATAAAAATAATAAAAGCAAGAAGTAGGAGGAGGGGTGAAGGCGCAATGGGTAAAGTGGAAATGGTGGAGTCTGATGAAACATTTAATGTGGGAAAACTCACAACTCCCGCTGGTCTTACGGTAGATTTCATTCCCAGCCAGCAGCCAACAAGCAACGTGTCCCGGCGGTACGGCTGACACACACCGCGTATACATAGTGAGTATACAGAGTAGTGGTTCGAGTTTAGATGAGAACACTACACGGGACTATATAAGTCCGGTTGCCGGAAACCACCCCATCCAGTTGGAGAGATGCTGCGGTCCAGCTTTAAGCGCCGGGAACGCCAGAGCCAACGGAATCTCGATCTCGAGGGTTGGATTTTAGCTGCCGGGGTCACCAACGAATTCTACCGACCGTTATCTTCTTCTATAACGCATTTATGCTTATTATTATCCTTTATTATTATTGTTTATATTGTTTCCAGTTACAGATAAATACTAAACATTTGATTATTGTAAAATTTTACAATTATTGTTTAGTTTTACAGTCATCTGATTTTTTTTAAGCATGAAAAATCTAAAATCTAACATTTTTAATTATTTTTTTTTATAATAAATTTACGGATATAATTATTAAAATTTGTAAAAATAAAATTTTTAATGCTTACAAAAATTTAATGGCAATTAAAAGTTTTTAATAAAATTTATTTTAATAAATCGACATATTTATGGTATTTTTATATGTGAAAAAAATTTAACAATACAAAAAATTTTAAAAATATCAACTTTTTTAATTTTAAAGATCGTTCAAAAATAAATAATTAAAATACTTTACTCTATTTTTAAAAAAATTAAAAAATATAACATAAATTATTTTAAAAAATGGATAATTAAAAAAATGACAATTATTAATTTTATTTTGAAGTGAAAATATAAAATTTTCAATTAAAAATAATGGCAATTTTGAAATTAACCCGTCAACATCTAATAAAAAAAAATATTGTTTCCAATACCTATTAATTGATAGTTAATAATCGAACAAAATAAAATTATAAGTAATTTCAAATATAAAATAATTATTTCCATATATATTGGTAGTAAATATCAATAACTTTTATCCCCCGATAATTTATCGGTCAATAAAATTCCAGAGAAATAAAAATAAATAATGGGTTTGATAACGCGCTGATTAAGACATTCTGTATTCTATATTCGGCTATTAACAACCATTCCCGCTTGAGTTGACTTTCTGACGCGATATTATACCTCGTAGATTCGTAGAAAATTCTTCTTATCGGGTGGCGGTATATAACGCAGGGGTGAGAGGTTTGAGAATCAATTAATGCCCTAAAACGGTGCCGTCAGGGCGGGTAATTGGCGCGGGAATGCGTTTATCGGGGCATAAACTGCGGAAAGGGGGACACGAGGGTGTGTATGGATGGCGATGGCGAGAGAGTGGGTGGTCGGTTCAAGAGAGCGAATGTAGAGGGTCAAACGAAGAACACAAGCGCTCTCGGCTCTCGGCTCTCGGCTCTCGGCTGCTATACATATATAATACATATATACAGTTATATCCCGCAGTGTTATGCGGAAAAGGAAAAAAATCGATACAATCTACCATCTGCTAATAATAGAGGCTTAGCCCGGATCTATTCATCCGCGATGCTTCCAGAGTGCTAGTAGTCACTACGTGTTTGCGCTTTACTCTCATACACCCTCCTGTTATATATATATATATAGTTGTTACCTGGTGTGTATGCAAACTTGCACTGAATACTAGTCAACACCCTCGCAACAATACCTAACTACCCTACTCTACATGTATTTTCCTAGCTGCCTACCTATATAATACCCGATATAACAACACAATAAAAACTCAAATTTATGTATATCCTTTACAAAATCCTGGATAATAATAATAATAATATTTCTAAATAGATACACGGAAAATTAAAACTTGCTAAAATGAAAACCAAATCTCTACCACTGTTCAAAATAAACCGTGTTACATTTTTTAGTACCTTAAATAAATAATTTAATGTTTTTTTACACATATCGACGTTCCAATTAGCAAATTGTCTAACTCCATTTTAGAGAATCAATTTGTACGAAATAGCAATTAGTTAAAAATTTATTATCACTTTAAAAAATAATTTAATATCTAATAGAGGTATAATATTTTGGTTTGCTACATCAAAATATTAAAAAATCATCCTCTAAAAAATAAGAAGTTAGACCAATTGCTAATTAGACCGTCGAATTTATTATTCACTATATATTCTACATCTCAATTAATTAATCAGCAGCTCAATTTAAAGACACAATAATTGAAATTTCTTGTATTTTTTTAAATTGACCTTTCAAAAAAAAAGTTTACTCTCTTAGATTGGTTAAAAATTCAATTTATATTAACAAAATTAATCATTTAAATATTTTTTGAATTTAATGAAGATCTAAAAAATTAATAAAGGAATTGTTCGAATACTAAAAATAGAAAATGTAATTTTTTTTTTTCATGAAAATATGAATGAAGAAATTAAAAAAAAAGACAAGATAAAAATTTTTGATTTTCTTATTTAGATAATTTTTCAAAAGATTTCCGCTCCATTTTGCAAGAAGTGAAGTTATTATTTTTAAAAGTTCTAATAAAAAATGTTTGATGTACATTTAAATTTTATGCAAGGTCCTTAGACTTTACGAACAGAAAAATTGGTTCTATTGAAGAAACAGTCATATCCGTTGTGTTAGATAAAAAAAAGTTTATTATATTATTAATAAAAAAAAAAAAATATTCCTTAGGCAGCTCCAGCAAGGATAAAAATGAAAAAAACAATTCTTGGGGATATATTTAAAATTTAGTGCATGCACCAGGGAGCTTTTGTTGGTGGTTTTGGTTTTATTAAGCATGCATCAATAAAAAAAATATTGAACAAAAATTGAGAAGCACCAGAAGTCATTTTGTACGTGAAAAATATATTTAAAAAGGCGGATTAACGAAATTCGATACGTGCGGTAAAGGGAAAGGCGAGTCGACAGAAGTTTTAGGTATAGTTATAATACGCATCAGTGTATGTTCTGTACGGTGTACTGGAGTCGCCGGGGTGTGTGAAACCCGGGAACAGAACAGAACGGAACGGAAGGGAAAAAAACACCGAGAGAGCACGGAGCGCTCACGAATACTTAACGAGTATGGGGTAGAGACGCAGAGAAGATCCGAGTAGAGAGCAGAGAGCACAGTACTATACGCTGTACCGAGTTGAGAGCGTTGCACGTGAGATAGAAACACAATATGCTGCGAGCTATACTGCGCGGGGAGTTGAGATATAAAGGAAAAAAGTAAAGAGTAGGTACAAAAAAAGGGAAGAGAAAGAGGAAGAGGTAGAGATTCAGGAGAGTGCTGAGGGAGCAAGTGAGTAACGTAGCATGCGATGAACGAATGAACGGAAGGCCTTCGACGAAGCGCAAATTAATTCAACGCACAACTCTCTTTCTCTTTCTCTTTCTCTTTCTCTGTGCTGGTGCTGGGAGGGGCTCGCCAGGCCTCCGGAGAAGCACGGCTGAGGGTTATAAAACGCCGAACCACCGAGAAAAAAATATATGTGAGCAAAAAACGGGGAGCTAAAGCGAGAGAGAGAGTTATGAAACGTGAGGACACGGGCTCACGTCGCCGTCGTCGTCATCCTCGGTGAGAGCGCCGTGGAAAACCGAGGAAGCGTGAGGGAAAGATAACGCCTGCACACGAGATATCGATGTCATAAATTACTTCCAATTTTCACTTGATTTATTATCAGATCGCCTTTATTACTATTGAATTCGATTAATTTATTCATTTGATTTTATTCACCTTCGTCGTGTCATGTACACTGCATGACGCCACGCCACAGAGAGTGCTTTACGATCGAAAAATTTTTTTCGGCAACTATTTTCATTATTATGGTCTTGTTAGTTCACGGAATTAAGATATTTTGCATACTATTGTCAATATAATTTAATGAAGATTAATTTGACACTTTTCAAAAATTGATTTAATTGACTAGAAACGGAAAAAAACATCAAAATAGGTCAAAAAATTATCCTTTTCGTCATATATGAAGCTCTGAAAACACTGTAACTTGCAAAAAAATGCATCAATTGAGTAAAATTTTTGTAAAAAAAATTCTTAAGGAGAATTGTAGGTCACTCAATGCGAATGGTTAGGTAATTTAATTTCATTCATGTAAAATTAACAAAATAAAAAAGCCAGAAGACTGATATATATCTATAAGATAGGGTGCGTCAAAATTTAATCTCTAAAAGCTACCTTTTAAAATTGGAATTTTGAGTTCCGCTCTTAGCAGGAGTTAGGTTTGGGCATTTCCTGAGATATTTTGATGGGTCAGGATTTATTTGATGCTCACATAATTGTTTAACAGGAGTTTTGTTGAAGCCATTTTTCTGGAATTTCAAAATTTCAAAATTTGGCCAAACGAAACTCCTGTTAAAAAATTCTGTGAATATCAAATAAATTTTATCACACCAAAATATATCAGAAAATGCCCAAATACAGCTTATGTTAAAAGCGAAACTCAAAATTTCAATGTTAAAAGGTTGCTTTCGAAGATTAAATTTTGACGCACCCTACTATATATATCCATGTAAAATTTATATCGATGGTGATATACATTTTATGTACATTTATTCCACCAGGAGCGCCTATGCATTACCTTCCTAGTACAGCTGTTTTTTCGGCAACTAATTTTGAACGACTTATTTTTTTTTAATATTTCATAATTAAATGAGCATTATGAGTCGTGGACTTTTGGATTTTCCAAACTTTTATCGTTATTATTCTATTCTCATTATAATGCTGAATAATGATTATATAACTGCGGTGACGGTCTGTGGTCGAAAACGGAGTGTACCACTTGAGGACGCAGAAAGTACAATAACTCCGTTTATAGACACGTGCATAAGCCGAGGAGTTGAGTATTGACGTTGGGTTCGAACTAGGCTCGACTGAACTCGTCATTGTCGACTTACTCCCCGATTGTAGAATAGCTCCTCTGCTCTCTACTGGTGATCCTCATCATCAATCCCCTCGTCGACAGCGAACTGCGGGTGTACATACATAATACATCTGGATCTAGAGACTCAATCTTGCTCATCATCCCCCTTCTTATATATACATACATAGATATATAACATAGGTTCTTGGTTCTTCTATTCCGGGCAGAGCTTATTCTCTCTTATTTTTAATCCATCCCCATCTCGATCTCTGTCTCAGACCCGGCATTTGTCTCCGTTCCTCGACTCTGATCTACAACAAACGACTCGAGAGTTCGCGCAGAGCTAAGAGCCAAGTCCTGACGCTCGTTTGTTCTCAGTATCTCTTCACTCTGTTCCCGTCGACTTTTTTCGTCGCGCCCTCTCATCCACGCACTTCCCTTTTGCTCACGTACCACTCGAGAGAGCATTTCTGTCGTCAGCCCGGTACATACTGCTGTTGTACACGGGACTAGTCACCGAGGGTGATACTACACTACCTCTTTTATTCCTCTTCTTCTTATTTTTCTTCCTCCTCTTTTTCCTCTTCCTCTTCTTCTTCGTCCTCTTATCCTTGTCTTTCAAGCCCCCCTCTCTCTCTCTTCCTGCCAACGACAAAGAGTAACGGAGAAACAGAGTACAACTCGGCCACCCTCTTCCTTAACAAGCAACAAGGGTGGAGAATTAATGAGAGAGGGCGCTCGGGCAGACACTTGTGGCTACCGCCCAACCCCAGTCACCCAAGTCTACTTCCCCTTTCTGCTTCAATCCCCAGCGAAATACATCCCTTCAACACTTGTGCTCTCTATCTCGCTCTCTCGCTCTCGTTCTCTCTCTTACTCTACATACCTCATATATATCTGTATTTATATACCCAGATATATGTGTATATTATGAGCATACTCGCCTGTGTTACGTGCAATCCACTGATTACTCGGATACCACGACGTGTTTGTCTCGATAACGGATGAACGAACAACGCGACTACTCCCCGATTCGTATCGAATTTTATACAAATTCTCGGAATTTTTAGGAATAAAAAAAATTTTTTTTACTATTAAAATTAACTTGGATTACTCACCGTTACGGGGATATTCATTTTTACTCGTAATCCACTGGTTCTCTTCTGCTATCCGAGATTTCTGGGTAAATATTTTAAATATGATGAATGAAAAATAAATACTCGGTGAAAAATAAACGCTGTGCCACATAACAGCCATCACGACAAATGTCAAGTCTGAAAAAAATTATAAAAATATTTTTTAGCTCCAAATAATCAATGAAAAACTTTTTTTATTCTTAATGCTGACATATCATAAAAAAATGTAATAACTAATTCGATCAATTATTTTTTAATTAATAAATAGTAATTTGTAATAGTTTATAGATGAAATTTTTTATGACGGTCGATAAATTATTGCTATTAATCTATATTATTAAGAGAATAAAAAAAATTTTGTGCCCAGGATAGTCATAAGATAAAATCGGATTTTTTAGTTAGATTTAGTGTCATTGATAAGGTCATTACTTGAATTTGTGCCTTTTCAAGATTTCATATCATTCTCACCGATAGTCAATTTATGATGATAAGTTTTTAGGCTACATTTGAAAAATGCTCTATTTCTAGATACTTAAATAAGAAATGACCCTGTATCTTGTGAACTATTGACATTTTTAAAGATATAAGCTCATCCCGATATTACGTTCATCAAGACCTTTCATTTAAGTACCCACATCAATATTTCATATATTTATATATATTATGTATATGTATATATGAAAAATATATCAAAATGCATGTGGGTACTCAAATGAAAGCTCTTGATGAGGGTAACATCAGGATGAGCTTATATCTTTAAAAATATCAATAATTAAGAAATGACCTTGTATTTTGAGAACTATTGACATTTTTAAAGATATAAGCTCATCCTGACATTATACTCGTTGAGACCTTTCATTTGAGTACCCACATAAATTTTTCATATATTTATATATATTATATATATATATATGAATATGTGAAAAATATATAAAAATGCATGTGGGTACTCAAATGAAAAGTCTTGATGAGTGTAACATCG